>JAJGOT010000272.1:120000-582500 GCA_022457155.1 Cladopsammia gracilis | reverse complement strand
ATAATCACCCCATAAATTATAATCAGAACTGCGAAATAAAATTAAATCTTTAACGCATAATAGAGCTTTATTATTAAATTTACAGTAATAGTAAACATATCCTGGATTCTGTGAGTCTGAGCGCCAATACTTTCGAACAGTTTTGTGTATGACGTTTGTTTGTCCTTATAGATAAAACGAAGAGCTCTTTCATTAATTTTCTCTAGCTCTAATGTCCTTCCTGAAAACCCTCGTAGACGGACTTATTTACGTACCCGGTATCCAAAGCAAATGACATTTTTACCCCAAAAGAAAGGAACAGGATTTACTTCAAAAGCAGCCAACGAAGTATTTTTTTATTCCCACTGAACCAAAATAAATCACCGATTGATATAAATTTGCCCGTTTGTCATATTAGTTTAAATACCAGTGTTGGATCAATGGCAAAGTTACTGAATTTAAGATCAATGATAAGATCTTAAACATTTGTCTTGATGCCATCATGTGATTAAAATAAAGACTTTTATTACTATTATTATTAGAAATTATTATTATTATTATTATTATTATTCATAAGTTATCACGCTTTACAACGACTAACTTTTTAAATCTAAAAGAAAGCACTGAAATGCGGAAGTAAACGTTAATTTAAAGCCTTGACGACTTGGCCTTTTAGTTTGATATCGCCACGGGCGGTCTTTCTACAGCTCTTAGGCTCCGCTCTTAACGTGTTCGTTATGAGTCACTTACTGCTTTGTTTTAACTTCAGGAAGCTAATTCCTAAAGCTTCCTGAAGTTAAAACAAAGCATATAAGTTACTCATAACGAACACGTTAAGAGTGGAGCCTCACGGTAGTCCCTACTCAACTGATAAAAGAACTCAAAGATGAATTCAAAACAGTTAGTTATCCTCATAACCTTGTGGCTTATTCTGAGCTGTGAGCTTTTTGAGCAAGCAAATTCTGGCGGATTTGAGGGAACAAGAGGAATACATAGGAGACGAAGGAGAAATCGGAGAAGAAGAAGATTTGGCAAAAGAGACATTTTTATCTCTTCAGATGTGATGGAAAATATTGGCGTGCCATATGTGGTATGGGTTTGAAATTTGTAGTTTGAATCATAAAAAACCTTTCATTATACAACAGTCTCAGTTTAGCTTTAAGATTACACCGGTATCAAAATGTTAACAATGGTTTTAAAACTTCATAATTTATCGGCGGAAGGAATAAGCCTTGAATGTAAATATAGTAAGTGTATCTAAAACGCCTAGAGCTACCCAAGAGAAGACTGAAATGCAGAAATGAATACTACTTAGCTTAAACCACAGTTTTTCCCATTATTTTGCCAGAAATGAAAGACGTGTTCTTTATTCTTCGCTTTGTTCTATGGGAGCCGTAAAAACTGCTAATATTACTATAGTGGTCTTTCTATAGCTCTTTCTCACTATAGATAAAGCACTCAGTTTGTTTCCCGATTTGAATAACACGTTAATTACTTATGCGCTGAGCATAACCAGTCAACTGCATTTTTTTAAATAATCCGAAAAGTCTTCATGTCCTTTTGGTGGAGTTTTAGCTGCATCTTGTCTGACCAGACGGAGTCATTTTCGTCGGAGAAGAAGGGGACTGAATAGAAAAACCGAAAAAAGACGATAATTTTAATTTCTTAAACTCCACTTGAACTTGTCAGCAGAAGGAAACATCGTCAACTGGAAATAAATTAACACCTAAGGCTTGAACCGATGCAAATCAGTTTATCTAATTTTAATTTAGTTTGATTTGGCTTTGTTGATGTATTTTTAAACACACTAGAACTTTAACAACAGATTAAACCCATTCTATATAAACAATGGTGATATTGCGAAATTATGATTAATTTCCTTTCAAAAACGATGCCGGGCTAAAAACAGAAAAATAGAGACAGCCGGCAAAGGAGTAAAGAATTTTGTGTTTTGTTTGAGACCTGTGAATGCCTACTAATTTGTATTTATAATTTGCTTTGACGTTTTCTTTGTTAGGCAAAAAAAGAACAAGACACAAGACAGTATATTCCTCAGAATTTCAAGCGTCGTCCCTGATTAACTGGCCTCGGGTGAAATAGGACGGAAGATTTCTTATTATGAGTTTAAAGTGCAAGATATTTTAGTTGGATAAGGAGTTATGAAGCAGATGAATTAAAATTTTACTTGAAGTGCTACTGCGACGAAAATGTTTGGTTTTTAATTTCGACTTTTTTTCCGAGCTGTGCAAAAAAACAAAACAGCTTTGAATTATAACTTACACATTTTTCTTAGCGTATCAATGACATGGTTTCGTTGTTTATCAGCCGAGTGTTTGGCTAGCTAAAGTGAAAAACTCCTCGATTGTACATACAAACTATAGCATGGCATCAGTAGGGCACAAACAGTTCGTAAACAGAGCAAAACGTAAAGTATATTTTACTCTCCAGAAAATCCGCCCGGGTTACAAACGTAACCCACTCGTGCTTCTTTGGTTACGTGACCAAAAAGATCACATGACCGCACGTCATCCGACACTACATCCCTCCCTTATTTGAAAATGAAAGACACTACAATAACAATAGAACTCAACGCTAAGAATTGAGTGTCCACTGTCCACTGTGCACTCTATGAAATCAAAGACAAAGTTTCTTATTAAACAGTCCTTTAACGAAAATGTCTCAACAAAGTCCTTCACCCCACTCCTACTTGGTGGGAATGAAGTCCGGCATTAAACGTTATAAACATCAGTGTTCTTGGCAAAGTCTACTCCTACTTGGAGAGAACAAAGTCATTAAAACGTGTGGGAGTGTGAAATTGTCTAGCTGGTCTTGGCATTGGGATCTGTGCCAAGGGTGGTTGTGGTGCTGTTCCAAGGTTGTTGTTGGATGGTGGAATTTGAATTTTCCGCAGGAGTAACACATTTCGCACGATGCGTGGTCCATCCGAGCATTGTAGAGTTACACTTGGTCCTTCACAGTGTATGCATGAGGGTCGTAAGTGGTACTCAACTTGTCTTTCTTGGGCTGGCGCAACAGAACATTGTCCCCTTCACATTTGTCCCCTTCTCGTGTGATGTCACAGACCTTAGCGTACCTGGAATGGTCAGCATAACATTTAGTTTGTGCTTTTGCGAACAAACTCATGGTCGCAGGCTTTTCCCATGATAGGGTCTCCATGTGGAATGGTCACCTGGGGACGTTTGGTGCGAATTGGTCTCTCGAAAAATAATTCAGCTGGTGATATCCCTGTGGAAAGATGAGGTGTGGCACGATAGTTCATGAGGAATCGATTTAGTTCCTGTTTCCAATCATGGCCTTGAATGTGGGAAACACGAATAGCTTTCTCAAGCGGAGTGTTGAAACGCTCATGGTTGATCCTTTCGTGTGAGCTGAGTAGTGGTTCGGAGACAGAAGCAAAACTAGGAATGAATCGGGAGCAGTATGTAACGAGGCCCAGAAAACTGCGGACTTCAGCAGGATTACTGGGTGCTCGAGCTTCACGGATGGCTTCGACTTTCTTACTGTCGGGGGATATTCCATCTGCAGAGATGACGAAACCAAAAAAATGAGGCGAGGAGCACTAAAATTGCACTTCTCCAGGTTGAGAGTAAGACGTTTCTCCTCGAGGCGCTGAAACAATATTTCAAGGTTTGAATCATGTTCTTCCTGTGTTTTTCCGAATACAATGATGTCATTCGATATGTTTCGAGTACCAGGGCACCCATGAAGAACTTGTTGAACGGTGTGCTGGTAGATTTCAGGTGCGGATGAGGGCCAAACATGAACCGCTTGTAGCGGTAGAGTCCTTTGTGGGTTGTAAAGGTGGTTATTTGCCTGGACTCAGGATGAAGTTCAATTTGATGGAACCCCAATCGCAGATCCAACTTTGAGAATACGGTGGCTCCTTGTAAATCATGTAGAACATCATCCACAGCAGGAATGGGATGTCGTTCGCGTAGAATGGCAGTGCTAGCTTGGCGCATGTCGACACAGATGCGTATGTCCCCGGAAGGCTTGGGAACCGCAACGAGAGGTGACACTCAGGGAGTTGGCCCAGTAACTGGATCAATGATATCAAGCTGTTGTAACTCGTCCAATTTGTCTTCGACGGTTTTGCGAACATGAAATGGAAGACGTCTTGGAGGCTGAGCAACAGGGCTAACAGTGTCGTCAACATGCAACTTCAGCTGGAAATTGTGGAGCTTGCCCACTCCTTGGAAGATCGAAGAGTGTTGGCTGAGTAACGCGTTAAAGGTGCTTTCTTGTAGGGCACAAACAGTTCGTAAACAGAGCAAAACGTAAAGTATATTTTACTCTCCAGAAAATCCAACCGAGTTACAAACGTACCTCGTACTTCTTTGGTTACGTGACCAAAAGGATCACATGACCGCGCACGTCATCCGACACTACACAAACCACCTTGTAGTCTAGCCGTAAAACCAAGGCTATCACACCTGTACAATCATAACAAAGGCAAATATCGTGATGAATCAATCGGAATACAACTAGTGCAAGGCTCAGTCATAGTTGTTGCCTATCGAGTTAATCTCGATGACCTAACGCTATTTAGACCCGGCTTTTTTGGTATTTTGGACGAAAAATCGACGAACGGGAAAATGGTTAATTTGCTTGTTTCTTTGTTGCTAATTTTCCTAAATCCAAAATGGCGGCTTTTCCTGTTTTGCCAAGAAAATCGAAACTATCAAAAATGTAACATGCGTAAGTAGCAACGTAACACGTTATCCTAAAGGAAGACATCTTAGAATGTATTATAAAATTTTGCTTTTAAAAAATGTCTTAAAACTTGGGTATCGCAATATCTACAGCACGTGTGATGTTATCTGATAACGATATATATCATTTAACACACACTTACTACAGATTAGTAGGTACAATGTACAACTACTAACATTCCACCAACTCTGCTTATTCATTGTTGATCTTCATCGTTGTCGTTGAGAAATCTTTAAGTGTGAATTGGTACAGTTGACAACTTTGCATTTGCTACATGCAAATGAACATGGTAGACCGAATTTCATGCAACTGCATTTACAGTTGTGTGCTTGGTACCCTGGCCTTTGAGTGAAAGTGAGGCTGGAGTTGACTTTGTTGCTCTCGTAAGGTCTCACACCATTGGTTCGGAGAACAATAGAACAAACAACCCAACAATGGGCTCTAGACCTAAAAACAATAGAAGCTGTGTTTTACAAGGCCAATGAAAATAGAGGTTTCGGAGAGCTGCTACACTACTGCTTTGTTTTGATACAAACCTTCCTGCTTTCCATATGTAAATCATGTTAGTTAGCATAAGAACAACATGATTTACATATGAAAAGGAGAAAGGTTTCTATCAAAACAAGGTCAACTTCAGCCTCATTTTCACACAAAGACCAGGTTACTAAGTAAAAACTGTAAAATGGTCTATTGTCGTATCCCTGCTTGCAGGTGCATCTGACTATTTTAAGATGATTCCCGGAGGCTGGTGCTAAATCCGTCGTCCGTGCTTCCAAACGATCTTGAGCTTGTATCCAGCCCCAGTCATCTGGGTTTATTTTTTTCTTAGCCCATCCACTGCTGAACTTGTAAGTAGACACGTTCACTGTGATAGCCTTAACGGTTGCTGAAGTAGGGGGTAGACTGTGGACTTGCACAGCGGTGTTGCTTGTCGCTACTTTCTCACTGAAACGACGTCTATAGCGTACGACATCTATCCCTTCATCATGTCGACCTCCATATGAACAAAATAGAGCTTTTCACCAGCAACGACGATTTCCTCTTTAGATGATACTCTGGTGAATATGTGTGAAATCTTCCTAAAGGGAGGGTTACTTCTCATCTTGCGAAGTGCTACTCCTTTGTCAATTCCAAATAACCGCGAGGTTGTATCACAGCCGGAAACAGCATGCGCAAAGGGCAGCCATTTTGTTGCTCTTTGTTTCCGAAAATGCGGTAAAATTCTCACGGGAATTCCGAATCTCGGAATGAATTTACAAAACTGATACGTAAACTTGAAAACTCGAGCTCTATTCAAATTTTCAAAAATACTGATCAAGCGTGTCGGAGCATGGCTGTATTTTACTGGGATGGACAGCTTTTGGCTCGGTCAGGCGGGACAACTTTTTTGTCGTGCGAACGCTCGGTAAACTTGTCCCGGGTGAGACCCTCCTACCCGGGACAACATTTCTCCATATAAACAGGCCCTAAGCCGTTTCGTCACTCGGTATAATCAGCTTTCGTCTGCTGGTTCTTGAATCTGATTGGCCGTAAGACAATAAACATTCCAGACATATTTTCGGCATTCACGGCTTTCGTGGTCGCACTGTAAAGTACGTACATCCAAAGATACTTTAATTTTGACCATTGACACAGGGTTCCCAACGCTTTATCGGCTGTAACATAATCATTTAATAATATATTGTTATTTACCTGTTTTCCTGTGTCTTTTTGAGTCGTTTTGGAAGGGATTTGAATCAGAGCGAAGACGTTTGACCTTGCATGTTTCAAATATTATCTTGTCTGCTGCTTCGTAAATACGACGCGCCTATTACGTCTCAAGTTTCCATTATTATTAACCCTATTCAGACCGGGCTTTTTTGGATCTTCTGAGACCGGGGGGGGGGGGCGGATTCCGCCCCCCCCTCCCCCTTCGTAACTTCTACAGGAAAGTAGGTATGGACACCAAATTTTAAGGAGACATTGTATGTCCGAAATTCTATCGATCCACATAATTATGTTGTCATGGCAACTTCTATGACGTCATAATTACGTCATTATTGACAGTTCATTCACAGAAAGTGTTTGCGGTACCTATCTCTAAATTGTTTTGAATAATGACAATAATGTTTTCTCTGATGATGTTGGAAAACATTTTTAATGTATATATTGGTACTTGTAACTTGTAGCAACATAATGACGTCATCATGACGTCATAAAAATATATTTGTTTTGATGTTTTAATTTTTGTAATTAAACCACAATCTAAGTACCCTGGGTGCCAGACGTTTTTATTTTTTAGTGAAAACGGCGAATTTGAGCGGCGAAGCCGCGACAACGAGGCGCAACGCGCCGAGAAAAAATAAAAACCTCTGGGCACTCGAGTACACAACCTCATTTCCATGCGATTTGTGGATCGGATATCTCACCAAACCGGTTCTAAACCTTGGGGACCAAAGCGTGTCTGTTTGTTGACATTAAATCTAACAGCTGACATGTTTAAAAACGCGGTCGAGACAGAAATATTAAATCAAAAAAGATACATCGATGACATTTTTTCACTGTAGAGTGTCGAGAAAAAGGAGATAGAAGATTTTATTGTCCTTGCAAACAAACATTAATCTCAGACAAAGAAGTAAACTTTCTGGATACAACCGTTTTCAAAGGCGAGAGATTTAACAAACTAAGAATCCCTGATATCCGCACGCAATTAATCCAGTACACCTATTTCTCTTCCTGTCACCTACCAGTGGTTAGCGAAATCGTTCAGCGAGAATACCTGCAACTCCAAAGCACGCCTCCGTGCTAGAGATAAAAATTTTCCTCGTTCAAACAAAACTCTAAAGGTCACACTCCACGATAACACGAATTAATAAGTCGTGTCTGGCCTGTCAACACCTCTTTTCAAGACATCCTTGCGCTGAATAAATTAGTTCTCTGATATTTTGAAAATTTGGATACTAAAGAGTAATCCACAGCGTTTCTTAAAGATCGCAAAAAGCCGCGATCTCTATCTACGTCCGCCATTGTTGTTTGTGTGGCTTCACTTTGGGAAACCGGTTTTTCACGCGCCCGTTGCGAATTGTTTCGGTCCAGCCAATCGAAGTTGCTGTTGCATCGTTAACTCCCGGTAGAGTCTGGAAACAAGTAGGAGAACCAATCAGCGACCTAGTTCAGATTCTGAACTGGATCCTCGCATGGAAATGAGGTTGTATATTCGAGTGACCAGAGGTCCGTCTCGCGAGCTTTTTCTAACCGTTTATGCGGTTAATTTCACTCATGATATTCAGAGAACGGACCTCTGGATCCAGGGTGCAATCTAAGGGAAGTATAAATTTTTCTTACTCTGTAATTGTTTAAACATTTGTAAAACAAAAACTTTTTATGTTACCATGACAGTTAATGTGACGTCATCATGACGTCAATATAACGTCAAATGTGCAAGAAAACGTCCAAAAGGCGAGATAAATCTACCGCTCGTGTATCAGTGTTTGATCTAGATTGCTCGGTACAAATACACGGCATACACGGCAAATGGAGAAATATTTATTCACTGATTTATTTTCTATAATCGCGGCCGGGACCAAAAGTTGAGCGATCCCTTGGTTAAAATAAGTTCTGGTTGTCCACATGAATTTGTGTTCTTAACTGGCAAAGAACCGAGCAAAACAAAATGGAAATATTATTTGACTCACCAGTAAACAACATTAAAATTGCCCGGCACTGGACCTTGATTTGAGCGGAAATCGCTTGTCCTAAAAATTGTAGTCAAAGGCTGCCGGCCGTTGGCTCGTGTTTCCTCGCGCATATCCACACGCGAGACTGGTCACCTCAACTGTAGTCACAGATTGTACGAACGCTCTCAGTGAGTTTCACCCCTTGTTCTCTTCTCTCTTCTTGTGGCCGTTAAATTGAAACCCGAGATTCTCCCCCGAGGAGAGTTAATAGTTAATAATAATGGGAGCTCGAGTTAATAATAATGGAAACTGAGACGTAATAGGCGCGTGGTATTTACGAAGTGGCAGACAAGATGCAAGGTCAACCGTCTTCGCTCTGATTCAAATCCCTTCCAAAACGACTCAAAAAGACACAGGAAAACAGGTAAATAACAACATTTTATTAAATGATTATGTTACAGCCGATAAAGCGTTTGGGCTCCCTGTGCCATTGATGACTGTTTTGTGAATCCTTAATTCAAATTGTTGTCACTGTTTAATAACTGTTACTCTACCAAATACCGCAACGGGTGGTCTTTCTACAAAGCAATACGGTGACTCATAACGAACAAGTTAAGAGCTGAACCTAACTGTCATAGTCGAGTTACCATTCAACATAAAGAACTCAACGATGAATTCAAAACATTTCTTTTTCTTTATAACCTTCTGGTTAATTCTGAGCTGCGAGCTGTTTGACCAGGCAAATTCTGGCGGATCTAAGGGGACGAGGCCGTCCAAAAGAAAAAGGAGACTAAGGAGAAATCGGAGAGGAAGCTCTGGCAAAAGGGATGTTTTTGTCTCTTCAGATCTAAAGGAAGAACTCGGCGAATCATATACGGTATGTGTTTAACATTTGTAGTTTTAATCACATGAAACATTTTATACCACCTCTAGTTTAACTTTAAGTTCACGCCGGAACCAAAATGTTGACAAAAATTTCAAAACTTTATAACTTGTCGGCAGAAGGAAACATTGACAGCTGAAGGTAAATTAGAATAAGGTGCGAATATAAATCTGAGAGAGTGCATCTCAATACCTTATTATAGGAAATTAACGGATATTAGAAATTAACGCGACTTAAATTAACGCCAATCGTGGGAGGAAATCATCTAACGCGAAAGAAAATGTACAATTATTTTAAAGCGAGTATGGCCGTGTGGAGATCTCGTATTTTTGCAAGGAAGAGTATGTTGATATTCCAAGGGTATTCAGTTGTCGAATCCAACAGTCCACCATGCGCTGAAACACTATTCTGGGGACCGGGGTGAACTTGAATTATCTTAAAAAAGTGTAAAAAAATTGTAATATGAGCATCACTGTTTCAGTACCGGTAAATACGATTGCAGGTTCCATTGTTTAATAGGTTAAACGGACACTATCAAGGTTTTGTAGCTGTATGCGGGTATATTTTTATTTAATCGATGGAGTAAGTTCCTTAGGCTACGTTCAATCCGTGGACACAATTTATGTGACTAGGGATATTACGACAACGGACGTCTGCAGCCAAAGTAAAGTTGTGTTGAAAAGATTACCGTATTTACTCGATTAAACGCCGCAGATGGAAGAAAAATTACCAATAAACTCGGCCCTCGAATAAACACCTCACTCAATCAGAAGAATGCGGCGTTTATTCGAGGATTATAAGAAAGAAAACATAACAAGTACGGAACAAAAAAGGCGAGACATTGGAACTTTAAACATGTTTCTATTTTACATTGTCGCGTTCGAAGAACGCAATCCTAATTTCGTGTTGGAGACAAATTTGAGATTTTTTGGTAGACGGTCTTCCAAATGGCCCCCTATTGTTTTTTTTCAAGGGCTCATTTCCGCCGGAAATTCCTTCGAACGCGTCTCCATGATCTGTGATTACTGCTAGTATTTACAAATGATTTTCCGTAATTGTTGTCAGTGATTTAAGAAATATGATTTTGAAATAAACGCCGCCCTTTAATAAGCGCCGCGGCGTTTAATCGAATAAATACGGCAACTGAAATTTTTGTTGTTGTTATTGTCACAAGAAAAGGAATTTAAGGTCTCGATAGATATGTTTAGAAAGTCTCTGTTTTTAAAAGTGTGAGTTGGAATTAAGTTGCGAGACTGTTTCGCTGCTAGCTGAGAATGAATAGTACAAAATTATTAAATTAACGTATCTTTTTTTCTCTCTCCCGTAGACAGAACACCGTTTATTGCATTTCATTGCATTTGCATTTAATATTAATTTTATTTTCATTTTAGTTTTGCATTTTATTTGATTTTAATCTGAATCGAGTTTGACTTTGATTTCGGTTTGCTTTTTGTTTTACATTTCATTGCATTTGCATTTTATTTGCTTAAAAAAAGAAAAAATGCCCAGAAAACCCAGTGGCAGTCCTCGGCCACCATAAGCCTGCTAGGGACGGACCATTATTTTTTTGACGGAGGAGGGGGGGGGGGGGGGGGGGGGTTTGGAAAACTTTCGCATGCAAACATTTTTTTTATATGCGGCACCTGCTGCAAACAATTTATTTTGTGTCTCCGTCCAACTGCTATACTTTCAGCAAACAATTTTTTCTTTATTTTTGCTTGCATACAATTTATTTTAGTGTTTATAGCCTCTGCAAACAATTTATTTCAAAATTTTCCAACCCCCCCCCCCCCCTCCCGTCAAAAAAATAATGGTCCGTCCCCTATAAGAACCGGGTTATTCTTCGGATTACGCCCACCGATTTCCTTGTAATCAAGTGTCAATACGTTCACCAATCAGAAACTGGCACGCGCTTTTTACGCATGAATGACTTCACGCGGGAGTTTACTATGTTTCCGGCCGCCCAGCGCTAATTAACTATTAATCAGAATTTTGCGGCCGCCAGCGTCCGCAGAAATGGGGGTCTTTATTGCAGGCGTCCTTCCCCTCTCTCCCCAGTTCCCTTCTCCCCGATGCAGGCCACATGGGGCTATGTCTACACTATACCTGATAGCTCTTGCGCCGGCACGAAAACCATACCGGATAGGCCTTTCGTTCACACATGAAACGCTAGTTTCGGAATGATTTTTGTTCCGGAGTGCCGCTGCGACGCGGCGCTCGTGAAAGTGAATCGTCACATATCGGATAGATTCTCGTGCCAATCTCTGGGACAGTGTGAACAGGCAATCGAACCGAACCGTAGCGGAAGTCAACAACTAGGAGCGAGGATTGAAACCCACTGAAAAAGAAGTAAATATCCAGTTCTGGGTCGTTTCTGTTCACACCAGGCCGGAGTATTTTTCATGTCGACATTATAAGCTATCTGGTATAGTGTAGACATAGCCTAACTGAATGACATACAGGCATACCAAAGTGAATGGTAGCTAGAAAAGCATAATTGAATGTGTACTTGCCCATAATCGAATGACACTTGACAGGTATAATTGAATGCACAGAAAAATAAAGTTTTGTTTTCTAATTATCTTGTTGACAACCTCACCATAACGGCCACCTCTCTTTTGTCCCGAATTCTGTTTCATTCACTTGTTGCACAGGACACCACTCAAGAGGATAGTGGAATCCTGTGGGTGAAGAAAACTACAAACAAAAAGTATGTACCAGAAATCTGCTGGTACCTGTGTGTGTGATCCTTGTCACAAATCCCGTTTATCGCTTAAATTTAAAATAATTTCACTTAAATGTAAAAAGATCTCTTAACCGGTATAAGCCATCGGTCCATGGTTGGGTCTGCGGTGGTGCTAATTAGCGGAGGGATAATTTATGCCACGCATGCCACCATATATTGTTTACGTCTAGCGTCTGACTCAGAACTGTTATTGAAAGCTGCTGCTCTCTGCTTTGCGCTTCATACGTACTCACCAGTTCCTATGAAACGTTTAATTTTGCGCTCTCTTGAGTTATAATGTTCTCAGGTATTCCTGTTGCTTTCTTTCTGCTTTTTATAAGCCAGATAACTGACGTAGCTGCCGCCAGATATCAGCCGACTTGGGAGTCGCTTGATTCGCGGCCGATTCCCTCGTGGTACGACGAGGCGAAATTCGGGATTTTTATGCATTGGGGAGTTTATTCCGTTCCAAGTTTCTATTCAGAGTGGTTTTGGTGGTGTTGGAAAGGCACAAAGACCCCATCATGCGTTGACTTCATGAAGAAAAACTATCGTCCGGATTTTTCGTATGCGGATTTTGGCCCGATGTTCAAGGCTGAATTTTTCAATCCAGATCAATGGGCAGACCTATTAGCTAGGTCTGGTGCAAGGTTTGTTCTATTTTTTTTATTCCTTGAGACCATCTTAGGCTGTTTTGGTTCTTCTTTTTTTGGTATTTTGGTTAAGTAAGAGTATCGTGTCTCGTTATGGTAATAATGCCTCCCTCACCTGAAAGTCACGAGATTGCGGTTTCACAACAGGCCTCCCAAGTTCACGAAAGGGGAAGTCGAATAATTAACTCATTTCTGTCAAAATTGACAACATTATTCATTACTCATTTTCCCAACAGGTATTTACAATTGTGCAGAAAGCTATAGGCCATTTTCAGGTCGAGTTGGGGACTATAAGTAGACTAACTTGAAAAATTAATCTATTGATAGTCTGTTCACAGACTTTTCCTTGTGAGCCAAGCGCGAGAGCAAAGCGAGCCCATGGGTGCGAGCACGGAAGGCGAGAATGAGCCCGGAGGGTGAGGGGCTCGTTCTCGTGTTTTTTCGCTCACGCTGGGCTAAAAGTAAATTGGTCTGTAGATAGACTAATCTATTGGCCGTTTTTATACTAGAGACGCATTATCCGTCCAGACGAATAATGCATCTGTCATGTTATGTGTCTATTGTAAAGACGGGATGAACAACTTGAGATGCATTATCCGTCTGGATGAACTTGGGCAAACATTTGTAGTTCGTCTGGTTATGCGTCTCCAGTACAAAGACGGGCACAAGACGCATTATCCGTCTAGATGAATTATCTTTTGAAATACGTTGTTCAAGAACTACAAATGTTTGCCCAAGTTTGTCTAGACGGATAATGCATCTCTAGTATAAAAACGGCCATTGATAAATTATTACTTCACCATATAAAAGCCGGCAATGTTTTGCGAAGGTAGTGTGGTGAAGTTTACATGTAGTTATGAGCCTTCAAACGTGGTTTGAAATCAATTCAAACGTCTCTCATGTAGGCTAGTGTAATGGAGAGCTATCTATCTGAGCTCAAACTTTATCAGTGATTGGCTTAGAACACTGTCACTCTATCTGTTCCAAAATTTCCAAAAGTCATGAGTGAACAACATCTTTGTGCAAGGTCAGTTCATGATTTATTGAAGTGCAACATGTGAAACATCATGACTGATCTCTGAAGTCAAGCAGTGTTGTGGTGCACAATATGAGGGTTATTGAGAACATTCCACTCGTAATGCTTACAAAAATCACTGTTATAAATCACCGTTATATATAAATCTGTTAATTCTGGTATCCACATTTCACTGACCCCTAGTTGATGGACTACCAAACTGAACAATGCCTAAACAATAAAATGACAACGATAAAATTTAAAGGATGCTATAAACACTCGAACGATTGAAAGATGTGAACAATCGAACAAACCATACCACAAACAAATTATAGAGTAGGCATGATTTACATCTATAATTATCAAAAAAGAGCTCTCAAATTTTGCTTTCTCTACAAATTTTCCCTTTTATAGATTGTCATCTTTTCAAAATAATTGAATAGAAAACGGGCAGAGGCAGTCTTGAAAGTCGTTTTGCTATGCGATACAAATTTCAACTGCTGACCAAAAAAGTGGAGGTGAGCAGGTGCAGGCACCCTCCCCTCTCCTATGCATTTTACTCTACCAACTCCCCCCACACCCTCTGCATCAAACTCCCCACCCTCCCCCTCCTGCAGTGCTCTCCCCATCAAAGGCAGGTGACCATTACACATTGCATTTGAGACAGGCAAAATATATGCAGAATTATAAAGAAAAGTTTACAGCTGAGTGATGGAGTGAGTGAGTTAGTAAAACTTTGCATATTTGCCACCGTCAGCAATGACCCACTCATTACGTTTCACATAATATTTTCAAGTTAAAAAGAAAAATTTGAAGAGGTACAGTGTAGGAAAATTTAAGAGCTCTTTTTTGATAATTAAATCATGCTCGCTCTGTATTTATAATACTGGGATTACTTTATTTAGGTCGATCAAGTGATATATAGTGAGACTTGATTTGCTGGGAGATGAGGTACAATGTGCAGTTCCAGAAAATATCCATACTCCTCCTACGGAAGGTTTTTTGTTTAGCACCCCCCGTCCCCCTAGGAAATTCCAGTTTAGCTTCATACTTTGCTTCTAAAATGTTGGCTTTTAAGAACCCCCTCCCCCTAGTAATTTCCAATGACCTTCCATGGGGTGGGTATGGATTTTTTCTTGAACTGCACAATGTATTTTTTGGTAAATTCCAGCTGACGTAATCTATTTTTTTTTTATTTCACAGGTATTTTGTTTTAACCAGTAAGCACCATGAAGGTTGGACAAACTGGAGATCAAATGTCACTTGGAATTGGAACTCTGTTGATAATGGGCCTCATAGAGATCTTGTGGGTAAGAAAACTGATCAACTAGACAGGGGTTGATCCGGGAATTTCTGAAAGGGGGGGGGGGGTTGGACACCTCAATAACTTTCCATGCCATGGGCGTGAACAACGAGCACCATAGACGTGAGCTTTAAGGGGGATCCAAGGACATGTCCCGTGGAAAATTTTTCCGATTTTACCCTCTAAAACGTCATTTCTGGCATTCCTGAGACTCAAAAATCATTTGTCAAGTCAAGATAAAATCTGAAGTCTACCTTTAAGTTCTCAACCAGAAAACTGAAAATAATAATGCTCAATTTTCTTTATGAACCACAAGGGGAGACATGAAGAGTCAAACAAATGAAAAAAAATGCTGCTCAAAGGGGGTGGGGGTTGCAACCCCCACAATCCCTCCCCTGCATCTGGCCCTGCTAGAGGTTTAGATAAGCAAATTATAGAATTATAGTAACTGGATTTAGTGGAGTACAATTCATAATGGTAGTAGGAATGAAAGGGGTCCAATTTGGTCTGTAATCATACGAGTGACACACAAAATTAGCATCTGCACTGTGAGTGTGAGTCTCATTTGTTAATCATGAGAATATAATTACCTGTAGACAGAATTGGAAGGCACAAAGTCCTATTTATTCAATTAATCATAACCATATGCATAATGATTTCAATTTCCAAGAACAAATTGATATGAAAACAAAATGAGATGAAATAAAGAGATCAATAACTTGAAGAAAGGCTTTTTTACAGATTTGTCACTGCAAAACTGGCAGGTGGCAAATGATGTGATTGTACATGGTTCTTTTACATTGTCCAATTACAACAAACTGCCTGATTACAACTTTGCAAGATTTAGAGGAAAATATAGAGTTTTATGAACCAATCACATTTGAGGAAATTGTAATAGCTATGATTAAAGGAGTAGTTATTGGGTGAGTAATTTCAATTGGCCTGAAGCACAACAACAACAACAACAAAAATCTTTATTAGTTATTATTATTATTATTATTATTATTATTGACTCTGGGAGTGAAAGGGTGAATTTGAAGCTACTTTAGGATTAAAGGCCATCAACACAAACATCTGATGTACCACTGCGTACATCACCCCCAACTGGTGCTAATTGTGATGAGATATGCCATCATCATGCGGGGGGGGGGGGGGGGGGGGGGTCTCCGTCAGCCATAGTGTTGTTTCCTTAGACAAAAAACTTTTCTCCACATTGTCTCTCTCCACCCAGGTGTAGAAATAGGTACCACTGACAATATGCTGGGGGTAACCCAACTTAATTCCTTGCGAATATCGACTTATTATTATATCTTTTTTGTTGTTTAATTACTTTACAGGTGAGCTTGCATCATCCATTAGGAAGCGCACCAATGTCACATTCGGCTTGTATTTTTCATTGTATGAGTGGTTTCACCCACTTTATCTGAGAGACAAAGCAAATAAATTTACAACACAAGATTATGTTGATGTAAGTATTATACTAAATGTCAAATATTAATTGAAGAATAAAACATTGTTCTGTTTAATGCATGTACAATCCACAGCCTACACTCACTGTATATCACTTACATGCACGAGTTAACATGTACAGTATTTATACCAATAAATTACCCATAAATACAGTGTATACACCTTAATTTTTCTGTTACTTAAAACTTATAGGTTTGTTTGTAGTTTATTGGTTTCATTGACATTGTGTTTATAATATAGTTTTTTTACTGTATTATAATAATACACCTTATTTGGTGGTTTAACAGATATTACACACAGATATTTTACAAATTGTGTAGTATTTTGTGGGGCGAGAAAAAATGCGAACAATGAGGAAAATGTCCACACATATCTGCTAAACCATCAAATGAGGGATTTATTATTTGACTGCCAAATTCCTTTTGTTATTAAGCTTGTGTGTCTTTAAACTGCAACACTAACATGTAATACAACAATCTACTGTGTAGTAAGGTCAGATATTTTACGTGTTGTCCTTTCCTTACAAGGTAAAATGATGTCACAACCAAATAATAAATGCACATGATATGTTTTTGTAGGACATCATGCAACCTCAGATATATGATCTTGTGAACTCTTATAAGCCTGAGTATATTTGGTCTGATGGGGACTGGGAAGCTCCTGATACATACTGGAAAAGCAAAGAATTCCTGGCATGGTTATACAATGAGAGGTAATGTTAAAGGGGACTCTGGCAATTCTTAGAAAAAAATTAAGTAACAATCTGTGTAAGAAGTAGGCAATTCTCTATAATTGTTCCGATGCATTTCGCTTTCCCCACATAAGAATGTTTAGATTTTCCTACTGAGAATATGTCAACCTATGGATAACATGGTTTTGAAATAAAATTTACTGAAACTTTATTTTAAAGCGATGTTTCGTTTGTGTTACAAGATTTCATCCAATCATGAGACTCCAAAACAATGGCCAAGAAAGACTTCTAATTTTCCATGTTCCCCACATAGAATTTTTGTTGCATTAAAAATCACAATAGTTTTCACTAAAAGGGAATCAATTAGTAAAATAGAGATAAATAAATGTGCTGCCTGATGAAGTTATGGTAGATTTTCATGTTTTAGCCAATGAGGTGGACGGTTTCAACAATAGCACAATTCACACCTTTCTGCATTCCGTTCGTTACGTGTTATGTGAATTTCTGGACATAAGTGCCCACCCAGGGGGAGTGGCAGTTGCTTTAATATGCTACAGAAACTTGGTTAAGGTTTGGCTGAATGGGCCACTTGTGGTACCTTTTATGAATGTACAGCACCCAAATTATTGAAATTGCCCACTGATTAATAATTAAAGGATCTAAATTACTTGCACTCAAGAAAAAATGATGATTTTTATATCAGATGCAATTGCTCCTTGTTTACCCCTTAATATTAGAGGTGGAGTAGTAAGAATAATATAAGAGTAATAATAATTATTGTGAAAAAAACCTGTCTGAGATGAGTTTTACTTCTTACATCAGGTCTGTTTATTAAATTTATTTCTTTACTTAGTCCTGTTAAAGATACAGTTGTGGTGAATGACCGTTGGGGCGTTGGCTGTATGTGTCACCATGGAGGGACGTATACCTGTGCCGACAGGTTTAACCCAGGTATCAGCTCTCTTCTGCAGTGACAATAGTATTATTGTTATTTTTTTTATACATTGCAAATTTTTAGGTTAACCTGTGTCTTGTACTAGAAAAAATTATGAAAGAGAATAGAGCACCAACATGCACTTCAAAAGGCCTGCTGACAGCAGCTTTGATTTGAATGATCATGCTTCAGAGTCCTATCCTTAACATGATCCAACCAGATTATACAGTAAAGGTCTGGACACACAGCAAAGGTCTGGACACACAGTAAAGGTCTGGACACACAGTAAAGGTCTGGACACACTGTAAAGGTCTGGACACACAGTAAAGGTCTGGACACACAGTAAAGGTCTGGACACAAATGTCTGGACACACAGTAAAGGTCTGGACACATGGTGCGACTTTTCTTGCAATGTTGTGCACAACAATTTTTTTTGGAGGTGTTACATGAAGCAATTTGTTGCGGTTAATGTCACAAAAGTAGAACTCAATTCTACTTCTGCAACTGTTGCTTGCAATGTTGCAAGAGATCCGGGCCAAATATAAGGCCAAAAAAAGTAATTGCTAAGCTTTTTTCATCCATTTCAATGGTCACACTTAAGGATTCGTCCATAACTCAAAAAATAGAAAATCATCTTATGTAGGGTTATAAACAGTACCATGGGAAAGAAAGTTCACACAATAGGATTTTATCAACAGACTTTTTTTTTAAGTAACACTTTATTTACCAAAAACACAACGTTACATTTACAATACTTCAGCAAACAGAGGTATAGCCTATGAACAGAAAAATATACACTATTTACAAATTTCAGCAGACTTAAAAAGGTAGATCTAACTTGTCCAGCATTTTTAACAATTGCACGAAGAAGAACTGCTATTAAGCTTTATATTATCACCGTTAATACATGTACTTCACTCATAGACTCAAAAGTTTAAGCCCAGTCCTATGCAGTTTGGCATTAAAAACAACCACTGTTCAACAATTTATTTACGAATTAACCCTTGTTTTGACCACCCCCAGTGTATTCATTGATTCTTTAATGTGTTGGTTGGGTGTGAAAAGACCAAAAATGGGTGCAAGCGGCACCTTGCAAAGGATGTCAGTTCTATTCAATTATGTTTTTAATAATTTCTCATCAACTTAAAGGGGCAATGTCACCATTTTTAGCGTTACTTAAGAAGCCAAAATACATCTTTATTTCAGTGAAATTCCAAAAACTAAGAATCCAGTTTTGTTTAAATTATTCTACTAGTGCTCTAAGAGTAAAATTAAGTGACTTGGGCTGCAGATGGCCAGGATGGAAATGGATTGCATCTTCTTTTTTAAAGTTTATCGCTTGTGTTTTAGAAAATTCGCTAAAACGCTGATTATGGTTTATTTTTCTTACTAAAATTCACTTGATATCTTCCTGTTAGTGTTCTTTAAGCATTTCGTGTACAACAAAGGTACTTAGTTTTAATTTGGGGTAGTTTTGACCCGAAAACCTCAAAATCACCATGACATAGCTCCTTTAACAATTAAGTTGGACTGTACTTTTTGATGGTTTCTGTCCTCAGGAGTTTTACAGAAACATAAATGGGAAGATGCTATGACAGTTGATAAGCGCTCCTGGGGTTATCGCAGAAACACTGTTTTGTCAGATTTCCTCACCATGGATAACTTGACTTCTATTCTGGCGTCATCTGTAAGGTTAGATAAAATGCTTCTCCTTCTTTACTTTCCCGCTTTCTTTCATGATTCACTGCCGTTGCCTCTTTCCAAAACCGTCTAGTT
This sequence comes from Cladopsammia gracilis, assembly GCA_022457155.1. Classification (NCBI taxonomy): domain Eukaryota; kingdom Metazoa; phylum Cnidaria; class Anthozoa; order Scleractinia; family Dendrophylliidae; genus Cladopsammia; species Cladopsammia gracilis. The sequence goes on along the minus strand of JAJGOT010000272.1, from coordinate 562,681 downwards.
TCTCATCCGTTTTACCTTTAGTTACTTCCTTGTATCCTTTTTCTATAAATTACAATTTTGTTAATGTTTTATAATATGCAAACATTTTCGTCAAATTATGGTAAAGTTTCAAGCTTAATAATCCCTAAAATTGGCACTCCGTTCACTGAAAGTGTAAACTGCATTTGTCAGTTGTATAAAAATTGATGGATTTAAAGTAGGGCTGCAACGATACATTTTCTCACGATACGATACATATCTCGATACAAGTGCCACGATATGATACACGATACGATACATCATTACATACATTTTTCCACCAACACGGGAAGACATTTTGCGACGAACCGCATGTTTTTCCCGTGGGCGTGCAAGACTGTGTCAGCTGACAACTAATTATGAAAACTATGTGTCGGAAGCATGCGAAGCTATACGAAGCAAGGATGGAACTTTCTTGTCCCTTTGTTTAATAAATAGCCATAAAAAGGCTTGGACTTAGGTAAGGAGTCATTTAAGACAGTAATTTTGAATGTTGATGAAGAATCATAATATCATAATATCGCGATATGTTGTTGAAATATCGATATTCGTATCGTGACAAAAAATATCGCGGTGCACCGGTGTATCGTTGCAGCACAAATTTAAAGGAATTTACCCTCACTTAGTAGCGACTGCACTTACCTGACTCACATTCTGTTCAATACCAATAGCAAAAAAAAAAAAAACATGCATGCTGAACTGTACCACGATAGTATGGAAGATTACAGTAAAATTAATATAAAGACAATCATTAAATTTTATAAGAACCGGCAAGGATAGTTGAGGTTGGTAAATCCGAAGGTTCTGGGGTTATTTCTGTTTGAAGGTAACTTTACTTTGTTAAAGTTGCCCTTATGAATTTTGCTTGTTCATTTTTTCGTGTGCAACTAACAGTTAAGAGCATATAAAATGGATATCGGTTGAATCTTGTATTAATCATGTATTCTTGCTTTTGTTAGTTGCGGTGGAAACATGCTCATGAACGTAGGTCCAACATCAGACGGCAGGATCGACCCATTTTCCAAGAACGTCTCGAGCAGATGGGAGAATGGTTAAAAGTTAACGGGGAAGGTATCTATGGCACCAAACCTTGGCGGGCTCAGAACGATACCTTGACCCCTGACATATGGTAAGAAGTTATTACTTGTCAATAGTTTTCAACTTGCACATGTCTATGTACGTGTTACAGTGATGGAAGAATATACATGTACAGTAGGAAATGTTCAGTATCATTTTTCGTAATAATGATAGGTAACCTGCAACATCGACTAGCGTCAATTCGAGGGGAACTCCTCGGATAACACCCCTTCGGTCTCTTTGTAGTACCACTGAGTTTCAATTGAAAAGACTTAGTTTTCTTATATTAAAAATAGCTGATTAAACTTAGCAATCGCAAGGGGGAACATCGCGTATTAAACGGCGAGTATCGCGCAATAATGTTACAAATATTTCCATTGCTAATCATTCGTGAAAGAAAACCTGAATTCGTGCAAAAGTATTTGATATCTAATTTTATACTACACGCACAACTATTGACACCTCAAAATGCTTAAATTAAGACCTTTAAAACACTCCAGTATATTGTCACTTTTATAGTGTAAATTCAAAAGAAACATTACCGTTATTTTAAACTTGATAATGGAGTCAAGATGGCTTTAAAACGTTGCTACAGTTAGTTTCGCTAATTTTTATTATTGATTGTTTGCCAGTGTTCTCTTATGAAAAGAAAGAGAAAAAAAAAAGCGTTTAAGATACTAAAATGAAAACTACTACAAATAAGCACAAATCTGTTTTGAATGCTGCAAATACGGTACAGATGATGTTATTTCGAGGACAAATGAAACGGATTACAGTGCTGAGTGCTGAAAGGAATTTATTGTTGTCCCATACTCAGGATTTCTTTGACTAAATAAGTTGATGGCCAAAAACCTAACGAACCATAGCACCAGTTTTGTGTTAAAGGATCCCTCTCAACCAGTGTGCATTGCGGCCGTATGTTATTGTTATCTTCTGGAAAACGTGATATCTTTCACAGTACAACTGACACGATTCGCGTGGACCTTCGGTCGCCGCGGAATGTTCTGCGCTTTCAGTCACCGTCTAAAAGAAATCTCCCTGGATGTTTTACATGGCATCTCGGTCTAAATGAAATAGTGGCATAAACAACTGAGTTGCTAGACTGTCAAAACTGCCAACAGAGGAATTATAAACATCGAGCTTCACGCAGCTATAAACTGCCTTGACCGAGACAAACTTCGACCAGTCTCTACAAGTTGAATAGCTTTCTTTTTAAGCTACAACCCTCCTCTGCTAAGCTTGGATCTACAAAACTTGAAATCCTACAACGGCGAAAACTATAAAAATAGCTGGGCCCAGCGTGCCAAAAATAGCTGGATTCACGCCAACATATCATCAGATATCATTTCAAATCCTGTCATTTCAAGAGAACAGCTAGAGAAGTTTTAACCTTTCCTACATAAAAACCAACTATGCCAATAATGGCGAAAACAACACACCAACCGCCAGGAAAAAAAACCGAAAGAGGTCAAATTCTAAAAGAGTAAACACCACGGGAAACAACAGACAGACTTGACCTCTAGTTCCTCGCACGCGGCATTTGAAAGGTTTTCTCAGTCAACACTAAAATGTACGATACCCGTTCAAGACATATAGAAGGAGCAAATGGCAGTAAAAACATGATTTTAAAGTCGTGCAGGCCTATGTTTAAATCACACAATTTATACCATAGAAATCATCACCAGCTGTCAGTGTAACAAATGCCTCTAAGACCTGGACTTCTTAATCTACGTGTATTCGCGAATTTTAGCTTTTTATTATTAACACAATACGTTCAACATTCACTTTTTTATAACTTTTTAATATAGCTATAGGTGTATTTTTTAAACATGTGTCTTAAGTTTTTGTATGGTATATTGAAGTACAGTTAGATTAGTTAATTTTTTGGTTTATAACTTAAATTGTATTTTTGTGGAGTGTATTTTACATGAGCCTCTGGCTCGGGAGATTGGGTGACTACTCCTTACGTTATCGACTTTAAATAAATTATTATATATTATTATTATTATTATTATTTTAACAAGCATGCTTAAATACACACTTACGAAATGTGGCGTTCAACACAACGATAGCCGTAAATGGCAAAATTATAGCTTATTTGTCACGGGAAATCCTATTGAGTACGCTAGCTTTTCGTCAGATAAACCCTGAATACTAAATCCTTTCAAAACACTTGAAAGGTAGACAGAATCGACCAATAAATAAGCTTTTTCCTTCAACCTCGCGAGATCTGAATTTCTGTGGCACAGAAAATGACCACCAATAGGTATCTCAGCGCGCAATACACATTGGTTGAGAGAGACCCTTTAACCCTTTAAACCCCAAGAGTGATCAGCATCAAATTTCTCTTTGTAATATCAATGCCTTATCAATCAAAAAGGTCATGAGAATTAAGGACATGATCACACAAGATGAATTCTCTCGATATCCAAACAATTTCTCCCTACTACTTCGATAGGAAATGTATAGGACTAGAAATGAGAATTTAAATTTTGATATTGGGGTTTAAAGGGTTAAACAACCGAAATATGACCGCTTCAAGTATCAGACTCACGTACCTATTGGGTGCCATTTTTTTACAGGTACACCAGCAAACCAGGTGTTACTTATGCCATTGCACTGGAGTGGCCTACAACAGGCATGCTGAATCTGAGTAAACCCATTACTACACCACAAACAACTGTTACTCTGCTTGGCCTGCCTGATGTGAAACTCCCTTGGAAGTCTTTGACAGCACATAATGGGATAATGATATCAATACCACCACTGTCTGTTGAGGAGATGCCATGTCAGTGGGCATGGGTGTTTAGAATGACTGATGTAGAGTGACAGAAGTTACCTTGCGTTAGTTTTTTTGAATTGTTATGCAGTCTAGAGAAAAAAAATGCCATGAAAATTTGCACGCGCTTTAGCGAGGGTACTCTCCGCACACTCCCATGCATTATTATTATTATTATTATTATTATTAACTGGCAGAGAGGTTTTCAATTGAGTGTCGAAAGTAATAGGCCATTTGCACGATGGCGTCATTTGACTGCAACTACCAGAATTCATTTCGTTTTTCCTTTCTTGTTTAAATTTTGTAATCCCAGTGCGGTTTAAATAACAATAGCCCTAATTTGCACTACAAAACAAAAAAACTGAAGGATTATGTAGTCATATGACGTCATCGTGCAAATGGCCTATTACGCGATTACTTTGGTTTTAAATCACAACGCATTCCCATTGGCTAAAACAGCTAGCGGCACTTTGTCAAGACAACCAATCAGAGGGAAAACCAAAATCAGTTGTAACTTGGTCGCACGCGTTTTCCCGCGCTTGGCGCCGGCTACATGTTTGCTTCGAGTTCTGATTGGTTCATTGGATTGTCTGCATCTGTTGTGATTGGCCAGAATATTTACTTTGGTTTTGGTTTACGACACTGGAGTGAAAACCTCTCTAGTGATCAGCTGGGGATCTTCAGAGAGGTCCTGATATACATACACTGAACATAATTAAAAGATGGAAGTTTCAGATGAAAAAAAAAAAAATGAAAGTATACTCATTTGAGGATCTAAAGCCACCTTCACATTACAGTAAAATTGAATTTGAAATTTACTTTGCGGCTTCAAAACGCGGTCGATTTAAAACAAACGCTGAAACTTCCATTTGACCTACAGAGATAAAAATAAACGTAAAATGAAAACACTGCGATGACACGACATATGTTTTGCTCGAAAAAAGCCAGGCTATCCGTTTGTCTACTTTTGTTGCGGTTTCGTCTCGTATCCCGGCGATTGGCAGCCACTCAGTTGACATGTCAAAATCAAATCAAAGTGCTTACAGTTTTGCTCCCGCACAGTAAACCACACTCTTTAGTTATTTGACCTGGCCCCGGTTGTTCAAAAGGTGGATAGCGCTATCCACCGGATAAAACGATTTTGTTAATACTTATCCACTGGATAGTGATTTATCCGGTGGATAGCGCTATCCACCTTTTGGACAATCGGGGCCTGAACTTTAGCTTCGACACAGCTGTATAACTTCGAGCTATTTGTAAAATTTATTTTGTGTTTTGTACAATTTCACATCTTTTACAGTGAGACAACTTTGAACTTAGCAAATGAATTGTATAGAGTAGATGCGTGAACTGGACCCGTTAACCTGCTTTAGCAATAGTGGTATAGTTAGACTACGAGTACGACTAAAGTTAGACTGCAAAACAGTCCGTATTTTTGCGCGAGTCCTCCGAAAAAAATGTGCGACCGAAAAGATCTGGAGCGAGTGTGGATATGTGGAGTGAGACTGGGGAGGGACGCTAAATATTTTTCCTCGCCGATCGAGTGTGGATACGTCGTGTGAGACTGGGGAGGGACGCTAAATATTTTTCCTCGCCGATCCGCGCGCGAGCCTCACGCGCCCTGCGGACGCGTGGGGCTCGCGCGCGGGTCGGCGCTTGGCGCCTCTTGCTTGCTTCGAACCTCGCATGGCTTTAAGAGGAAAAACCGACTGTTTTGCAGTCTAGACTAAACTATTTCCTCATTTCTCTCAGAAATAGTCGAGTGAGTGATCACGTGACCTAGCGCGAAAATCGTTTTTCGCGCTCGTTTTCGTGATTTCCCGCTCGACTATCCCGAGACCATCTAAGAAATGGACTACTAGTCGAGACCATAGTTCCACTCTAAATAAATCTTAAAATGTTTCAAAGCAACGTTTGTTTCTGCAAGAAGCGTTTTTTTTTTAGTGCACGCGCACACAATTTATTTGGCTTACGCCGGTAAAATTGCAATGGCATAAGCGCAATTTTTATTAAGAACAAGACTTGAGTTTATGCTTAAAAACCCAACTGCGGTGGAACCCCATTAATCTGACCATTGGGCCATCAGTGGGCCACCAGAATCTGGCCGTTTTAATGTATGGGGTGACCGTATTAACAAGGTTGATATCATGTTTGTTTATGACTTAGCTTTTCCTCTGGCTAAAAAAAGTGGCCGTTACGAAGAGGTGAAGACCACGCTAAATAAAGGATTGACTGATTAATGGAATAACGGGGTGTAAAAAAAGAATTAAAAACTATCACATTTTTGGGGCATTTTTCGGCTCAATACCCTAAAAGGTACCGCGATAACGCTAATAGTTATCATCTTAGATTTCATCTAAGTGGTGCCAATCTACAAATTTTGACCTAAAAGGAACGAAGAGCACTCCCATCATTTTTATATGAGATTGCAGGGGGGGGGGGGGGGGAATGTATAAAATCTAGAGAAACACCGAAATTAAGGGGCAGTACGCAGCTCTTACAAGGTCTTCTCTGATTTGCTGAGAAAACAATAGAACAAACAACACAACAATAGACCCTACTCCTGAAAACAATAGCGCTGCGTGATACCCAGGTTCAATGAAATTAGAGGTTGTTAAGAGCTGCGGGGTATCTGGAAATTCATGTTTACGTACAGACTTGGGTGCATGTATACACCGCGTTGGTATGTCCGTGCGAAGCGCTTATTAATCGGGCTGCTTGGCTGTAAGCCTGCCCAACAAAAATTCGGTTGTGTTTCTCCGTACGAAAAGTGTGTTAGAAGTGGTTTGTAGCCTGCGACTAAGTGTTAGTGACGTCATATCAGTTGACATAGCAACTTCAAGCTTATGGATAAATTGGATTAGTGTAGAGATAGTTGAATAAAAAGGATAAGGGGAGTTGGTGGTATTGTAAATATGTAATTTGCTTATGAAATGCGCATTATTATGAATATACGCGGCCAAATAAGAAACTGCCTTCGAGAAAACACGCGTGAGTGGCGGGCGATATTGAATTTGACGGGCTGCAAACGCATTTACAGCCCCATACCATAGTTTCATGCTACATCTCTGTTAAACATTTTTTTGGCCTTGTGTATTGATAATAATGATAATCACATGACTTTTGTCGGGCATATAGTTTATTTGTGTCCTCCAAAAGTCATGTGATTGTCCTATTTACATTTGGTGTGAGAGGCAACCCTGCGTGCATGTCATATTTCAGAATATTTCAATGCAAAATGTGCAATTGACTTTCCTTTATGATTTAATCGTAATATATTCTCACTGGGATCCCCGGCAAATAATGCCCGGGCTGTGATGAGATATGGGAGAATCAGCCCGAGGCGATTGGGAGCGGGTAGCTCCCAGGGGAAAAGAGTGGTTCATCGCTGCCGGGAGGAAGGTGGGCGAAGCTATGTGACGGTCGTCCCTGTCGAAAAGTCTGAGGGATGTTTTGGCGTAAGACGAGCACTTTATACTGAACACAAAGTATATGTTTACTTAATGCGTCCCATTGGGCCACATACTGCACGGCGCATATATCTAATTAGGAATAGAGGGGCATTGTGTGCGAGTTCCCCAGAGAAAATAGTTTAAGACTATCACGCATACCATGCGTTATCAGTTCGCTTGTAGCGGAAATCGGTACATGAGCTGTCTGTCATTTAAAACTAATTTTCATAACATTCTAAGTATTTACCATTGATTGAATAATAAACGGAAAGTCAACTGACAACAGTAAAGGAAAGTTCACTTCTGTAAGCTCGGGGCCGTAGTTTTGTCAAGGCAAGACATACACTTGCCTACTGGCAATTTCCTTGCTGAGGTTGTCTGTAATGGCAGCCTCGCTTGGGATCATCCTGTTTAATAGAAGTTGACACCTCTCCTTTCGACCCAATTGGATCAGATATCAATTGAAAGCTAATACAACTGACTTAATCAGCAATTGTCTCAGTCACAGTTTACAAATATTACTCAGTGTCTATTTGCCACAGCTAAGTTTAATAAAAATATCTGTGATCATTATGATTTGTGTATTGTGTTAATGAGAATTCTAGTTTGCTTTTGTACTCGTATTTATGAAGATAAAGTAACTTTAATTCAAATTGAGTTTTAAAACTCAGGTCAATAATTAATAAGACATAAGTAGATAACTAAATTTATAATTCAACACAAATATGGTAAAAATATGGTCAAAAAGCTATCGATAAACGTTATGTCTACATGACGTATAACCAGCGATGGCGGTAAATTTCGCATTTTGAAGGAAAGTGAAATGACTGCTACCTGCAATTTCGTGTTTTTGGGCGAAAAAGTGCGTGAACTATTAGTTAAAAAAGGGAAAAGAAAAAAAAAAGAGAAGAAAAGAGAAAAATAATGTTCACATGATTGGACAAAAAAGGCGCGAAATTTTCGCGTTGTCGCGGTCGCAGTGTTTCTTGGCGTAGCTGAATGAAAACTGGTTCAAAGTTTAACCGCTCGACAAGGAGTGAATGAAGGAGCACAATTTTCGTAAAATTCCTTTGGTAATCACCTCTCGAAAATGATATATACTTGATGTTTCCTCAGAAAAGTTTCTGATCTCGTCATTATGGCTGTAGGAGCTAAAAAACGAGCATTCCAAGTTTGTAAACAACATTGATCAGATTCACCCTGCAGATTGATCGACTCAGCTCGTACTTCTAAAACTTTACTTCTCGTACTAAAAAATGGGATCCTTCAGATGTATTTGGCAACAACAGTGCAAAGATGCGCAAAAAGGACCTGTTGCAGGAAGTCACAGCAAAGCAATACGTTTTTTTGAAGTAGCTCTTCATAATAGGTTTGAACCAGGTTTTAAAATTATTTGTAAGGAATTTATAAAATATTTCAAATATATTTTTTATTGTATTTGGACATACATAATTATGAAATTGTGAATAAACCATTTATTGCAAAATGCGACTCCATGTGGTTTTTAAAATCTATTTTGAGTGTATTTTCAGGTTGTAAACCCGATTTAAGTACTATTTATAATATATTTTGAAACATCACCCATTTTCTCCATTCACGAAATATAGAGGCGTTTCAAAATAGGTTACAATAGTGTTTCAAACAGGTTTAAGGTGGCCACCTAGAGTATTAACAAAAGCACCTACACTACCTATCATGAATTACAAAGTAAGGCCCAATTTTCTTATCTTGCAATTTCGGTTCATGAGATTTAGTATTCCAACATATTTATGCATGTTTATTTATTGTCAATTGTTTTGGTAGAGGCCATTGCCATGGCAACGCAGCATCTAAAGAACGGCAAATATTTTGCAAAAATTGACCTTTATTCTTTAATATTTAGAGTTTCCTTCGGTGAATTTTTTTTTAACTTTGATATATTGTGGAAATGATTACGGGCAACATTTTGGAAAGATAAAAACATGGGGTCGTTCAGACGGTTTTCGCAATATCACGCAATATTTCATATTTTTACCTGTTTAACTAAATTGTTCCAACAGATGTTTTCCTAAAAAAGAATGTATGAAAGATTGAGTTTTTATCTCAAACTATGCGAACTTTTAAAAAGATTCACCAAAGGAAACGCGAGAAAATCTGCTCTTAATTTTGCCTTTTTTGGCTTTGCTGACGTCATAAAATCAGGAAAAATGTACTTTTTCGTATGAGCGCACGCAAATTTACTAACGTTCGCGTCATCAGCGCGCGCGCGGCTATAAAACTATAGGAAGCCACCTTAAGCATCGTTAAAATAAGTAAAAAACTACTTGAAAAACACGATTCAAATACATATTTTAAGCACGAATTTTAAACCTGTGTTGAATACAAATCAACAGATCAAGAGACGCAAGTGGCGTTGGCTTGGACATACGCTGAGGAAACCTGCAGACAATGTCACACGAAGAGGGCTACGGTGGACACCCCAAGGGAAGCGCAAACGAGGACGGCCGAAGACCACCTGGCGGCGCTCAACTGAAGCTGAAGCGAAGACCGTTGGCCTGACGTGGGGACAGCTCGAGCGGAAGGCCCAGGACAGGAGGGGATGGCGAACTCTGGTGGACGACCCATGTTCCGTACGGAACGACAGAAATTAATGTATGTAATGTATGAATACAAATACATTCAAAATTGTTTTTCAAACAGCTGACAAATAGTTTGAGAATTTATGACGTGTTTTTTAAAAATTTGTAAACTGTTTTGATGTTAATTTTCCACTATTTTTGAAGGTGTTAAAACCTATTTGAAATATATTTTAAAACGTTTCTGTGGATCTGAATCCATCAAAACTACATGTTGTACACTTTAAAAAGGTCTTTAAAATATATTTCAATATAGTTTTAAACAAGAAAAAATAAGTCAAAAAACAAAGAAAAAATAAGTCAAAAACTTAAAAAATAAGTCAAAAACTACTTAAAAGACATGATTCAAATACATATTTTTTAAATATGTTTTTCAAAAATAGATTAAAAAATAGCTTTTCAAAATACATTAAAAACAGTTTTAAAATACAGTGAAACCTGTATTAAGCGGACACCGTCGGGACTCACGCTAGTGTCCCCTTAATAGAGGGATCCGCTGAATACAGGTCCGTTTTACAGTAAATATGGGAAGAAAATTTAGGGACCCAAGCAGCTGGTGTCTGCTAAATAGAGGGTGTCCGCTTAATATGGGGTCCGCTTGATACAGGTTTTACTGTAGTAACATATTCTCACTACCTACAATGCACATGAAGATACAATGAGATATGGGAGGGTGAAAATGGTCACTGTCCACAAGTGTCGACAGCGGTACAGTCATATGCATTGAAGGCAGTGCATCGCGTCATGCCTGGGGGTTGGGAGGGTGGGTCGCTGGCCACACTCTGAGATGTTGTTCGATCGACAAATGCGCACAATACAAAGAATGATGGTAATTTATACAACGGGATATGTATTGTTATGGAAATATTCTTGCTTTATTTTCGGTACTGAGAATAGTGTTTGGTTTGGTAATCCGAAAAAGCCTACTCAGTGGGACGATTCACGCTTCACCTACAAATTAAGTTATTTTAGGTTATCAAAAACATCAAAGCAGCCGATATAATTTGTTTTTTACCTTGTTTTCTCTTGAAAACGAATACTTTTTCTTTTTGAGTTTAGAAGAAATCACAAATACGATCTTTCTTCCTTCGAATATTTAGCAGGTGAGAAGTATATTTATAGTAGTCGTTCGCTAATTTAAGTTTAAAAGGATCATTGACAAAGTATAATCAATCAATGCTAACCTTCGCACATTTAATTAACCACCCTAGCCCTAAGGCATTTATCAACAAAGAAAAACTATTATTAAAGTAGCCACCACTGGCCTTTAAACAGTTTGGGTTCTTAACTATCGCAGTTCAATGATTTGAATATTAGAAATCTTAGAAGAATCTAGCAGATCTAGATTGCCAAGCAAGCAAACTTTCAAAGTCTGGCGATAGTGTCAAAGTGATCAGGTAACGTTACATTCACGAACAAATCACTCCTTGCACACATGTGTTTACATAAAGCACTATTAATACGGTTATTCACTGCTGATGCAGTTAATTCGTTGTTGATAATCCATCTACTGTACTGAGGATGAATAATCTGGCACTTCGTTTCAATATCAGAAGCCCTGTATATGAGGTGTATGAGAAGCCACCACGGCGTCTAATAAACTCTGTATAATGCATGAGGGTTCTTCTGAAAGTTTAAACAAGCGCTTTCGAGAAGGACTTGGGTAAGAGAGATTTCAGAAGGATCAAGAAAGAAGAGATCTTTCCAGTCTTGCAGGACTCAGTTGAATGTTCCTTGTAAACTGTAATGAGAACTTCTTTTTCTTTAGCTATAAATGCGGTTTGGTTGAAGGAATGTTAGCGTGATGGATGCCTTTGTCTTCGTTAGGCCGATAGGGCGCAATCAGGTCATGTAAATTTGACTTTGACTTGGCTGAAATGACAGCGAGTGCTTAGGTGTCCAGCTTATCGATCAGGACTGCATGTAATACGTTGACTATCAGAAAGTTTTAGGACCTCGGTTAGTTAGTAAAATAAATGTTCTTAAGCTTGTAGACAGCGAGGCGCGAATACTTGAATATATATACACCTTGAGGGTTATACATTATTGCCCTTTTTACAATGTTGATCATTATATTTTCTTGACTTGTCGGCTAGAATTTCGACATTTCAAGCATTTTGATACTTTCAAAATTAGTCAGGTGAGTCACCATGAATTACATTTTACCGAGAAAAATAAGTAAAATAAAGGATACTGCAAAGTTTTGCGTTAAATCGACATTAAGAGAAAATATTTTCATGGGCATTATTCAAGAACTTCTACAAAGTAGAGCCCCTCGTGCAGGAACCACCCATTTTCTATTTGAAGGTGCCTGCATGCTTTTATATTGAGAAAGTGGTCAGTCATATACGAGAGGTTTCACTTGCTGTTATTTGGCTTGTGTTCTTGTAAACGTTTCTCTGCAACAAAGATATCAGTCAAGGCTAACTGTCAGATCTGATATCACTTATCGAAGCGTTGGAAATAGAAGGTGAGCTTTTCAGTAGGTTAAATAACGAGTGATTTTGTGTTTTATGTTCATGAAGATCTAAAACGTTTCATCATTGGACAACTGGACTTCCAAGTCTACGAGTGTTTCACGGACCAGGCAACAAATTGTTAGAATCTAGAAGGATCTTAATCTCCCGTTGTGGCACTAGGAAAAAAAGGGGACTATGAATAGCAAAATGCATACGAGAAAGCTGCATGCTTTGTACAAAACTGCGCTCAAACATCGCAGTACAATTTTCCCCCGAAGAATTGTGAATTCATTTCAAACCCTGGCAGATAAAAGCATAATTTTGGCTGGTGAACTTTGGTTGAAGGATGTAAAAGTGTTTGTAAATTTTATGGCAGTTTAATGTCCTCTTGTTTGGCATTTGCGCGTTTCAAATATCCAGTTTTTTTTTATCGGTGTTTTGACTTATGATCACAACTATAAATGAATCACAAGCTACTATCATGGTCTGTCGTTATTTTCAATCAGATTCTAAAGAATACTCAAATAGGACTGTATTAGAATTTTTTTGGAAGCCACTGATTATTGATTTTGTATCGTAATGGATGTCGATATTCTAATCAAATGAATGACCAATTTGGACGTACGAGTACATTCAGTGGAAAACTTCGTTATAAACACCTTCAGTAAGCAATAATTATCTGATGTATGGTCGGTCCGAATATTCTACTGTGTTACTACGACACTAAGAGTGAGGCGAAAAGTGCTACTTTATCAAAACGCATCTTTGTGCCATTTCAAAGAAAAACAGAATAACAATGATAAATGGATTAAAAATTTGTCCCTTGACAAAATTTTATCTCAAATGCTAAGTTAAGAAAGAGTGGGTGATAAAATTTAAAGAATTTGGTTTGTCATGTTTTAAATAATTTCTCTCAATATGTATACAATTATTTACATTTTACCGAAGTAAATAAAATTTAAAGGTTACAAATTTGCGACTTACCGGATCATTTAAAGCAAGGAAAATATCATGATGTCCTGATAAGCATTCTTAAACAAAACTCTTATAAATGACAGTAGAACCATGTGATATAAGCCATTTTCTGGCCGCTTTCCATTCAATTTATCTTAAAATGTATGATTGTGCACCGTGAATTACATTTTACCGAGGAAAATCAGTAAAATAAAAGGATACAGAGTTTTGCCCTCAAATATTTTGACTATTCTTAAATCGTTAAATCAGAAGACGGGAAGAAGAGATACCCTGGGGACGAAGTTGGTGCATTGAAAATTCTCTTCGGTTGCATCGCATTAGAAGAGAATTTCTGTTCGCTATTGTTAGAGCTGTTAATTACGATGTTTGTTATCTGTTGAATGTAGGCATGTTTTATGCCGATGTAAGTTATGTGCATGCATGTGCATTTACTATGCCCGTGGAAGTATGTGTATAAATAGTTGGTTCTTTAGTATGCGAGTCAGTTCTCGGTCGTTACACTGACGATTTGCCCTAGTCAAATTTTACTTGTTTGTTTTTTATTAGTCTTTTCCACCGGTAAACTTTATTTGAACATTATCCATCAGTTTTTTTCCTGCGATAATTAAATTTAAATTATCAGTGGCCCCGTAGGAAAGGTCGCCGGAGTTTTGAGCTTGGTTCCTACCCAGGTTTCCTACAATGTTTTCCCGTCGAGTTTCGGGTTTTTTAAGTAGGTTTTTCTTGGCCTCCGAGTACCTTTTGTGATGCGCTCTCAATTCTCCAGTTATTTTGTTTCTTTTATTAATTTTCTGTAAGATATTTAGTTGTGAGTTGTCATTTTTTACGGCATACGCGTGAAATAAAGTGTAACGGCCAACTACGGCACAATACTCCAGAATTTGTTGTCCGCGTCATGATTTGTTAAGGGGAGTATGTAATTATGGGCACGTTGTTAAGAACAGAATATTACGTTCGCCCCCCTTATAAAGGTGCGAATTCTTAGAATATAATCCACACGTGCTTATTGCGTATTCATAAACAAAATTCTGAAAACTGCTTGTCAGCTTCGCTCAGATGCGGAGTAGCTTATAATCCCAACAACTATTTCTTCAATTGAAAGCCCTTCTAAGCGGAAAAATCGCTGCAGAAGTATTGCAGTACCTTGAAATTCAAGTGTTAGGAGTTTGACACCAAACTACTGCATAATTTTCAAAAATGATGGAAAAGGCAGCATTGGAGATTTGAGCAGGTTTTGGAGCATTTTGTAATATTTACGGAGCTAGTGAATACCTTTTAACGGTTCGCACGATTTGCAATCGGCTTAGAATTCAGATATAGCAAGCATTGGGAAGGCTTCTCCCAGAAATTTCGATTCGTCGATTATTTTGTCAAAGAGCACCAAGTATTTGAAATTTCAAGAGAATTTAAGGGCTAAATTTTGATCGTCATAGATAGATAGATAGATAGATAGATAGATAGATAGATAGATAGATAGATAGATAGATAGATAGATAGATAGATAGATAATCTTTATTTAAACACGGTAAAAATTCGTCAGCTAAAAATCATTATAATACTTAACACAAAGCAATAAACTAATATTAAAAAAGATTTATATATGAAGAATTTAATTAAATAATAAAAAGCTGCTTTCCACGAATGCCGTGCCTTATAGTTCCTCTTTGAGAAGTCGTTTAAATTGCCCAAGGGACTCAGCTTTCCTTACATTATGAGAAAGGCTGTTCCAGAGCATGGCGCCACTATAACTGAAACTATTTTTATAATAGTTTGTGCGCGGCAATGGAACATTAAGTTTATCCTCAGAGTCCTTTAGGTTGTAACTAATTTCTCGCTTCTCAAATTTAGAACTTAGATAGTTTGGAGCCAACCCGTGTAGAGACCTATAAACCATCGTAGCTCTTTGAATTTGTTGCTGGCAGGCAAGATTTTTCCATCCTAGGAATTCTAATAGATTACCAGCATCTACGTCATAGTTTGAATAGGTCAAAACACGAGCTGCTCTGTTTTGTAGCTTTTGTAGTTTATTCTGCAGAGTTATCCCACAGTTTCCCCAAACAATGTTGCAGTAGTCGAAGTGTGGCTGTATCAATGCTTGATAAGTTAAGTATAAGGTCGCTTGAGGAACGAGGTGCCTAATTCGTTTCATGGCCCCAATACCAGAAGCGACTTTCTTTGTGACTTTCTCGATGTGGTCACTCCAGCCAAGTTTGTCATCAATGGTCACCCCAAGTGATTTTGTGGTAGTGACCCGGTTTACTTGAAGATCTTTAATTGCAAGTGCTGGGGAATCCGTGAGAGTACTTAGCCTCTGTCTAGATCCGATCATAATACTTGTGCACTTCTGTTCCAACGATTTTGCTGAAACTTGGTAAGGGTACGTATGAATTCAATGTAAGCTGATTCCAGGAATTTAACACAAATGTAACGGCAAAATTTTTCACTGGGTGCGATTTTGTTCAAAAAGTGGAGTTCATTTAAGCCCAATTATCACTAAAATATTATTCCCAGTTAAATCTAATTCTATCATATTATTTCTAAATATAATAGCTGTAGGTTTTCGCAAAGATTTATAGGCATTACTTTATAGCGCCGATAAAGTTATGACCCAGAGTTTGTCATAGACGAGTGCGTCGAAATAACAACGGCCCAGACGGTTTTTTTAAACCGTCTGGGACACAGTATTTAGCTAATATTTATATTTCAGCCTGGTCTTATCAGTACAAAAATATACTCCACTGACGAAAAAGAAATCACAAGCATCACGGCGACGGACAAGTAAAAATAGAAAAGAGGGACAAAACACGACTATTGCCACATCATGGAGGCCCTGTTAGGGTTTTAGGATTATGGATTATTAGGGGTTTTTAGAGAAGGGATACGGATTATTGGCCACTAAATTTAAGGATTACGGATTATTTGCGTCCCCATTTTAAAATTACGGATTATTATCGGTCATTATCGCATAGATTGCTTTTTACATAAAAAAGGATAAAAGGTCATAAAGAGAGGTGAAAGTCATACAGAGAATGACAAATATTTATCTCCAGTGGCCCCTCCGGTGCTCCTAGTCAAAATTCCGAGCCCGCGATGCCTCGCGGTAGTAGTCGCCAGTCGCTAAGTCTTCTGGGTAATATACTCAAGATGGCGGGAAGTTGAGAACTCACTGTAGGTGATCAAAGGTCAACAAAAGACTCGCTTAAAAAATGGCATCTCTCACATCGCTGTTGCACCCGCTAAATGAGCCACTCCTCGAAGTTACTGGGGCAATTTATAAGCTTGAAAATTATGCCGAGCAGAATGGTTTAATTGTTCTCAACAAAAATATGTGTTGCTACTGAAAGGTAGCAACTAGCAAATACAACAACCCGGCAACTGATGTGGTTCAAGAGGAGAACCGAAACCATGGTGTTGCCTGAATGAAATAGTGGCATAAACGAAGCAGTCACTAGACTGTTAAAATTGCCAACGGAGGTTTTAGTATAAACAACGAGCTCCATGCAGCTATAAAGCGTAGCAAATGGAAGCTAAAATTACAGCCTTGACTGAGACAAACTTTAACTCTCTACAAGTTGAATAGCTTATTAAGCTACAACTCTCTCTGCAATAAAGCTTGGATCCTGAAATTTAAAATCCTGCAAAGACAAAACTAAAATAGCTGGGCCCAGCGTGACATTAATAGCAGGAAAGACATTCACGGCCAACAGATCATTTCAGATCCTGTCATGTCAGAGAGAATCAGTCAGTTAGAGAAATTCAAACCTTTCCTACATAAAAATCTACATGCCAATATTAATGGCAAAAACAACACACCAACCGCCAGGCAAAAAAAGGATGCTAAAATGAGGTCAAAAAGCTTCAAAATCACGGGAACCACAACCGACAGACTTGACCTCTAATCCGTTGCATGCATGCGGCTTTTGGAAGGTTTTAAAACTCAGTCTACACTAAAACACTCCTTAACAAACGGCTAAATATAGAATAAACTTTTTTAAATGTAATTTAAAGTGCCAAAATTTTTTAATAAGTTCCAAACGTTTCTTCTTCAGTGGAACTATGTTCGTTGAGAAATACGCCACGACATCTAAAGTTTAAACTGATTGTCTCTTGCATGCGCGCGCGACCTTTAGAAGAAACGAAAGTCAGAATTTAGGCCGCGCGGTTGACAGGTACCAAGTTGGAAAATAAGACGCATCTCCTGCCGTTTCCTTTGCTTGTTTCCGCCGCAGAGCTTGACGCCGCAAACCTGCACGTCATCCACAGAGTGCCCATTGGAACTGAAGTGCTCTGCGACTGGAAAACCGGGTGCACTCTTGGTAATACTCCTGAGATGTTCGCCAAACCTTTCCCTAAGAGTGCGCCCAGTTTCGCCGATGTAAATGGCAGGCAGCGACGGCAGGAGATGCAGTATATAAGGCCAGATGACAGACAGGCAAAGGACTCTCTGATGGTGAAGGAGCCTTTTGGAGCCAGTAGAGTAGTGTCATTTGAGATGTGGTCACAGGTACGGCAGCGGGGGTGTCGACAAGGAGCAGAACCTACGGGCGAAGTAGTTTGATTTGTGTCGGACGTGTGGACCAAGACGTTTCGCAGGTTTTGATCTCGGCAATAAGCGATCATTGGTGGCTGAGGAAATATTTAATTGGTTTCAGGGTCGTTCGATATGATGCTGAAGTTGTCGAGCAAAATCCGTTTGATTCTGTTGTTCAGAGGATGGTAAGTAAGAACCAAAGGGATCCTGCTCTCCTTTTCATCGGCCACGGTGTTCCGTTTGAGGGCATCGGTCTGTGTGACATGTCGGATTTCCTCAAGATCATGTTGGCAGCCATGGACAGCTGTTTCGTCCTTATTAGGACTCGTCAACATGGCATAGCTGTCGATGATCTTTTGTGAGACCCTGCCTGGCTATGCCATGCTGACGAGTCCTAACTAGGACGAAACAGCTGTCCATGGCTGCAACTGCCAGGGTGATATGGCTGTGGGCATGCGTAAGGTACTGGCCAGGCCGCGGGGTTGGTGTTCGAGTGTGTCACTTGCTTTTTTCGTATTTATGCTTGATATACAGTACGTAAATCAATTCACGGGACACAAAAGGGTAATTAGGGGTTGCTATAAATTGATTGTTTTAGAATTTTATTTTAGGGATATTTTTTTTTACAATATTGGGATACGGATTATTTCCAAAATTTATCCAGGATTATGGATTATTCAGACCCCCCCTAACAGGGCCTCATCATGGTACAGTAAACTATATTTCTCTTGCATTCAGGGGACTCTGAATAGCAAAACGCGTAACAGAAACTATTTGTAACTGTTAAGCGCTATTAAACCTCGCACTGATACGATTTGTTCCCAAAGAATTGTGATAATTTCAATTAAAACCCTGCTAAAAACATAATTTTGGCTGGTGGACTTTGGCTGAAGGATGTAAAAGTGTTTGTAAATTTTATGGCAGGCTAATGTTGTCTTGTTCGGCATTTGTGCGTTTTAAATATCCAGTTTTTACTCGGTGTTTTGACTTATTATCACAAGTAAAAGTGAAGCACAAGCTATCATTATTGTCTGTCATTATTCTCAATCAGATTCTAAAGAATATTCAAATAAGACTGTATTAGAATTTTTTTGTAAGCCACTAATTATTAAAGTGCACCTAAACCCAAAATTGTTTTTTTCGCTTGATCAACTCTATGTACGTTGAAAAGTTGAATAGTTAAATATTTCTTGTCTTTAACGTTGCGTTAGTGAATTATAGAGATTTGAATTTACAAAATGTTAATAAGATGACGTCAAATCAAGAATCGTTTATTGTACAACTACTTGTTTCCGCCTCCAAGCAGGCGGCGTGTGTTCTGTCGTGAATTGTAATACCGTCGTGAATTGTAATAACAGTTGTCGTGAATTGTAATATCTGTCGTGAATTGTAATAACAGTTGTCGTGAATTGTAATAACGTACCTATCGTGAATTGTAATAACCTGTTGTCGTAATTTGTAATAATCCGAGCTGTCGTGAATTGTAATACCACGTTGTCGTGATTTGTAATAAGTCTTAAGAACAAACAATTACAAAAGAAAATAACAAAAATGACGCAAAAAGACCAACCTTTATTTTGATCCATGTGTATTTTTTAAAATTTTGAAACACAAAATCCAGCTTACTTTCGTAACATATGTTTACGCTTTGAAATTGAAGCAACACAACGTTTTAACACCCGAACAGTACAATTTGTCAGGTTCTTGCAGATTACTCAAAATTCATGTTCTATGATAATAATAAAGTACAAAAGATTCGCCCCGTGCTAATCATTTTCATTTTGCGGCGTAGGTCAACAGTAACTAGGAAAGAAAAAAAAAACAGAGCAAACATCTCCTGCATTAAGGTGATGTTACACGGGACGATTCGCAAGGACGATTTTTAGCGCAACAATGTTGCGTTATAAGTTGCGCTAAAAGTTGACGCCGTGTAACATGGGTGCGCGAACGATTTTCTTCGCAATTTTCGCGTTGCGAGTTTTTGATTCAGCTTCAAAAACTCGCAACGCAAAAATTTCGAAGAAAACCGTCCGCGCACCCATGTTACACGGCGTCAACTTTTAGCGCAACTTATAACGCAACATTGTTGCGCTAAAAATCGTCCTTGCGAATCGTCCCGTGTAACGTCGCCTTAATAATCATAACCAAGCTTATTGCGCTACTTTCGAGCCATCTTCTTTCGCCAGATAATATTTAAAATTGTAAACCATCCATAACCAGTGGCGTAAAGCTTCAGCTATGCGGTGTTCCACCGCGGATGAGAAATTATTTTCTTTACTTCCAATAATAGGCCACTGCCAGATCCGAATTGTCTGATCAGTTTTGCAACACTGATGCAGCCAGCATTGCCTAATGGAAAATGTACCCGTGGAAGCCTGTGGCGCAGCTTCTTAACACATTCGCGGAATTGACTATTAACGTTGTAAATCTGATTGTACACATAACAAATGTGGTTCGGCCAAGAAAAATCTGATGAATATACTGCTAGTTTGATTATGTAATCTATAAGCTCAATAGGAAGCTGAATTGCCATTGACATTTCTGGCAAGTTTTGGCTTCCTTTGTTCATCGTCAAAGTGTTATCAGGAACAAAACGAATTCGTACGTCGTTGTTCTGTAGTTCTGCACCTGAATCCTCTTGATTCTTTGAGATGTCACCATCTTCATTCTCGTGTGGCTCATGTCTTTCTTCTGTGATCTGTTGTTCTGATCGGTTCAAATTATCGTTGCTGTTTTCATCATGACTCGAGAATTCGCTGTTTTCATAGCGTACTTGACTGACATATTCCATGGCCTCTTCGTTTGAATGGAAGCTTTCTTGAACACATAGATAGTGTTCACCGGCTCCCTCAGCAAAGTGACCTAGCTGAACCGTTGCTACTGGAATGTTTGCAGTTGGAGAAATCACTGTTGTTCCGTCAGGACCAAGGGACGAAACAACAAGAATCTCAACATTGAAAATCTCAGCTGCAGCCTGCAATGTTATATGATCCCCATATTCACCGTTCTTTGCCATTGTCTCAAGATAGTCATCCCATGGTATTGCAGCGAAATACTCTAAAGGATCCCCATCTGCATTATAGGGGTGCTGTGCAAGGTATTCAACTATTTCATCACGAAGGGTTTCCACTGAGCGGTATATACCCAGCCTCTGAAGCCAGTAGCATAACGCTTCAAACTGACAGTTTCCGTCACCTTTTGGATCATAGACCACTGAATAACCCATGCTAGAAAATGATTCATAACGATCGTACCGTGTCATCGAAATGTAGAGCTTTTCTCTGAGCTGCTTCAATTTTAGCTTTTTTTCTTGTTTTGCCCTCTTTTCTTCTTCAGCTTTGCTCATTAGATATGCGATATCTTCAACAGAAACCCACTTCTCTATCTGTCTTTCTGATGTAGGAGGTACAATGCGAACCTTGTACATAGCACTTCTTTTACTTTTCTTTACGATCGTTCCTTTCAGAACAATGCGTCGTTTGGAGGGAATACTTCCTCTGCTCTCTGGTCGGTAGCGCACTAAAACCTCATCACCAGGTTTGTATGCTGGATTTTTGTGAAGGCGTGCGTGTCGATTAAGCATTCTTTTATTTATTCTTTTACTGTAAAGCCTTGCCATTTTTCGCAATTTTTTGACATTACTGAAATGGCACTGATAATCCTTTCTTTTGGGGGCCGCAATAATGCAATGATCCGTATCAGCTTCTTCTTCCTCTAACGCTGTCTTGACAAGAATATTTGATTTCCGACCAAAGTAAATCTCGAATGGGCTTTTCCATCCCAGTTCTTCTTTACTTTCCTCGTTAAGAATGCGATTGTATGAACCCAGATTAGACGCCCAGTTTACACCCTTCTTTCCCAGGTTGATAAGATCGTACATGATCTTTGTTCTTAATCTCCTGTGTGATCGCTCCACCTTTCCCTGTGATTGGGGATGATAAGGTCTTGATTTTATCATTTTGATCTTATAGTGAGTACAAAGAGACCGCAGTTTACCTTGTAATTCGGGGCCACGGTCACTCTGAAGTCGATCAGGGGGGCCATGTTCATCATAAATTGGTCGCAACAATCGAACAACCTCTCTGCTTGACTTGCGTTCCATTGGAACTAGCCATAAAAAGCGGCTAAATACGTCAATTACCGATAAGATATACTTATACACCTTGCCACTGTGTTTAACGGGATCCTTACTGAGATCAATAAGATCAATCTGGTGCTGTGACTGCACATGCTTTGCTGTAACGGGTTTAGGAGTCGCCTTGTTCGTAAACCTCGCGTTGTGAACTCGGTATTTAAATTCGTTGTTCGTTACTTGTAGTATTTTTTTTTTTCGCTTAACCCGGCATAACTGCTTGCAGCTCGATCTCGTAGCTTTTTGCACCCTCCAGATTTCGCCTGATCAAAGGTATTTGCAACGACAGCTGATATGGAGGACTTCTTTACAACCTTTTTTCCTGAGAAATATAATGTAGGAGTACTTTCTTTCCCAAGATGAAATTGCTCTTGTCTTCTCCAAAACCATACCAGGGCGTTCTTTTGGACACGCGTGCGCTTCTTTACCGGCATATCAAATTTTCCTTGGACAAGTAATAACAAGGTGTCATAAACCTCATCACTGATAGGATGAATATACACTTCTCGTGGATCTCTGTCTCTAGGCTTCGCCGTATTGCAACAAAGAAAGCAAGCGAAGAATAATACAAAAAGCACGGAACATTTCCATTTACAAGCCATCTTGATACCACTGTAAAAAGTGTGGAGTATCTCGTGTTTACTTTTGTTTGTTTTAAGTCGTGGGAAACGCTCACTCTCATTGGTTAAACCTTTACAGCTTAACTGATGAAGACAATCCCTCATGCATAGTTTTGGTGGGGGTAAACTATAAAACGAAGACCCTGACTATTTCACCGCTAAATGGTCCTCTTAGCGTATGAGATATGTTTTACGACGTTTTGTGACTTTTCAGGATGGTACGACAGAAAAAAACAGGGGTCTTCGCTTTTGGGGCCTTCGGACCGTATTTCAACTGCTTGACTTTTCTTAAATACGACAAAAATACGCTATTTCATAACAAAGTATTTTAAAAATACGAAAGAGATCTTGAGTGGTGAATAAATACATTTGGACAAGGAAGTCTCGTTCTTTTTAAAATGCTCTGCAAGCATGTTGTCTCAACGTACGAGAGCCACGTACATACTTGACACTCAGTTGTAAATAACAGTTCCTTGAGGACTTTCTTCAAAATGTTCCCGCACCGACTGACATGTACCGGCTTTACTACTGCGGACTTGACAAAAGCCGGAGGGAATATTACTGATTGAATAGCCCTTGTTGTGTTGGCCAGCAGAGAAGTAATTTTACATCACGAGATTCAAACACGAGTTTCCTGGATAAATCCAGCTAATTAATTGTTATTTTCTTTTGTAATTGTTTGTTCTTAAGACTTATTACAAATCACGACAACGTGGTATTACAATTCACGACAGCTCGGATTATTACAAATTACGACAACAGGTTATTACAATTCACGATAGGTATGTTATTACAATTCACGACAACTGTTATTACAATTCACGACAGGTATTACAATTCACGACAACTGTTATTACAATTCACGATTGGTATTACAATTCACGACGGTACTACCATTTTGGCTAGTTCTAAAATAGGGAACGGGGAATCGGGGAACGGGGAATGGGGAACGGGGAACGGGGAACGGGGAATCTCTAAAATGAGGAATCTCTAAAATAGGGAATCTCTAAAATGGGGAATCTCTAAAATAGGGAATCTCTAAAATGGGGAATCTCTAAAATGGGGAATCTCTAAAATAGGGAATCTCTAAAATGGGGAATCTCTAAAATGGGGAATCTCTAAAATAGGGAATCTCTAAAATGGGGAATCTCTAAAATAGGGAATCTCTAAAATGGGGAATCTCTAAAATAGGGAATCTCTAAAATGGGGAATCTCTAAAATAGGGAATCTCTAAAATAGGGTCTAGTTTCACTTTTATCGCCAGTAAGTGTCCCTCACATCTTCATTTGAACATTAACATTCTTTCTTACACTCATTGACTTTTTTGGAACATTATAAGGAGTTTCGCTACATCTATAGTCAAATCTTTCTGTGTGTAGTTTAAAATCAGTTTTGTAGCGGTCAGTTAATTAGATTTTTTATCAAACACAGCCAACAAGTATACAAGCTTCTAATCAAATGAACCATGCACAATTTTCTTTTTTCTTTTTCCTAACATGAAAACTGGAGATCACAAAAAACTAAACATGACTGCGAACAGTTTCCCCTTTCTTCCTAAGAAACGTAGGGAGAGCGGAAAGGTATTAATTATGCAAACCAAGGTCAGCGCTTCCGCGCGACACATCTGTTTGCCATTTTCTTGCGCCATAGAAAAACTTGAAGAACAAAACATCAAAGTACCCATGTGAAAAGGACTTGCTGGACGTTATAAAGGGTATTTTGAACGCCATGGTCAAAAGACTATAACATGGCTACTATGAACATTTGCACGTGGAGGCTAGAAGCACATGGCAGATAAGTGAGAAAATCACCACACGTATTAAAATCACTACCGCTTGGGCTGCCTGTGGTACCGTGTGAAAAAATTCGTCTTCCTAGGATAACAAATTCCTTCGTGCGACCGCGCCGAAAGTGAGCACGAACGACGAATGTGAGCACTTCTTTTTTAAGTACACCAGAAACTAGTGAAGTTTTGTGGAAGAAAAAAATACAGTCAAACCTGTATTGTCGATGTCCCAAAATTTTGTTCCCATGTTTACTGTAAAAACTGCCCCTTTTAAGCGAACACCTCAATTATTAAAGCGGACATGGAATAAATAGTCATTTGTCAATGTCAAAAACCTGTACTAACCGAACACTTACAATGGAACTCTTGCCACTGAAAATGAAACCCGAGTTTCCTTTGTTCAATTTGACATGTGTTATCCTTATTAGAGTGAAAAGCAAGGAAAAAGACGTTTTGCGGCGGCTCATTGTAGCAATTCAGAATCAATGCGAAAAATGATAGCACGATTCAGTTGGAAGGGGGACAGAGATGTTCTCATGTTATCACAGCATCATCATCAAGGAACCTGCATATCTCAGTGTATTGAGCGAACGCCCTATTCGGACTGCAGAGCACAGAGGAACGAAGGAGAAATACCGTCATACAGACTATGTAGTGACAAAAAGCATTTAAATTAATGACTGATAATTGCGGAGATAAAAAAAAAATCCTAAAAAATAATTGCGGAGATAACGCATTTATCCCACCCAAGTTGCAGAAAAAAGAAAAAATATATAGCATTACTTTAAAAAAGTTGGCATAAGTAACGACGATTTACACGCTGCGCTTTTTCGTTCCGAGGGGGTTTGCGGCCGTTAACAGTGGACAGATGAATTTTTTTCCACTCCCTTTTCAATGCACGTCGATGTTACATAGAGGTAAGCAAACGGGAAATTCCTTGTAATATTGTAACTTTATGTACCGATTAACTCTCGGGTGTACAAGGGGGGGGGGGGGGGGGGGGGGGGGGATGCCACCCCGCCATAAGGTTTTTCTTGAATTTTTGCAAGATTCCCAATTTTTCCAAGATGAGTTAACTTTTTTGGTGATTTTTTCTTTTTAATAGTTGGTATTTTAATTTTTGGATTATTATAAATTCTCAACTTAAAGATATCGCGGGTGACGACGGAGCGCCGCCTTTCTAATCTCGTACAGCCAACTAAAATGGTCTAAAATCAAGATTGGAAGGAATACTCTTCTCGCAGTTCTCGTCCTACACGGTTTGGACCAACCGCGGGCATGACGCCGGCACGAGAAAACGCAAAGCGGTCACGTTCGCGAACTTACGAGATCTTGCAGATAAATTGAGCTTTTCTCTTCGGGTGTGAAAAAATATAACGAGAAGTTGTTAATTTTTCTTTCAAACTTACCGAAAAGCAAAGTGATTTTTTTTGGAGTTTTCGTGTGACGGTTTCGCAATCGAGACCGGATATTTACACTTATGAACCAGACACTATAAGTGTCGCAGCATGATTTACTTGATTTGTCACACAATATGAAACAAAACACGGTGAGGGACTGACAATTTAATTTTTGTGGGGGGAGGGGGGTGAGCAATTACCAAAAAAAAATTCCTGCAGAAGAAATTTAAGAGAAAAAAATAGTGCACAAGAAAGCACGTGAAAAAAAATTCAAGCATTTTGGTAAAAAAAATTCTTGCAAATAGTGATGCTGAAAAAAAAAATCACACTCAGAAGAAATTGCCCAACCCCCCCCCCCCCCCCCCTCCCTTCCGACAAAAATTAAATGGTCATCATCATCATCAATTTTTATTTATACACGAAATCGTATCATAATTACATGGTCTTCCTAGGAGTCGTGTGAATTTACACTAGAGTACATCCCTAAATGAACGTCATAACGGATCGCCTGACTTCTAGTTTGTAGCCATCTTGAATTTCAGTTTTATCGCGAGCGGACAGCTTTACTTACGGCCCTCGTAACAGCTGCTTTCAAGATTCCCTATTTTAGAGATTCCCTATTTTAGAGATTCCCTATTTTAGAGATTCCCCATTTTAAAGATTCCTCATTTTAGAGATTCCCTATTTTAGAGATTCCCCATTTTAGAGATTCCCTATTTTAGAGATTCCCCATTTTAGAGATTCCCTATTTTAGAGATTCCCCATTTTAGAGATTCCCTATTTTAGAGATTCCCCATTTTAGAGATTCCCCATTTTAGAGATTCCCCGTTCCCCGTTCCCCGTTCCCCATTCCCCGTTCCCCGATTCCCCGTTCCCTATTTTAGAACTAGCCCTACCATTTTCGAGCTACCGTGAACGGCAAACTTTTTTCTGCGTTATTACATGCTTAAAACGTTCAAGTTTGTCTAGTCAAACCGTTGCGTTTTAGAGGGGTTTACATGTCAAAGTTTGACAGCTCCGCCTCAATTGAGGCCAATTGAGGCGGAGCTGTCAAACTTTGACATGTAAACCCCTCTAAAACGCAACGGTTTGACTAGACAAACTTGAACGTTTTAAGCATGTAATAACGCAGAAAAAAGTTTGCCGTTCACGGTAGCTCGAAAATGGTAGTATTACAATTCACGACAGAACAGGCGTGCGTCACGAGATTTGACCAATAGAAAGCCGTTGTTTAAACAATAGTCCTCCCGGCAAACAAGAAGCTATTTCAGCGCGTGGAGTTGAAAAATTGTTCCTTTTCAAGGATTTCAGGGATGTCAATTAAAAATATTTTCAGGCCGATTTAAAGAGAAATATCCCTTCTTTGTTATGGCTACAATTAAATGTTACATTCGAGCACAATGATTGCCTTGGCTGATCTCAAAGTGAACCTACTCGGTTCAGTTGCCACATTATCGTAAACTGAACTTTCACACCTTTTAGTTTTCTTGGTTGAAGCCGTTCAAAATTGATAAGTTCACCAACTCGCCTAGGTCTCCTGGTGAGTAACAATAATAGAGAGCTTAAGCAACCACAACGGTGACGGCAGCGAGAACGGCACAAAACAATAGGTTTAATAAGCCAAAACAATGCCTCTCCACGTGTTGCACGTGCGTTTTACATTTTGGTACATCTCTTTGTCGTTCCCTGCAAAACAACAACGTCAATGAATAGAAAAATCGACCTTTACGAAGTATTTTTGCGTTTGTAGACTTGTAGATTTGATTACTTTACCAAAGAAAAGGCGCTAGATTTAAATTCAGGCTAAATAACGCAAACGTAGGAGATGCTCACTCCGTCGAGACGAAGGGAAAATGAGCCGCTCCACAAATTAACCCATGGGGCATTGCAAGTCGTGACGCACACCGCCTGACCTCTAAGTAATATTTTTTTACAAATCTATTAACTATTAACAGTTTTTATTTAGTATTTCTTAAATTGATTATCCTTAAGCTGTGAACTGCGTATTGTAAATTGAAGTAGAAATAATGGTAAAGTCTTGATTTGACGTCATCTAATTAGCATTTTGTAAATTCAAATCTCTGTAAAGCCCGGTTCAAACGTCGAACTTCACATGTGCCGAATCTAATGCAAATGAGCAAGAACAATAGATTTTTCTCATTCGCATTAGGTTCGGCACATGTGAAGTTCGACGTTTGAACCGGGCCTAACTCACTAACGCGACGTTAAAAACAAGAAATATTTCACTATTCGACTTTTCAACGTTCAAAATTGGGGGTTAGGTGCACTTTAATTTTGTATCGTTATGGATTAAAGACAAATTGCCTTTGAACGTACGAGTAAATTCAGTGGAAATTTTCGTTATGAACCCCTTCTCCTCCGTAAGCAATCATTATCGTTATGCATGTCGGTTTTCTAAACAAACAAGAGGCTCCAAGCAGCCTAGCCTCTAATTTTTTAACTCGTCCCCAGACCCCAATTTGACCCTTAAAATCACTGCGAAAATGCCATTTTTTAAAGGAAAAATCAAACTTTCGCTCATTTATGAATTACTTCTCGGAAATCCACACTCGGATTCCAGTAATTTGGTTATTATTCTATCTGGAAACGTTAAAATCTGAAATTTTAATAACTTTAAAAAAGTCCCGTCATTTTGACCTTGAAGTGACCAATGTCAAGTAAAGGCTTATATGGAGTTCAACCGCGCGATCATCGCTTTTAGCGGTATAACTAATTTTAATAGGCATAATGTCAACATCCACGTGCACACTCGATTTTGAAGAGACTGGGATCTTGAGAACATTTTGGTGGGAAATATGATTTAGTTGGAGCGAAAAAAAATCCCGTCATTTTGCCATTTTTTTCAGTGCACTATGCTTCGACTGAACCAATTTTGGCTTCTATTAGTCTGTATCTATTCGCATGCTCTTCTTCGACTCTTCTGTCAATGCATGGCCTGGCAATTTATGAATTACTTTTCGGAAATCCACACTCGGATTCCACTAATTTGGTTATTATTCTATCTAGAAACGTTAAAATGTTTTAATAACTTTTAAAAAAAGTACCGTCATTTTTACCTTGAAGTGAGCAATTTCGTATAAAGGCTTGTATGGAGTTCGACCGCGCGGTCATCGCTTTAAGCGTTCTAACTCATTTTAACAGGCGCAATGTCAACATCCACACTCGGTTTTGGAAACATTGGAATCTAGTAAACATTTCGGTGGAAAATTTGCTTTGCTTCGAGCAAAGAAACCTCCGTCATTTTGCACTTTTCAGCCTGAAAGATTTCCGTTTAACCCCATACATTAGTTAAGCATACCGTTCTTAAAACTAAAACAAAAGCCAAAACAATAGAAATCCAAAAGCAAACAATAGCGCAACATACATAATTAATGAGCAATGGTTCATTTTGGTAACGCGGACGCCCGGAGCAAATGTCTTGTCTGAGGGATCAATATTTTGGAATGGCACCGCAGCGTGATTGGAGTAGTCTCATGTAGAAAGCCCTGTGATGTAATTTACCCACACGTGTACAGGTCATGAGAATTGTCTCCGTGATGACAGATTAAAAAATCAGCAACAAAAAAATCAAACTGTCCTCACGTCCAGTCCCTTAGTGCAAACACTGCAGGTGTCTTGACCCTGTGATTTATGGTCCCTGGGACCTGTCTGATTGAGTGTGTTGTGTGTGTGACTTGTGACAGGAACCAGTCCCTGAATGAAGTCTCTGTAACTAGTCCCTTGTTGTACACGAAAATGGTCAATTGTGGAATACAACTGTACAATTCCTAATGTTAATTCATTTCAGTAAGCAATAATTATACATGGTCAGTCCGAGTGTTTTACTGTGTTTTACTGTGTTTATCAAAACACATCTTTGTGCCGATTCAAGGAAAAAAGGATAACAATAATTTTAAACAAGAGACTACGATCTACTTGTTTTAAATGATTTTAAATTTTATCCCTTAGCAAAATTTTATCTCAAATAAAGTGCACCTAACCCCCAATTTATTTTTCTCTTAATCAACTCTATGTATGTTGAAAAGTCGAATAGTGAAATCTTTGTTTTTAACGTCGCAATAGTGAGTTATAGAGATTTGAATTTACAAAATGCTAATTTGATGACGTCATTTTAGGATTTTGCCATTATTTCTACGTCAATTTACAATACGCAGTATTCGGCTTAAGGAAAATCAATTTGCGAAATACTAAATATAAACTGTGGACAGTCAACTGATTCGTAAAAAATATTCCTTGGAGGTAAAAACAAGTAGTTGTATAATAAATGAATAAATGAATCCTTGAACTTGAATCCTAAAACTTGAACTTGAATCCTAAAATGACGTCATCAAATTAGCATTTTGTAAATTCAAATCTCTATAACTCACTAACACGACGTTGAAAACAAGAAATATTTCACTACTCGATTTTTCAACATACATAGAGTTGATTAAGCAAAAAATGGGGTTAGGTGCACTTTAATGGATGTTAAAATTCGACAAGTTAAAGAGTTAAGAAGATCTGATTAATCCGACTCTCCCTGCTGGAAGTTAAGTTTGCGGCTTCAATGTTGCTATTGGCAACTCCGGCGCACCTACATTTGATTGTGTAGCCTTCACGAACGATCTCATACTTTGCGAAAAAATGTTAATGTGGCCTGCTTAGCAATCTTAAGAGGACGCGGGGGTGCCATCGAGCTTTTCTCGCGCGCGTCCACAAATAATATATCCCCTGTTGCGCCTACAATCGAGCCTTCTCTCCGTTATAATAAAGACAGCTTTGTTCTATGCTATTCTCCCCTCCCATCCGAGAACAACACACACAACATTCTCTGTCGAAAACCAGCACATCGAGGGTAAACCAAAGCAGAAAAGTAAGAAGGAAAACAACAGAGAAAGAATGCAACGAGTGGAAAACTGGATGAAAAGAACAAATACTTAACTTATATAGCAAACCGGCCAATCCTATTCCGCGCCGGAATCCTTGACTATAGAACACCACGCCAGTCTGGCCAGGAAATCTATCGTTAGACGAAGACTCACCACCACGTGCTGTAAACTCTTTGAAAAATCACAGACTCCATTCAATTCACCAACTGACTGGCAACTCATTACGACGCTTAGCACGTTTTTAAGAAAATACGCTTTTCGCCTTCCGAGTTTGAGCTAATTCGTTTAACACAAACCATCAATTCATTTCTATCGCTAGCTTCATAACTTTCATGTGTTTCTCGGTCAGGCTAATACCCACCCCGATGGCTACAAGCCCTAACCTTCTTAGATCTTGACACTCGCCAAAGAAACCTCAAGTCAACATCGCGTCTTCTTCCTTTTCGTCTAGCGTCCGTCAGAAAAAAATGCGTTTCACTGGATCTGAATCACTGAATCTGGAAAGATTGACGATATAGCGTCCTTGATAGTTGTTTGAGCTCCCGGATCGACGCTAGAATTGCCGGATTCAGTTGAAGATCCATAGTCGTCTTGTAGTGACATCCCGCAAGTGGAGAAAATAAAGCGAACCAGTGTTGGTAACATACCGAGAGAAAGAATATACATCCAACACTTGCTTAAATACTACTAAACGGAACACCCAAGACATTATATAGCATGACTAATATAAAAACACCCGTGATGACCCCAAACACATGAGTCGGATTCCGAAACACACAGAATACAAATATTGTCGCGTTTACAAGGGCAACCAGCTCTTCGGCGCGTGCCCAGAAAATAGCACCAAACATTCTCAAAATTGCCTACTGCGCAACCAAAAAAATACCTACAATTGAGCCTTCCCTCCTATATGATATAAAATTTAGCGGCTTTGCTACCAAAGAGAGGTCCAAGTTCATAACAATCTCTACGTCAGTAATTCTGAGGCTTTTATCACACTGACAACCAGCTCTGCAACTTAAAACGTAGTAGTTTGATAGCGACAGGGGCTGTGTATTGATTTTAAAAATTGACTTTCATGTATAAAGCATCCTATTTTGGAAAAATACATAGTAGAAAAATAAATAGACTTTAATTTTCTGACATCTCCAAAATGATTAGCAAATTTGTACTTTTCTTTGAAATTTATTTGCAAGCATTATTAATCCCTCGTTCTGAAAAATGCACGAAGGAGGTAAAATACTGAACACGAAGGTTCTGAAAACGTGCCGCACAAATTAAGGAACGTAACAAGAACATTCCTCGTTATAAGATTAAGCTGGGAAACATTGCTAAAAACGCCGTGCTACAAACATCTTTTAAGGAAACGAGTGCGCTAATTTTAAATTTAACTGGAAGTAAATTCGAACTCAACTCTACTCGAGCTCGAGCTACTCGAGCTCACGGATTTCTTGACGTCTCAGTGCTACGGTTAAAAAAAATAAATTTTAAGCTAAATAGACTAGTCTCCTGATCAATGATTAATTATTTCTGAGAAGTAAGAATCTTTCTGAATCTTTTGAAGGATAAACAGTTTGAAAAACATCAGGCTGCTTTTTGAATCATGGCCAACGGTTATTCTTTGTTTGACAGGCGTTCGCTAAAGTTTAGAACTCGTTTTAAAAATTTGGCCCATTCGGTTTTTTCGACGGCCTGAATGTACAGACAAAACAATGAGCCACTGATCACACAACCGCTGAATAAACTCTGCGCAATTGTGGTGCGTGTTAAGTTTCGATGGAACCCAGGAATTCTCGTCTTTTGACTACAATTTCCCGAACCCTGACGTAAGCGCTATGAAGACCCAGTGACACAAATGATTCGATTACTCATTGGTTTATTGAACGAGAAAATGGGAACGCGGACTATTAGATGCTAGATACAGTTACAAGAAAGCTAAATGGGGTGGAGTTGGTCGCTGGCAAGAGGTTTATCGCATTTTACGAAACGAAATTGTTGTAGACAGAAATGAAAACATCATGCACGTAAGTGAGAAAGATTTTAGTTCACAGATATGCCTTTTTTTTCGCACGTTTACTTTATTTGAGTTTAAATGAGCAATTCAACCCTACCACTAGTTTATTCTAAAATAGTCGAGTAGGAAATCGTAAACTAGTTTTCGTACAGAAAATTTAACATAAGGGTTAATTCCATTCCTGTTAAATTTTGAAAGGATTTTAAAATAGTTTATATTGTGCCATGTTGTGTGAGATAGATCATTTGACTTTCAACAAAGTTTTTTGGTCCATCGCATACATTTCTAATAACATCTGTCTAAGGTAACAAATCAAAAATTGAAAATACAAATAGTTGGTTATGAGGGAAGAGATTTTTCTTGTAATGTCGCGATAATCTTGGAAAAGAACTATCATCGGACTCTTGTTTTAAAAAATTGTTTTGAAAACTTTTCCTAAGTTAAGCAGGTTATCTGGTGGCTGTTATGATATGATCCAAGAAGTTAATATTCGAATGTATGGAGGTACCACGCCATGGAAATATGTAAACTTATCTTACGCCTAAAAAAATATATGTTGTTATATACTTAAGGGAAGATTATTTGACGCCGAATAAACTTCTTCTTAATGTATATAACTGAAATTAATAAAATAAAGTCATAAAAAAAGATGAAAAGAAAAGCAGTAAAATATGCACCGGTTATTCTGAGGGTTGCAGAATAAATTTAGTAATTCTACGGATTTAAAAGGTTTAAAATTAGCTTAGAGTCTTACGATTCTTCCCTTTGCTTTTAATGATTCTCTCTCTGAATTACAGCTAAAACGCAGTTTGAAGTTACTTTATGACATCAAAGTTTTATACCCTCAATCTAAAATCCAATCTGGATCAAAGTGCGGAAAATATATTGTGTTGCTAATATACATTTCGCTTTTATTTATAAATTCTCTTCAGGGTATCTTTTTGTCAGGTGTACGTAATGTATTCCATTGAATTAGCCCGTTAAACCAGACTAGTTCGATCTAGTTCTGCTAAAGAATTATGTGTACCAAACGTAAGCTGGCCTGATGTCTAAAAAAAGACTTCCTACAGTCAACTGGAAGGGACATATTAAAAAAAGTGATCTAAAAAGTAATTACAGTTATTTCACTTACATTCATGGTAAGTTTATAGACTTTCTAAGACGACCTGTTTACTAGTTCTGATTCAGTTCCTTCGGTCGATCGCTAACCATCGCTCAGTAATAAATTAACGTGTTTCCATACGATTAAAAAAGTTCTTGACTAACAATTCTGTTATCATCAGGGGGTGATCGTTGACAATCACATGAAAATGGACCAGTCCGATATAACACAATATAACGAACACATTCTTCAGTTTATTCACAGAATTAATCGAAATTTATTTGGTTGTAGTACCATTGAAATTCTGGATATGGTAACACACCCTTATTTCAGCCATTGCTCTTCACGGAACAACTGATTAAAAAAACAATTATGTGCTCTCCTCAGCGCGATTAGAGTAATGAACTTGTTGTATCTGCAGTCATTATACAACTTCGTAAGTGTTTTTTGGCTGGCAAGCAAAAAATATTGTGATAAAGAACCGTTGTTTTAGTTAAATTGGTGTAAAGTTTTGTAAAGAATTACTGTTAAGGAACTGTGGTGTGCTTGCCTACAGCTGGGTGGGATTATAAGAGGGGGAGGGGAAGGGATGCTGGGGCTTAAAAGCGGCATTTTACAGTATATTTACAACTTTACTTCAAGGAATTCTACTTCATTCCCACGTAGTGTAAGCATAGTTTCCGAGGGCGTTCTGCATCAGTTCTATGCACTATTCAGCTACAGTATATATTGTCATTGTGGCTTTTTCTCACATCAAACAAACATTAACAATGTCTGATAATCGAACTTCACACAGCAGGGAGCAAGCGATCAACTAATATCTTCAAACTGGTTTGATTATTTCGGATGAAATAATAACGCGAAAGAGTAAAAAAAGTAATAGTTACCCGTAAAAGGATGCGAGAACTGTAAATTTCAAACATCCAAACGGATTAAACAAGTCACTACACCGCCGCCCGGCAAGCCAGCCGACAAAATTCAAATGTTACTCTTTTTAACATTTTTTTTTTTAAATTAAAGCTACAAGCTGTTCGTTAAAAATATAGAAAATAGTTATTTTAAACCTTGCCCAAGCTATCTTTAAATTCGTAATATTTGCCTTTCATTTGACGCGTAAACTCCACGGTGGTCAGTTTTTAAGATATAAGCCAGATTAATATCGTAAACTCCTTATTTGAACAAGATTTTAACTTCCAAATGTAAGTCACTGTTCTTGCTTAGCAATGGTAAGGCCATTTAGGTATTTCTTTTAATTATTACATTGAACGTCAGTGATCTCCACTTTCGCCTCGCCTGTAGCATACATTGTGTATTTATGCTCTTTAGCGACAACCTACCCAAGCGCACTATTACGCTCCAAATTATGCTTGGCTGTAGCTATTATGCTCGCAATGATGCCGCAATAGTTTTCCACCACCAGAACACTTAGTACTGAATCGGCCAAGAAGAACATGATGCTCATCAACGAGACTGGCTTGAAAAGGTGCGCTGCATTAAACGAAGGCGGTCAAGCGTAGCATTATGTTAAAAAATTATATTTGAGATAGAGTTACGCATGACTTTAGCAACAAGGAACTTGTTTTTAATTTTTCGAGTTCGTAACTTCAACTATGTTTTAACTCAGCGCGCTTGTATTTGCAGATGAAGATTTAACGCCATGTGACCAGTTCATCAGTGGTATAGGAACATGGTGAAACACGATTACGAAGAACTCAAGTCCGATGATGGTAAAGAAAATGTCAACCCCGTTTTGAACGCCAACATTTTTTCTCGTATCACAATATGGTGGATGAACAAAATCTTCGTAACGGGAAGCAAACGGCCCTTGGAGGAAGACGATCTATTTCCACTCCTGGAAGAGGACAAATCCGAAGTATTAACAGAGAAATTACAAAGAGAATGGGAAAAGGAATTGGATAAAAGACATCGAGGAAAAAGACCTCGATTTTGGAAAGCGCTCATGCGTGTCTCTCCGTGGTACGAATATTTTTCAATTATCGCGTTAGTATTGACCGATATGGCTAATAGAATGTCTTTGCCAGTTCTGCTGGGCTTTTTAATCTCTTATTTGATGGGAATTCGACAAATGGACATGAGCTTCAAATATATTTTACCCACCTTTATCTGCATCACCTCTCTTGGAAGAAATCTTGCCCAACATCATTATCAAAACAGATCAGCCTTGCTGGGAATGAAGTTTAGGGCGGCAGCAACGGGCTTGTTGTACAAAAAGGTAAGTACAACATTTTTTAAGTTCATATTCATCGCATAAAATTAATAATCGAACGAAATATTTATTTTAAGTAATGTTACAATAAGTTTATGTTGCTTGATCTTTTCAAGTCTTCATCAATATTGGTACTTCAAGCGGAATACATCGAGACATGACTTCATTCGCGTTTATATAAATTAACCTACTGAATTTCTTCACAAAAAAAGTACATTCCGATTAATTAAGATCAATTCAACGAATGCGACGATCGAAAACTAACTTTTTATCAGTAAAAACGTAAATAAATGTTATCAATTCCATCCACGTAGCAGGGCTAATATTTTGCATGATCATTAAATAATTAGACTTTTTTATTCGTCTCGCAGCAACGCCAGCAGAGGTTTTATGCTGAATTTAGGTTTCGATTAAATGCATATACAAACGTTTCACAAGATTGATTTTCAGAAGTTTTGGGTATAATGACTATATTTATCTACTTATTTGTACTTAAAAAGTTTGCAGATTT
The DNA here is from genome assembly GCA_022457155.1 of Cladopsammia gracilis. Lineage (NCBI taxonomy): Eukaryota > Metazoa > Cnidaria > Anthozoa > Scleractinia > Dendrophylliidae > Cladopsammia > Cladopsammia gracilis. Next base: position 526,094 of record JAJGOT010000272.1, on the reverse strand, counting down.
TGTTTATATGCAACTTATCATACGTCTATAGGTAGCATCGTTTGTAGTCTAAGAAATAAAGTTTTTTATTCTTGGGCACGGATGCGTAAATATCTCTAAAACCGCTTTTCTTTGTCTTGGGTTATTTAAACCTATTTCTCTGCTGAAAACAAAACAGTGCCAAAGAAAAAGAATGCGCTATAGCTTCCAAGAAGCGTCCACACTCAAATAAATTGGCTGAAGACTGAACATCAAACGAGATTCTGAGAGTGCCATGATGATAACCGAGAACTTTGCATAATATATGATCTGTACTGAGCTATAAAATACTGTTATTTGTTTACCAGTTTCATCAGCAAGCGACTTAGCGTTGTTATTACATGAACAAATAAGTGAAATGAAAGTAAGAGACGATCAGTAATAGCAACAAAAGATATTAGTAATAAAATCGTATTGGTCAACCAAAGATCAAAGTGCTTAGAAGACGGAGTTTATATCGGTAGTGATAGCTTGTCTCAAGTCGAAGGCAAAGCAGAACAAATATCACTTTTTGACTATTATCCTGAAAGGCTGATTTTATCAATTGTGGCTCGTTTTTTGATCGACAGAAAGCAAGGATTCATATTTTGTTTGAAAAAAGAGCAGGGCATTAACATACGCATAAATAAACAGCGAACTTTGAACGACTAGAAAACATTTGTATTCATGACCAGAGGCGCGTGAAGCGAAAACATGAACATTCTTAGGGTTGTCTTTTGTTTAAAAGCGTACCTTTTCCACTAATTATCAATCAATTTGGAACTAATAATTTAAAATCCAAGGGATTTCATCCGTATGCAATACACAGCGTCCTTTAAACTTAGAATAATAGCTTTTTATTTTTGACCATACACGCGTAAAAAACACGCTATTCTACTGTAAATTTTTCGAGAGCATTCGACTAGGATTGAAAACAAAATTCACCTGAATACAAGAAATATACATTACATTGCCTTGAAAGTTCAGTCGCGTTCTCGGAAGCTTAGCTAAAGTTAATTATTAAAAACACGCAACTAGCTAGCATCGCGACCAGAAAGCGAGTAATTTCAAATGTCTTAATCTTACACTTTGAAGAGAGATTATATGGGTAGCTTGCCTCAAGTCGAAGGTTTGAACAAATATCTATATTTTTGACTATCTCAAAAGGCTGACTTTATCAGTTGTCGCTCATTTTTTTGATCGAGAGAAAGCAAGGATCCATATTTTGTTAAAAAATAGCATATTTGAACGGTCAAGAGAAGTTTTTAAATGATGTCCAGAGACTTTTGTTAGAATTTTAAACGCTAAGGGATTTCATGCGTGAATAAATAGCGTGCTTTAAACTTTAAGAATGATAGGAGAATAATAGATGCGTAAAAGACACATCACGCAACTGAACGGTAAGAAATAAAGATTACATTTGATGAAAGCTCAGAAGCTTAGCTAAAGTAAATTGAACAAGGAACTAGCTAGCATAGCTACCAGAATATAAGTAATCAGTTTATTCATAACCGAACACACGTAAATAACATTCCTTCACAAATCAACCGTAAAAGTAATTAAAAATTTCTACAGATCAAAACCTTAGCTTGATTTCCTAATGCTCTTCTGTTTTGTCACCGTTCTTGAGTCCCTAAAATTAAACCCCATAAAATTTATGCCAAAATAATTAACAAAAATAAAAATTCAGTTTTTGGGATCATATTGTTTTCATACTAACACAAGGCTAAAAAATTCGAGGATTCAAGGCTAAAATTCGAGGATATGGTATAGCCTTAGTACAGCCACACCCTCCTCTGCACACAGGCTAATATGATATGGCTATTTAAGCGTCTTGAAGTTTTTTATTGTACAGTCAAGCCTCTCGTCCATATATTTTCTGTTCAGTAAAATAACCTCTAATATATATAGATAGGCTTAGCCTAACAGCGTCGCTCTGTGAACCCCTGAAGCTTAACTTAGGTGAAAGGTCGGGATTGTCGAAGGCTATTTTTCAATTTTAGCAATTCTCTAAAACAATAAGCTTATCACGCGACCGTCTGCACAGTACATTCAGACCGTACAAAAGTTCACAAAAACAACTTTATCTCCGCCTAGAATAACTAGAACGACTATTTTCCGAATAAAATACAATTGTTGCTTGTCAGAAATCGCCCGAGAAACTAATTTGAAAATCAAAATTGCAAAAACACACAAACATCGGATGCAAACATATTTGCATAAGGCGATGCGAGTGAAGATATAACGGTACTATAAAATCAAAGTCTTGTTTTGTTTACATAAAATCGCTTTTCAACCTATGCAATGAATGACCAAACACATAAAAATGGACAACACAATCTTCTTTCGAAAAAAATTATTCAAATCTCGATTAATTTATGTTTAAAACCACTAGAATTAAGATTGACGAAGGCTATTTTTCCATTTTAGCAATTCTCAAAAACAGTATTACGCGACCGTCTGCACAGTACATTTAGACCGTACAAAAGTTCACAAAAACAACTTTTTCTCCGTCTAGAATAACTAGTACGACTACTTGCCGAATAAAATACACTTGTTGCTTGTCAAAAATTGCCCGAGAAACTGATTTGAAAATCAAAATTGCAAAAAATACACAAACATATTTGCATAATTAAGGTGACGCGAGTGAAGATAGAACGGTACCATAAAATCAGTCTTGTTTTGTTTACATAAAATCGTTTTTCAACCAATGTAATGAATGAACAAACACATAAAAATGGACAACTCAATCTTCTTTCGAAAAAAATTGTTCAAATCTCCATTAGTTTATGTTTAAAAGCAAAACGTACCATTCATCGAGGCCGAGCTGATTGTCTTCGATGAAAGAAATCATGAATTGACAACTGAATTTAAGCACGTTTTATATAACCTAATTATTCAAAATTGAAACCTTTTTAAATGCAAGCCAAAATTGCACAATATAGAACAGTAAAGTAATGATACTAGCTTCAAGTTAAGACGAAATCAGGTTTAAAAGTAAGCTTAGGCCCAGTTCAAACGTCGAACTTCACATGTGCCGAACCTAATACAAATGAGCAAAATCTATTGTTCTTGCTAATTTGCATTAGGTTCGGCACATGTGAAGTTCGACGTTTGAACTGGGCCTAATTTAGCACTTAGCTCTATATTCCTCCAAAACGCTTGACTTGCAGAGTTACGCAGCCTCAAATGCGGTCTTGACCACTGTTTGAGAAATGTGAAACCTGTCTTGATAGCAAACCGCGGATAAATGCCGGGAAAAACAACTTTGCAAATGGTTTTCTCGGCTAAACTCAACGGTTAACCACTGACTCAACAAGAGTGTTGAGCGTATTGCTGACGTGACATTCGGCTGTGTAGCCGCGCGAAAAACGTTCGTTCGGACACCGGACAGACATGACAGACGCCGCCCGCGAAACATTCCGCTGGCCATGACCATGAAAAATGACGGAAATGGCTAGATTCTATAGCTCAAAAGGAGGTTTTTGAGCCCGCGAGACTGAGCACCCCCACCCAATCTTGTTTTCACTAAAACCGCTGGGCACCGCGACCTCTTTTGACAGGCATCGGTTCTATGAGTATGGCGCTCCGCGCGGGCCTTCGGCCCGCAGAGCTCCGCTATTATATAATACGGACCCACTGTAATATGGACAACGGATACCAAACGTCGGTCGCAAAAAGTGACTTCATAAAAACTTTTAAAACCATTTTATCCTATTTCGTAACTAAGAATAGAAAACCATTCAGATAGAGAGAGAGAACTTTATTTATAACCCAGTCAGCTCTTTGACTGCTATCCATAGGGGTCGTGTTTATCCTAAAATCAAAAATGCGAAACATCATAAAAAATATTTAAACTGTACATAGTAAAAACGCTATATAAACATGTTTTTAAGCTTTCTTAAATATTACTTATCAAACTATTTCCCACAATGGAAAACTGGAACATGCTTAGAAAAGGAGCTCAAACCTTGTAAAGTTGCTATTTCTTTTTGGCAATGAATTATATTTTTTTTGCCCCACTAAACCAAAAAGCATTTAAGATATGAATTTATGAATTTAAGGTGGCTTGTGTAGTATTTTGGTGCGCGAGGCATGGGCACGAAAATGGCACGAGCGCGCGTTTGTTTATTTCGATGACGTCACGAAAATAAAGAGGTTTTTATGATTGCTAAAACGTTTATTGCGCGCATTCCATACGGTAACGAATTGGTAGGATTTTCTTAGTAATTTTTGTACATACACAAACCCAATAAACTTTAAAAAACGAAAAGTGAGTAAATTACCAAAAACTATGTACCGATTTTTTTTTATGGCTTTGTCAGATTAGCCTTACTAAATGTTTCTTCTGTGTCACCAAAAATCGTGAATATTTACCGTGTAAAAACAGAGAAAATCCGTTGAGAGGTTTGCTAGCCTTGAACAACAAGCCCAACATCTCTATCATTGGTTGCCATGCTAACGAGACAACCAAATTAGACTTCTCCGTAAACGAGAAAGCCTAAGCTACGTGTATGTTTATATTAGAGAACTTAAGATCCACGACGAACGAGACGACGACGACGTCTATAGACCGCGGGAGGACTGGACTGAGGACGTCGGTTTCGGTGGGAAAATGAAAACTTAAGATGCGGCCGACAGGTAGACGACGACGACTTATTTCGACTTGGCTTGTTGAAAACGTCTCGCTCAAGATGACATCGTTTAAGGACATGAGTGAGCTTCTTTTTTGAGCCGCGGATTAAACTTTATTAACGACGAAGAATTTCCAGTTTTGTTTGACCTGTTCGAGTGAAAAAAATCCTGATTTTTCCCCCATGGAGAATATCGAAAGTTCGCGTTCTATGAAGTGGCCGAGTCCGAGTGTTTGGCCGAGTTCCCGGCACATTAGTATATTGTGTTCGGAATTCCATACAAAGTTTGGATTCCTAAAAATAAACACGATACACAATTAATTACAAGAGTTGGCAAAATAATTGTATTTGGCCGTAAGTGAGTCTAAATAATCACATGTGTAAAAAAGGTTACAAAATGATACGTTTCACTGCTAAAGATTCGATATAATTTTACATATTACAGAGGCGAAAATTCCAGAGTACAAGTGATTAAATTCTTCTATTCAAGGCTTGCGGCCAGCTGCTGCGCTTGCAGTCATGAATAATTTTTTTTCGATCTAGTTGTTTCGACCGTCAGGGCAGGTTTTAAAGATAAACGTTATACTGCCAGCACTTACAGTTGTGTTCTCAAGTCAAAACACAATTGAGTACTTATAATTATTATTCAGGTTCTTCATTCCTTTTTACAACCTCATGGAAAAATAGATTACGACTTACCGGTTCGCCTATTCCTCTTGTCTTGCCGCCAGTTCTTTAATAGTAAACAACAAGAAAACACGCACGTTTTTTTTTACAGTCAAATTTTTAATCCAATTCGCTTCGTAAAATAGAAAGAGAAGCACAAAAGATAAAGGATGAAAAAAGATTACAAAAGTGACAAGTCAGTGTAAATGTTTACCTTTGAACTTTGTTTAAACAACTCCTTTGCACGACGACGTGAAACCACTGGCTTGGTCGTCGTCGACGAGAGGACGACGACGGAATTCGCGGGAAAATCGCGTGAATCTCACTTCCGGTCGTCGTCGTCCATGCCGTCGTCGTGGATCTTAAGCTCCCTATTATGTCCAGTATCGTGAAACAAAACTCTCGAAAGACAGTAATAAGATCGTGTATATTTTATTTGGAAGACTGGCCAATAACGATATGGAGCCACCTTAATTGAACTCAATTTTTGTTTGTCGCAGGTACTGCGCATGAGCCAATCCAAGCTAGCCAAGATAACTTCCGGTCATGTGATCAACTTGGTATCCAACGATATTCAACGGCTCGACTTGGCAACTCAGAATCTTTTCGCGTCATTACGTTCCCCGTTCGATCTCGTGATACTGGGGATTCTTCTCTGGATTTTGATTGGCTGGCAGGCTGTCACCGGTCTGGCATTTGCACTCATTCTCATTCCCTACGAAGCGGAGATGACAGGTTGGGTGGCTAACCTTAGAATGCAGGCAGCGAGAGTAACAGACAAGAGATTAGCAGTGATGAATGAGATTGTCTCAGGGATACGAGCTGTCAAAATGTATGCTTGGGAATGGCCGTACAGAGATGCAGTGCGCATGATTAGAAAGTAAGTCAGAGAACATTGTCTTCATCAGACAGAGTCCTTGATGTGATTTCCCGGGTCATTTTGATCAACACCAAAAACTTTAAGCTGGTGATAATCAAGAGAATCACTGGTCCTCGGCCGGTAATGATACTTGAATGAAAATTAAATGGGAGCGTTGTGAAATGCGTTCGGCTGTGTTTTGCTCAAAACTGAAGTTTAGGCCCCGTCCACACGTATCCAGTTATTTTTGAATCCGCAACTTTTTTGTTACGGATTAGAAAATATTCGCGTCCACACGTAGCGTATTCGAATCGTATTTGCCCGAATTCGCCGGATGTGTGTGGACGGAAGGCCAATCCGCAACAAAAATGTTGCGGATTAAAAAATATCCGGATACGTGTGGACGGGGCCTTAGTCTGCTGTCTTCGCCCACATGGGATTGGGCGAGGCAGGGGTTGACACTTTACACTAGAACTGAACGGGAAAAAAATTGACCCAATGTCGGGCTTGCTTTCCCTTTTTAGGAAATAGTTCATTGTTTAAAGAATTTGTATATCACTGTCTTTCGTGAAATTATTTAAATTATTTTAAATTATTGGCCTCTACTAACCGTCTTGACAAATTTATTACATATAGATATTCCTAGTAAAAGTTTCATGTTAATGTATGTATACGATTAGTACTTTGACCACTCTTGTAATTTAGCTGAGAAGCTACGAAAAGAGTAATTAAACTGATTACTATTATTATTATTATTATTATTATTATTATTATTATTATTATTATTTCTACCAACAACTTATAGTGTTAAAAATGATGAAATTGATTTGAATATCCTCTAGTCGGGGACTGTTAATGTATAAGAATACAATATAATTTCTACTGTTAATTGAACGGTTTTGAAAAACACAGAAATCTTATGATTAATTTAGCATTCTCGGCTCTTAACGTAAAATTGTTTCTTTGAGTGCTTAACAGTCTATATATATATATATATATATATATATATATATATATATATATATATATATATATATATAACCGTACATCCTGTGCCCAAGTTCAGGAGTTGCCATAAAGCCATTATGGTAACAACCGGGAGGGCACATTGTATACATAATTGTATATATATATATATATATATATATATATATATATATATATATATATATATATATATATATATATATATAATGTTTCAAAAACATCCTTTGTCTGGATCTTTCTTCCAAAATGTTAATTAATATTCTTTAAAATATGGAAATAAAGACAATAAACTCCTTGCCGATATTTCGTCTTTATTATAAAAGACTTCGTCAGGACTTCGTCGTGAGTTGCCCTGACGAAGTCTTTTATAATAAAGACGAAATATCGGCAAGGAGTTTATTATCTTTATTTCCATATTTTGAAGAATATATATATATATATATATATATATATATATATATATATATATATATATATATCTAATATCCATCTTATTTTAACCTTTCAGGACTGAAATTTCCATCCTGCGAAAAATCTACAATATTCTCTCAACTTTCGCCTCCCTTCAACACACATACGATAGCGTTATCTGCCTGATCGCCTTCATAACTCTTGTCTTCACTGGAATACGCCTGACACCATTCAACGTGTTCACAATGGTGGGACTGTTGTCGGAGAACAGGCGCTCCCTCGTATATGGTCTCACAGACGGGATGCAGCTCATCGCGGACTGTTTCGCGTCGCTTGACAGAATAGAGGGATTCTTGTTGATTGAAGAGCTTAATGGGAATGGAAAAGAAGATAAGAAGCGGGAAGAAACGTCTGGAACTGAAAATGGTGAAGAGGAAAAGGAAGACGAGGAGAAAGAAAGCCCTGAACAGCCATTTCTAAAGGTGCGTTCTTTTTCTGGTCTTTTAAGGTGGCTCCCAACAGTTCAGAGCCACCTTAACTTTTCGAAAATTTAAGGTGGCTCTGAACCCCACCTACAGAATTTTTTTAATCTTTGTCAAAAGTTGCATCTTATCCTACTGATCAAAATTCGACAATAAAAAATGGGGTTCATCGAGTCATTTTTGAGTTATTAACACTTAAAGCTAAAATTAAGGGTGTTTTCAGCACGTTATGCTGTTGCTATAGTAACATATTGTGTCACAAAAATGATAACAACGTGTTTACCAATCATTGGGCATTCGTTTGATATCATGATTGTAGCATCAACTGATAAAGAGTGGTTATAATGACCCATCAAATTCTAGGTCTTGAAAATTGCTGGAAACTGTTGGGAGCCACCTTAATTCGTTCACACCCAGAATCAATAATGGAGATCTGTAATGCAGTTCTACTGAACTTTTGAGTCTGTGTACGAACTCTTATGTTGCATTTAAATGAAAGCTCTTCGGCGGTACTTTTACATGGTACCATTTGTTTTCAATATTTTACAAAACAAAATTTGGGATTTTTCTTGAGTTTTAACTTTTGGCATACTAGTAAACATTGGGGGTCATTTAAAAAAAGTATTGATCTGTTTACTTTGGTTTGCTTATGTCAAATGCGACAGTGTGGTTCATAATTGAATGTCGAATACAATGCTCGTTTGTATAAATTTTGCATTACTTTCTTTGTGATTGGATTCAAAAACTCTACCACTTTCTCAACCAATATGCATTTAAAACCAAAACCAAACATGACTTGCACGCACGCGTTTTCTCGCGCTTGGCACGAGATGTGTAAACGTTTGATTACCAGGCTTTGTGATTGGCTAAAAAAATTTCGCGCCACTTTCTAAGCCAATCAGAAGTAAAACCAAAGCCAACCGTGACTTGCTCGCGTGCGTTTTCCTGCGCTTGGCACCAGATGCGTCGACCTTAATTTGATTGGTTGGTTGGATAGTTTATGTTCATTGTGATTGGCCAGAGTAATTACTGTGGTTTTCGCTGACACTTGATTTATAAACTGTTTTAAAAGCTTGTAATTTATAAGTTATAACTTATGATTTATAAACTGTTTTTCAGGACACACGTGCATAAACTTAGAATTTTGTTTTATTTATTGCATACTGCATTGGGATTTCACGATGATCTCCTCTTTAAACAGCTTGAACCTGATTGCTCCACTGCGTGCCTATGCTGTGATTATCCAGATGTGACAACTTTCGTCTTCGTATTTATTTCATTTACTTTTTTATTCTCATTATATTTCTGATCATACGCAATGCGATATTTATGGCTTTTAAAAATAACGAAATTACATTTGGATCTTTGCAGTTTGAAAATATTAAAAAATAAGGTGTTTGTAATACGGAAAACTTTCACCTTTGCAATACGGTTGCAGCGATGTAGCTGGGAAAAGATCAATAGCGAGCTAGTTCCATTTTTATTAAATATATCTATCGTTAAAAATAAATTTGTTACATTTCTCGCAGGCTTCCAACATAACCTGTCACTGGAATGGTAAAAACGAATCTCCTGTTCTGAATGACGTTAGCATAGAAGTAAAGCAGAACCAATTGGTCTTGGTGACAGGTCCTGTGGGTGGAGGCAAATCATCCCTGCTTCTCGCATTTCTCGATGAACTCCCTCCAAGCACGGGAAAGATATCACACAGAGGGAGAATCGTCTATGTGCCTCAAACCGCCTGGGTCTACAGCGGCACACTCCAAGAGAATATTCTCTTTAACCAGGAATTCAACCAGGAAAAGTACGACCAAACAATCGAAGCTTGCGATTTGAAGAAGGACATCGCCATGCTGCCTGAAGGAGATAAGACTATTCTGGGAGAACGCGGTGCCAGCTTGAGTGGTGGTCAGCGTGCACGTGTCAATCTAGCACGCGCAGTGTATAGCGATGCTGATATTTACCTGCTGGATGATCCTCTTAGCGCTGTCGATGCCAAAGTTGGAAAACACATTTTCGAGAACTGCATTAACGGGTTGCTAAGCAACAAGGTGCGTGTTCTTGTGACGCATCAATTGCAGCATATGAAGAACGCAGACTACATTGTGATCTTGGACAAGGGCAATGTGGTGAAGGAAGGCGAGTATCAGCAGATGAAAGAAGCTGGACTGGACATCGATTCATTGGAGAAGGAATTTCACCTTGGACAGGAAAAGTATCATGATGTCGAAGGAGGAAAAATGACCGTTACAACCGATCAGGTTTCCACAAGATCTTATAATAATTCTTAAGTTTACTTTTAAATATTTTTCTTTGAAACAGCAAAGAACAAGGAATTAAAGGAAACATCACTTAACCTTATTTTTTTAACCGTAATTCCCGTCCAGAATTAACTGGATTAGATCAAATATGACGTGACAATTTTAAGCTTTTTCTCCAATCGTTCAAAAATGAAGGTTAAAAAATGTCTTTCCACCTTCTAAGCCAATCAGAAGTCAAACCAAAACCAATCTTGACTTGCTCACACGTGTTTTCCCACGCTTTTCTTTGCTCTAAGTTCTGATTGGTTCATCTGATTGTCTGCCTCTTCTGATAGCTAGGCCAGAGTATAACAACTTTGGTTATGGTTTTGCAACACTCAAGCGAAAATCGCTCTAATAGAGCGGTTTTCAATTGAGTGTCGTAAAACCAAAACCAAAGTAATTACTCTGACCAATCACAGAACTCGCAGACAATCCGATGAGCCAATCAGAACTCGAAGCAAACACATGTAGCCGGCGCCAAGCGCGGGAAAACGCGTGCGAGCAAGTCACGATTGATTATGGTTTTACTTCTGATTGGTTAAGAAAGTGGCGCGAGATTTTTTAGCCAATTACAAAGCGTAGCAATGAAAAACCAAAGCAATAGCGAAATTACTTTCGACACTCATGAAAAGCGCTCTAAATACCGCATTTAGATGACAAAAATATAAAAACTACGCTAATGCAAAAATGTTTCCTTGTGATTGATCACTTATCGCCACATTGTTATTTTTCTTTTCAGGAAAACGCCAAGCGCCTTGAACGTCGGGAAAGCGACTGCTCACAGGACACTGCTGGCAAGGGAATGGCCACTTCTGAGGAGGACCGTATGGTAGGCACCATATCAGCGGGTCTATACTGGAATTACTTCACATCGGGCGTGCATGGAATATTGTTAATGTTTCTGCTATTACTTTTTCTTATTGCACAAGGTACGTGTATACGTTGTTGTTACTTCACAGTGGTGTGGTTATAACACGTGCTGTTTTTCTAGAGCAAGAAAAGTTCCTGTTCTCCCATGATAAGTTAAACGAGAAGCAAAACGCGACATCGTCCAACGGTCCTCACATATATATGTCTTCTCATTTCTTTTTGCAAATCAACTGTTAACCTTTTGATCGGAATTCCTGTGTTTTCCTGTGGTATCGTAGTGGACAAACATTTACAAATATAAATGACCGTTGAAACCATTATTCAAATATCAAGAAACCTGTTAAATTCTCACGTGCTGTTAAATTCTCACGTGCGGAGTGTATGAAGCAGTACATTAATCCAATCAAAATGATTTTTGAAACGGCGACGCTGCGCGTATTTTGAATTTTGCGTTCTTCATCCGTAAAATGGATTATTGAACCAGGTACTAAAGGTAGCGTTCCTTTTATATCATCCAATTTCAGATCAAGGCTATCCAGATTGTTTGGATTTGCATGCCAGCTGAATAAAATTCCAAAAAAGCACTGAAATTAGAGTGCAACTCTTACAGTCAAACCGGATGTTCTTTTGATGGCAACTTTGCAAACTTCCGCCGCAACATTGGTATTTTGATTGACAGTTTGCTTCGAGCAAGTTGGAAGTTACGCGAGCAAGTTGCAACTTTCGCGAGCAAGTTGCTATTTCAAACTTGTTGTCAGTTGCAAATTGCGAATTTTGTGAAAACACGTCCTTCTTCAGTTGTGGCTCACGTACATCGCAATAATACCACCTCGGTTGAGAAAAGAGAGAGAATAATGGTCGTCTGGTGTAAAACAAGAACAAATCGCACGCATTGTTGGATTATCAAGGCAAACTGTACCCAATATTGTAAACAGATTTTTACAACACGAGACGTATTTTCCCGGTAAACCTGGCTGAGAGGAACGAACAGTTTCTACTCCTGAGAAATAATGTGGAATACTGCAAGGTAACCAAACCAAGTACACGTACTTTCAATTCAGAAATCCGGCAACTGACAGCAAGATTGAAATAGGAACTTGCTCGCGAAAGTTGCAACTTGCTCGCACAACTTCCAACTTGCTCGAAGCAAACTGTCAATCAAAATACCAATGTTGCGGCGGAAGTTTGCAAAGTTGCCATCAAAAGAACATCCGGTTTGACTGTAAAACCATAACATTGTGTACTTCCGGTTTTATCTACAGTCTGCCTTCCTGTCTCACTCTTACTATAAACCACACGACAAACTAGTTTGCTTCTAGGATTGTTCGTTTTATATATATATATATATATATATATATATATATATATATATATATATATATATATATATATATGTATGTATGTATATATATATATATATATATATATATATATATATATATTTATATATATATAATGTAGAAAATGTAGTTCCAGGCTTCAGAGGTTATTCATCGCTTTATTGCTACAGTCCTGTTTCGTATGGTCGAGAAATGACCACACTCATCAGGCAACTTGAGCGAATGACCGTTAATTTAACTGCTGGCGGTATTATACATACGACCGTTAATTTGAAAGTTGTTAGGCAGCGTGCGCGTAGCTGCGTTACATTACGTAATTCTAAAGTTCTATTGCACCACTGTATACAAGTGACCGTTAATTTAAAAATTGGTAGGCAGCGCGCGCAGTTGCGTTACATTATGTTACTCGAAAGTTCCTGAGTGTGAATCTGTTTCTGTGAGGGCACGAACCTGCCAATTCGTTTCTTTTGTTTAGGGTACATAGATCTTTACGACAGATGATGAAAAATTTTTCTTGGAGGCACAGGCTGCATTTCTTGCTCACATTATTGTACGGTTTGCATTTCCTAAGTACTTTCCACTGCACACGAAAGGATTTTTTCGCATCTTTTAGCGTCCATACGTGTTTTGACAGTTCTGTCTCGTTTCTTCTGTTGGCGTGTCGGAATGAGGTCGTGTGGTTTCTGTATCTGTCTTTGAAGTTGGTAGCCAGTCCAATGTATGTTTCTGTTGTCGTGTCAGTCGTCACAGTCGCTTGGTAGACCACGTTTGTGTGCAGGCATTTTCCTTCAAGTGGGCATTCCGGTTTTCTTCGGCAGTTGCACGTTTGCGATTGCCGCATGGATGCCTGTGTAGTGATGTTTTCTGAGAGGATCTTTTTATTGTGTGATGAGATGATGGCTTTCATATTCGGCATGCATGAGTAACTGAGCTTGAGTGTGTGCCTGTTGAATATCTTGTGCAACGGATGGTTTGGGGGGAAGCATTTGTCGATGATGCCCAGGAATTTCTTTCCAAGGTTCGTTTTTACATTCGAATCCCATGACTTCAAGTTAACATTCAACCCAGAAAAAAAGCAAACAACAAAGAAGAAAAGGAGCCGAAAAAGAAACATCACATGGTACGACCCCCCATGGGATTCGAATGTAAAAACGAACGAATCTATGTACCCTAAACAAAAGAAACGAATTGGCAGGTTCGTGCCCTCACAGAAACAGATTCACACTCATGAACTTTAGAGTAACATAATGTAACGCAACTGCGCGCGCTGCCTACCAATTTTTAAATTAACGGTCACTTGTATACAGTGGTGCAATAGAACTTTAGAATTACATAATGTAACGCAGCTACGCGCGCGCTGCCTAACAACTTTCAAATTAACGGTCGTATGTATAATACCGCCAGCAGTTAAATTAACGGTCATTCGCTCAAGTTGCCTGATGATTTCTCGACCATACGAAACAGGACTGTATCAATAAAGCGATGAATAACCTCTGAAGCCTGGAACTACATTTTCTACATTATATATATATATATATATATATATATATATATATATATATATATATATATATATAAAACGAACAATCCTAGAAGCAAACTAGTTTGTCGTGTGGTTTATAGTAAGAGTGAGACAGGAAGGCAGACTGTAGATAAAACCGGAAGTACACAATGTTATGGTTTTAAGAGTTGCACTCTAATTTCAGTGCTTTTTTGGAATTTTATTCAGCTGGCATGCAAATCCAAACAATCTGGATAGCCTTGATCTGAAATTGGATGATATAAAAGGAACGCTACCTTTAGTACCTGGTTCAATAATCCATTTTACGGATGAAGAACGCAAAATTCAAAATACGCGCAGCGTCGCCGTTTCGAAAATCATTTTGATTGGATTAATGTACTGCTTCATACACTCCGCACGTGAGAATTTAACAGGTTTCTTGATATTTGAATAATGGTTTCAACGGTCATTTATATTTGTAAATGTTTGTCCACTACGATACCACAGGAAAACACAGGAATTCCGATCAAAAGGTTAACAGTTGATTTGCAAAAAGAAATGAGAAGACATATATATGTGAGGACCGTTGGACGATGTCGCGTTTTGCTTCTCGTTTAACTTATCATGGGAGAACAGGAACTTTTCTTGCTCTAGAATGAGTGTGGTCATTTCTCGACCATACGAAACAGGACTGTAGCAATAAAGCGATGAATAACCTCTGAAGCCTGGAACTACATTTTCTACATTATAGTTACCGCTCCTGAAAAGTAGAGCGCTCTCGGAAAATTTTTTCTACTCAAGTTCAGAATATATATAAATATATATATATATATATATATATATATATATATATATATATATATATATATATATATATATATATATATTTTCTTTTTCTCCTGTACCTCAAATAGCCCTTGCTAATTGCGGGCAAAACCTTTTTGAATTTATAATTCAACTTGAAATAAAACTTGTTGTTGTTAAAACTCCGAAAAAATTCGATCCGTTCCGTTTATCATTCCCAGGCCCATGTGCGAAGGGCCTGTGTTTGTGTGACCTGAAGCTAGCTGGCCAAATGGAACTCACAATCTGAAATCAGATTCATCACAATCCGAAATCAGATTAATCACAATCCGAAATCAGATTCATCACAATCCGAAATCAGATTCATCACAATCTGAAATCAGATTACAATCCAAAATCAGATTCATCACAATCCGAAATCAGATTCATCACAATCTGAAATCAGATTCATCACAATCCGAAATCAGATTCATCACAATCTGAAATCAGATTACAATCCAAAATCAGATTCATCACAATCCGAAATCAGATTCAGATACCACCTCCGGACGTGCACCGTTCGGATTGCAATCTAAGACATGGAACGGGAAATGGAATTTTCAATCGCAGAATCCGGTTTAAATTGGTTAAAAGGAACGCAACCAAAATGAAAATTATTAATCAGTCATTTTTGGTAGGAACGCTTGCCCTGTTTTGACTGTTGATTGATTGTAAGTGTATGAGCAGTACTTGCCAGTGACGCTGTCCGTTTTTGTTTTGGAAATTTTAGAAAATTTCTCAGGCTGGTAAATGTTTATTTCGTCGCTGTTTTTAATGTATGTCCTACTAACGAGCATTTTTCCACAGCTTCAATCATTTCCCCGAATCTGTGGCTTGTGCATATGACACGAATGAAGTGGGTGGAGCAGAAACACAAGTTGAACCTCATAATTTATGGCTGTTTTGTGGGAGGTGCCCTCTTCCTCGCCGTTCTCCGAGGCCTTCTTTACTACTATACCACACTCAGATGCTCAGAAAACCTACACGACAGGATGTCTATTTCCATGCTGCTATCACCTGTTTACTTCTTTGACACTAATCCCTCCGGGAGGATACTCAATAGGTTCTCAAAGGACATTGGGATCGTTGACGAGTTCCTGCCGCCAACGTCGCTGCTCGCTATCCAGTACATACTGCAGACGCTAGCGTCTGTTTGCGTCACCTGTTCGACAAACTATTATGCAATTATCGGCGTTATTCCCATGATAACTGGTTTCTTTGCAATTAACAGGTAATTTGTTCAACGGGAGGGGAGGAGCTATAGAATAAATCTTAGTGAGTGTAAGCAATCCGTCACGACGGCGAACGTAGAAAACAATTGGTGGCTTTCACTTACGTCATATCAAAATTCAAAAGCATTAAAAAATAGATTTCGAATCCAAAATGTTTATGGAATTGTAGAGAGTTTAAAACTACACATCTTGGCCAAATTTTGAAGCGCAAAAGCATTTCGTTCAAGAGTTATAGGCGAACGAGTATTAGATATTTTTAGTAAGAAATGTATGGAGCGGCCATCTTTGTGCCCCACTCAGGGGCACAAAGATGGCGGCCAAAAATTCAAAATCTTAATTACACCAAAAATCACATCCAAAAATGTTGTATTTGCTATAAGCTCAATTGACTCGGCTTTTTAGCACTTATAATGCAAACAATAACTTTCAGCTGATTCAATTTTGTTTATTTTCGCGGCTTATCTGAAATAGCGTGACGCATTGCGTGACACATTTAAAACCTTTGTAAATCGGAAGCAAAACATTGTTAAAACCTGAAAATTTTTGTGAAAGATTATAACACTTGTATTCACATACCATGTTAGAAACAGCTTTGTAGGACGTATGCTTTAGATTTTTTAATTTTTATGACGTCATGTGAAAACCAAGAATAGCATGAATGAGCGAAAACAATGCCTCTACACGCGCGTCAGTTTTGCATTTTTATACACTTCTTTACCGTTCAACAACGTCAAACGATCAGTTTATAGGTTTTGAGCGCAACTTCTAAAAGTGTTTTAATGCTTTTCTTCGTACCGGTTCAGACATCGAAATGAATTTAACAAAGCAAAGCAAAGCTTAGATGACTTTATATCGGAGTATAATTCACATTATATATATGGATATAAATATATGAAAATCATGTGAACTTCGGATAAACATGAGTGAAATTTGTGATCCTTACAGTGTGCTATCAGGTTAAGCAGTTGAAAAAGCAACCTGAAAAAAATTTTCAGGCTTGAACGGGATACGAACCCATGACCTTGCGATAAAGGTGCAATGGCTTGATTTTTGGATATGATCATACAAATGGAGTATATTTTTTCTGTTCAGGACGAAGTTGTGATCGCATATTGTAATAAAGCGGTTTTCTGTTTAGTGTCGTAAAACCAAAACCAAAGAATCACTCTAGCCATAGGTAATCGAGAGACTGGTTATGAAACCTTGCAGACTTCAATGGTGATAACAAAGGAGATACAATTTATGTTGAACCGTACTTGACCCTGCACGTCTTTTGTTTTTAAATCACAAACTATGACTGGATAACTTAATAGCACCATTTCTATTGGTCAGTTGCTCGAACAAAAGTTCAACATCTTTTGTGCTGTACACGGTCAAGGCCGAAAACGATAACAAAAACATGGAACAAGACATTTCTCAGGTTTCATAACAGTGGCGGATCCAGTGGGGAGGGTCGGGGAGGTCCGGACCCCCCCCCCCCCCCTCCCCCCCATCAGACCTGTGTCTCCCATGTGGTTCATAAAAATAATAGAATAAAATTGTTTTCTACGTGGTTGTTTCACTTCCACCAATTGACTGATTGTCAAGTTTTTGACTAAACAAACGTTTTTCGACTCTCAGGAATGAAGTAAATGGCGTTTTAGAGGGTAAAATTGGAAAAATTTTCCGGGGGACATGCATCCGGACCCCCCTTTCAGAAATTCCTGGATCCGCCCCTGCATAACCATTGCACTTTATTAACTATGCTCTGGCCAATCACAACAGACGCAAACAATGCATTGGACCAATCAAAGCTCGACGCAAATACATGTAGCTCGTGTTAAGCGGGCAAAAATGTGAGCGAGCAAATTATAACTCTGGCCAGTCACAATAAACATAAACTATCCAACCAACCAATCAAATTAAGATCGACGCATCTGGTGCCTAGCGCGGGAAAACGCATGCGAGCAAGTCACGGTTGGCTTTGGTTTAACTTCTGATTGGTTGAGAAAGTGGCGCAAGTTGTTTTAGCCAATCACAAAGCGTAGCAATGCAAAACCAAAGTAAACGCGAAAAAAAAACCGCTCTAAGAGGACTTTTCTTCCTTGTATAGGTATTATCTGAAGACCTCTCGTGAAATCAAACGAATGGAAGCTATTAGTCAGAGTCCGGTGCTGGCTCACCTGGCAGACACTCTGGAGGGGATCATCATCATACGAACGTACCACATGGAGGATCAGTTTATGCAAGCTTTCAACGAGTAAGAAATCATCTAACTTTAAGTTACGGATAACCTTAATAGGTCGCGGCTTTACATGAAATTTTCGACGCGCGTTATTTTAGATGAAACGACAGCCCTGACAGAATATTTTTCGCTATAATTAAATCTAATAGAATCTAAAATCCGAATTTGTCATCCGTTTAAACTCTATTAATTCTGGTAAGTGCGCTGGTCCAAGCTTTTCGAATTTTAACACTGGCAAAGTTTGCTTAGATGAATTACACATCTTTGCGTTAGCGGCGTACAACTATCAAGAGGACGGGCCAGCAAAGAGCTATGAGTAACCGTGGGTTGGGAATTCTCGAGCGACGAAGGACTTCCGTTTTAGTTAATAGGCTCACTTAATTTGTCGGTTAAAGAGACGTGATAAAAAAAGGTCTTTTCCCGAGGTTATAGGGATCATCTAACTTTTGAAACTATGGATGAAATAAGTTTGTCCATTCAAATGAAAGTTGTAAAGAAGTATTTTCCTGTGGCAATGTTTATTACGCCTGAATGAGAAGGTTCTACTGAAATGTTGAGTCTGTGGACAGCCATTCAAATGAAGCTATGGAGCAGCACTTTGCTTTGATGCTGTTAACTGCGCTGTACTGTACAAGGTGGCCCTAACTTTTGAGTCTGTGAATACAGCTGTTTCGAGAAACGTTGTCGGAAAAAGCGCAATAGTGCACGCGACAATCCCGAAAAATAATATGGGGTATGATCAATGAATTTTAATAAGTCAAATAAATACATGAAACCCGCGATGCCTCGTCCGTACAGGGACGATCTTAGATGGCGGGTCATTGGGATAAATGAATTTTTAGTATATAGCGTGGATGACTACCCACAAGACCTTTCTGGATTGTCGCGTGCACTTTTACGCTTTTTTCCGACAACCTTTCTCGAAACACTTGTACATGAAATCCTAAAATGTGCTGACCATTCATATCATGAAAAGCTGTATCGAGCAACACTGTGATACCGTTTATTTGTTATTTTTTTCTCAGTCAGGTTATGAACGAAGTTTCTCGTTAAAATGAAACGTTTAACTAAAATATACCTGCTGTTACAGGGTACAGGACAGAAGAAGCCAGATCTGGTTCCTTGTGCCTCACAGTGCACGGTGGATGGGCATTCGTCTTGATTTTGTCTGTACCGCGTTTGTAGCAGTAGCCACATTCACTGGAGTATTCACGACAACTGATGCAGGTACAATGAGCGGAAAAACTTTTTGTCCTATCTATATTTCAACTCCTTGTGTCGATGGTCTTGTCCTAAAGTTGTGAGAGGGCTTAATAACGCGACGATAAACAATTTAAGGTGTTATTTTCAATAAAAAGCAGGGTCCCTTTCACAAAAGTTAGGAAAAATATCTAAAAGCCATCATATAAATTTGAATGTACGAACGATCTTCGAGACTGTACTAGCGATCTTCGTGACCGTACTAACGATCTTCGTGACTGTACAAACGATCGTCGTGACTGTACAAACGATCGTCGTGACTGCACGAACGATCTTCGTGATTGTACGAACGATCTTCAGTCGTGACTGTACAAACGCTCTTCGCGACTGTACTAAAAAACACTTGCCCAAGATACAGAGATTAAAGACCCAGTATTGTCCATTATGCTTCACGCGCCTCTGAACAATAGAAGCCTCGTTCCTGTCCAAACCAAAACAATAACAGAGGCGCGTGAAGCATGATGGACAATACTGGGCCTTTAAACAACAGTGGATGCGAAGGTGTGCTAAAAACAGAAATAACACATCGCTGACTGCGAGAGTGTAGTTTTAGAACTAAGATAAACTAAAATGAACATAACTATAATAGTAACCCTGTACATCGCATGCTCTTAGGTTTAGTATTTGTTCCCTTGTTGATCTTTCATTTCGACTCCCTCTTCCCCAGGAACTCTCGGCCTTTCTCTTGTTTACGCCATCAGTACTGTTGGACAGCTGCAGTTTGCCATGCGTCAGACAGCCGAAGTTGAAAATATGATGACTTCGGTGGAGCGGGTCATAACCTACACAGAGCTTCCTAAGGAGCCCGCGTATGATATCGCTAGAAAGCCCCCTCCAGACTGGCCCCAAGAGGGAGGACTACGATTTGAGGACCTCTCGCTAACATACTACGAGGGAGGACCCCAAGTGCTTAAGAACATTTCACTAAATATTAATGCAAGGGAGAAGGTCGGAGTGGCCGGAAGAACGGGAGCTGGCAAGTCCTCTTTAGTGGCTGCCTTGTTCCGAATGCCAGAACCGGGCGGAAATATTTACATCGATGGCTTAGCGCTTCGCGAACTCAACATCCAAAGCACAAGACCAGTCATCTCTGTTATCACGCAAAACCCAACTCTCTTCAGCGGGCCGCTGAGGATCAATTTGGATCCATTTTCGCGCTTTGCCGACGCGGAGGTCTGGAGCGTGTTAGAGCAAGTTCAAATGAAATCAAAAATCCAGGAATTACCAGGAGAACTCTATTACGAACTTTCCGAGTCAGGGAACAACTTTGGAGTCGGAGAACGACAGTTGCTGTGTTTAGCAAGATCTTTGTTAAACAAAAACAGAATAATTGTGATGGATGAAGCCACGGCCAACGTGGATTTTAGCACCGATAGAAGAATCCAGGAGACAATTCGCAGCAAGTTTCAAGACTGTACTGTTATTACTATAGCACATCGCTTGAACACAATTATAGATTACGACAAAGTGTTAGTAATGGACAAAGGAACAGTTGTAGAATTTGATAAGCCGAGTATACTTCTACAAAACAAAGATGGGGTGCTAACGGAATTATTTCGAAATCAACAAGTTGCATTATCTTAGAACTATATTTACCATGAGAATAGAGTGGTCTTCAGTTGAATGTCGTCAACTTGGCCAAGACCAAAGTAATCACTGACCAATCGTAGAGCAGTTTTCATTGGAGTGTTGTAAACCAAAACCAAAGTAATTACTCTGACCAATCACAGAGGTCGTTAACAATCCAACGAACCAATCAGAGCTCGAAGCAATTACATGTCGGCGGCGCCAAGGGCGGGAAAACGCGTGCGAGCAAGTCACGATTGGTTTTGGTTTTACTTCTGATTGGTCGAGAAAGTGGCGCGAGATTTTTTAGCCAATCACAAAGCGCAGCAATGCAAAACCAAAGCAATTGTGTAATTACTTTCGACACTCAATTGAAAACTGCTCTAACAGGCGCATACAATGAGCCAATCAGCATTCGAAGTAATACACGTAATTACTTTCGACACTCAATTGAAAACCACACTAATTACTTAATAAATGAATTAATTCGAAGACACCACCAATATTTTTCGAATACTGAAGAAAACTACCCGAAGGTTTGGAAAAAAAAATGAACCGAACTTTTGGATGAATATGATAGAAACATTTCGGGTGTTACCAAAAAATTAAAAAAAAAATGAACGCGAAAAAAAATATTTATATCCCGTCCAAGGTCTTGTCTAGATCTGTAAAACAAAAGAAAGGATTTACTCGACAAATCGCCAATAAAGGTAGCGTGACTAGTAAACGGCCTTTTGTGTAAAATAGCACAATACCTTTATCGGATTTCTCACGAAAAACAGGCGTTGCTATTCCTTTGAAACTTACAGAATGTATCGCATCTTTACAGTGGCGGATCCCCCACCCCCCTCCCCTTATTTCGCCAAAAAAATAAGGCCTTCATCCCCCCCCCCCCCTCCCCTCATTCACACCGCCTCTTCCTTACGATAGAGTGCGAATCCGTCACTGCTTTCCCTGTTCTCTCTAACAGCTATTATTTTCAGGAATCATTGTTGACTGAATGCTTAGGAAGAGTACTGAAATTACATATTTAACTGGAAATCAAGAAACGTTGGCCATTTTGTTTTGACTTTTGATACGAAATCAAAACACAAGAAGACGTCAAGCGCAGAGGAGTCACTACTGTTTGCAACAATTTTCTTGCGGTTTTTGATTTCGTATGATTGGTGGGAATTGGCAAATTTTAGTCAAATAGTGGTCACAGCTTTCTGCGTAGTTTAGAGTGATTTTACTTCATCTGTGAAACACTATCTAACAATTAGTGTGTGATAGTCCCAATTAAACAAAAGAAAACAATGGAATTATAGTCTAATAGTGCGTACTATTCTACTAACTATTTCACAGATGAAGTAAAATCACTCTAAGACAAAACTGTTTAATAACCGATGTTATACAGTTTTGTCTTACTTTGTGAGTGTACATTAGCGGAATTAGAAGTTAATATTGAAAATTCCTTGTCGGAATATTGTTTTAAAATCATCACATTGATAATCGATGTACTTTTTCAAAGCTACTTTAACGATAGGTTGAATTAAAGATTAATAAAGGGTTATATTTTAGCTGGTGTTGTTTCATGTTTCAATTCCAGTTGGCATTCTTTAGTGGTCATTTTCTGGTCATTTTTACTCTTCCGTACGCCCTTGATATTCACACAGACCCTGCAGAAGTCACTGGATGGGTGCTACCCTAGGATGCTAAAGATGACTCTCAACATCGATAGCACAGTACACAGCACTTATCAAGATCTATACGGTGACCTGCCCATTAGCAAGTGACAAGGTAGCAAGTAAAAAGGCTAAGGCCGGCTGGCCACTGCTGTCGTCATCCAGAGCTGCCGGCAAACAAAGTCCTGCTGTGAGAGTCCTCGCATGGTTGGAGAAGTAGCCAACGAGCTGAAGGCACTTATGGAGGATTGTGATGTGTGAAAAGTCCACCATAGAGCTCAGGTGCGTCCTATTTAGTAGTATTGTGCCCTGTATGCTTCACTTGCCATTATATTATAATGAGAAAAAAGGTTTTGATAGCTGCTTTGCATGAGTTACATAAATGACCCTCTGGCAGCTGGTACGATTGTCCCTTTGGTTGAGGTCTCACAGCAACACCAGGAAAACATCACTTGAATAGCGCACTTTTAAAATACTTTGCTATCGTTCCAATCTGTTTAATTTGTCTAATGTGTCTGAATTGTCCAGCAGCTGAATTTTGAGTTCAAATAGAGAAAGGAAAATTTGCCGTCGTTGTTCACGTTCTCCACTAAACCTATAATTACTACACTAACCCAGAAAATCACACTCGACAAAACACTGATACTCTGGTTTCAAGCCATTTTCTGGCTAAATAGGAAACGTTGGTAAAGGGTAAAACAACTAGCGTCACGTTTACTCGAAAAAGCGCCGCAACAAACATAATGTGATAATGGGTGTGCCAAAGCTACAAGCAGTTGCAAAAAGGTTGAGATACTTTCCCAAAAAATGTTCATTCCGTATAAAAGCGACCGCGTAACACAAATCAAATCAATGCCATGTGCTACTGACCCCCTCTCCCCCTTTCAATGTTGATGACTATTAGTTTGAATGGCATTTTTGATCTGGTACAACATTGATAAGTGGGGAGGGGGTGGGGACTTGTTGAAAACCATGTTATCCTCGAAATATGCACTACTCAACTCTTTTTGCAGTTGCTTGTAGAAGCTTGTGGGGCCGCGTATACATGTTACAGAGTTTTAGTTAAGGTTTGCAATAACAGTAGTTTGAAGGCAACGACTCTCTCCAGAACCTCACTTCCCACACTGATAGAATTCGGGACATGACACGGTGTTTTCCAAAAGCTGACCCACATCTCTTTGGTCTTCTTGGCGTTGATCCCCAAACATAAAAAAGAAATAATGCGAACTAAACATAACAAGGAGTTAAATATATATATATAAAAAATCGTCACAAACGAGTTTTAAACGATTTTATTGTATGACAAAATCACTTTCAACGAAATGCATGTCCAAATCAAAACCATTTCTAAACAATATATTTAACGAGGCAAACACTGCAAATCAACCCGAGTTAAGTGTCTACGAACCGCGGTCAATTTGGTTTGGTAGCAAATACAAACTAAAAACAGGGAGATTTTCCGAGATATATTTACTATACATATCTACAGCTTTACTAAAACTGGTTTATTATAGTTTCAATTTTTGGACAAGAACTTTCTTCAAGTTAGGAAAACATGACATGGAAATAAGAAGATTAGACACTTTCTTAACAGAATAACCCTTTGTTCTGCAACTGCAGGTAAACAAACCAAAAACGTTCCCTAATAACGTTTCCACAGAAGAGGGAAAGTTCCCTTGTTTCCTTGATAAATAATGGGAAATAAAATATCTCGTCTAAATATTTCGTAATTTGTTTTTCTCCTAGCGCGTCGCGGTCAAATGCTTAAACATAAATTCTGATCTAAGGGCCTTCCTTTGCATTGGGAACTATGTATGCAAGTTATAACTTTTAAGTGAAGTTACATAGAAGTGTGACGAGATTTCAGTGTTATGAAGTAAGCAAAGTCTACAGAGAACATACTGCAGATTTTTATGGCAAACAAAAAGCTGTAACAAATTTCAGCGTGGTAACCAAATAACAGGAATAACAATTAACCCATAGAACCATTTTTAGATTCTCCAAATGTCGCTTATTTTATTTTTGTCTTATTTTCCAGTTAAATAACAATATATACTTTTTAGATATCAGTAGTTAAACCCTTTTCCTCTTAGAGACAAAACTTGTGCCATGTTAAATTGTTCAAAACAATATGAAACCCAGCCTGAAGTGCGACCATTCAAATGAAAGCGTATGGCGAGCACTGTCTTGAAGTTTCGTGTGGTGCTATGTATTATGCTGTCAATAGAACTTCTAAATTTTGTGCGTCCATTCAATTAAAAGCTATTGAACAGTTTTTTTTTTTTATTTTCTGCCGTACTATTTGTTATTCTGTAAAATGTGGCCCTAACGTTTGAGTCTGTGGATGCAACCCAAAATTGCGACTATTTAAAAGCTTGCGAGCATGACTTTCCTGTGGTGCTGTTCAGGCAATATGCAGTGCACAGTGGTTCCAAATAACCCTTTTCGCGATTAACCTTTTTCATTTGCATTACAATAGGCCATTTGCACGATGACGTCATTTGACTACTACTACCAGAATTCATTTCGTTTTTCCTTTCTTATTTAAATTTTGTAATCCCAGTGCGGTTTAAATAACAATAGCCCTAATTTGCACTACAAAACAAAAAACTGAAGGATTCTGGTAGTAGTAGTCAAATGACGTCATCGTGCAAATGGCCTATTGGAGTTTGTACCCAAAATTGCCTCGCAATCATGCTGAATTTTATTTCAATGCAAATGAGAAAGGTTAACCGCGAAAAGAGCTATTGTACGTCTGTGGATGAAATCCTCTAATGTAACTATTCAAATGAAAGCTACTGAGCAGTACTTTTCTGTGTGCTGTTAATTCTGCTGCACGAGGTGGTTCTAACTTTTGAGTTTGAGGATGAAACTTCAAAGTGTGACCATTTAAATGAAAGCTCGCGAGAAGAACTCTCCTCTAATGCTACTTCATTTTTCAATTTATTCCCACTGGAAACTAACAACGGCAATGGCAAGATTGCGTTCTAAAGAGGAAACGTGTTTGTTTAAGCTACTGATGTTCTTTCAGTGCTTCTCTCTTCATGGCATTAACATTGGCGACAATTTTGAGGGCAGGCCCAAGCTTCATATGCATGGCGACAACCATGTGTTCTTCTCGGAGAAGCATCAACGCCTGTCCGTCAATCTCCTGCGATATAAACGAGTCAGCGTACTCGGAGCAGCCGTTCAAGGACCTACGATCAACGAACAGGGACGCAATTAATAAGGGCGCCAAAAAAGAAAACGCGATCGCAATAACAGAGTGGTTTATAGCCAGTTTGACGTTTACATTTTTAGGCTTAAAACATTTTCTTTGCGCCATTTTCATCGCGCAGCGTTTAGAAATCCTCAAATGTGACAAAAAGCTACCGAGCAGCACTTTCCTGTAGCACTGTTTATTATGCTGTACAGGGTGATTCTAACTTCTGATTCCGTAGATGAAATCCTACAGTGTGAGTGTGACCATTCAAATGAGCGCTACTGAGCAGTACTTTTCTGTGGTACTGTTTATTATGCTGTGCAAGGTGGTTCTAACTTTTGAGTCTGTGGATGAAATCCTACAGTGTGACCATTCAAATGAAAGCTACTGAGCAGTACCTTACTGTGGTGCAGTTTATTATGCTGTACAAGGTGGTTCTAACTTTTGAGTCCGTGGATGAAATCCTACAGTGTAACCATTCAAATGAACGCTACTGAGCAGTACTTTCCTGTGGTGCTGTTTATTATGCTGTACAAGGTGGTTCTAACTTTTGAGTCTGTGGATGAAATCCTAAAGTGTGACCATTCAAATGAACGCTACTGAGCAGTACTTTACTGTGGTGCTGTTTATTATGCTGTGCAATGTGGTTCTTACTTCTGATTCTGTGGATGCAATCTTCAAATGCCACCATAAAATTGAAACCTTCTGAGCAGTACTTTCCTGTGGTGTTGTCTGCTTTACAGTATTTTACAACCGAAATTAAATTTTTGAAAACATTTTTGAAATGTTGATTTTGGCCAGTCTTGGCAGTAAGCACGAACAGGAATTACTCACTTCACGAAGTCGGCCACCTCCTCCACATTCCATTTGGCGGCTTTCACGTGTTCATACAACCACAGGGGCTCCACCTCGCTGCGCGTCCAGTCGAAATTGAGTGGGTGGACTGTGTCTAAATCGAAAGCAAATAAACGCCAGTTATCTTGTGAAGTAACCACACTTATAATTATGTGTTCGCCGAACTTTGTAACTGGTTCTAAGAGGACGTCATCTATTTGAATACATCAGAGCAAACAGGAATTTATCAATTGAACCGCGCGACTCCTAACGCGCTTTCTTCACAAAACTACTCTCACTTTCCAAGTTTGAGCAGCGTGCATTAGTGCGAGTAGGGCCGCAAAAAGCCCTACTGACCTACTAGAAAAGCATACTATGATAAATAGTATGGAAATATGAGGCGTTTGCGCACAGGCTAATGATAAAACGCATATTGACAGAGATAGGTCGGGCGGAATGGGAAAGTATTTGGCTCTCGGCCATGGCGCACAGACCTCGTACCTCCCATTCAGTTAATAAGTACACATTGGACTTGGTTTAATGTTTAAGCACAAGCCACCGCCTTCACGCTTTCTTCGACTTGGAGTGATTCGTCTGAGACGAATAACACATCTCTAGTATAAAAATGGCCATTGCTAACGTGTAAAATGTCCTGCAGAAGGAACAAAGCGCGCTAAACTGCACCACTAGCAGAAAAATACTGGTTGATGCAACTGTCTGCAAAATCCTGGAAACCCCCCGCTAAGATACCCGCTTCAAAGCCCTATCTTGTGCAAAATGTTGCACCATTAAGATGGGAGCTGCGCAATATTGGTTCCTGGAAAACAAACATTATCGCTGTGGTAAAAGCAATTCATGCACAAACAGATGTCTAGAGGTTTAGAGCGATTAAAGTCTCAGATAACGGGCGTATAGATAGCCTCAAGCCTCAATTGTTAAGGTTTTAACGTTTATCTTTGGAAAACCAAACAAATAGAAAGCCTTCATGATTTTTTCACAAATATAATACAACCCCCAAAGGCAATGGGAAAATATCGCGTAGAGCAAGTATCGCGTAGAGTAATGAGCATAAAAGGGTATTTCTTGGGGTTGCGGAGAATATCGTTGGTTAGCTAAATGGTTAGCTATTGAGTTTTTGGTATGGGTATTGATTATTGTTTTTTTTTTTTAATGTTTTTTTTAAGTCACTTGGTGACATCGCACCATTTGGAACACCACGAAACTGCCCGAAAAATTGAAAACAAAAAATTACATTGAAATTTCATGTTTGTCCGCTCAATCTAAAACAGGATCGATTATGTACTGCAGGCATAAATGAACAACAACGTAAAAATTCAGACCAAAGTAAAGGGAAGACTGAAATGAAACTGAGAAATACAAATTTTAAATTTCTATCTGAACGCAACTGAAAGTTATTTTACAAAGAGCTACTGTTTAAGAAATAAAAAAAGATTAGAAAGATGGCGAATGTTCAGTTCGGCCATTAAAAAGAAGGATGTAACGTTGAGCACGTCACGAGCATGACACAAATACCTACACTGAAACCTGTGTGTTATGTCGATAGTATGTTTTTCACTGTATTTATAATCCCCAAAACTTCATCCCCAAACATTTCAAAAACGCTCTCATACATTTCTTTTAAACTTTGTCCAGTTGAAGCCCATGGTCTAATCAATTAGTCCACTAGCGGGTTTTACAAAAAATTCTCTTGATCTAGAGAAACTCCGCGACTTGTGAATTTCAGCGGATCACCATTCCGTTGCCATGGGAGCACCGATGTAAACAAATCTTACACTCCTATAAAGCTCAATGTATTGCGTGTTTGCATGCAAAGTGGCTTGCCTTTTTATGCGCTACAACAAAAGATATGGCCCATTACAATTGAAAGGGTGTGAACTTGAGAAATGGGTACGAGCCTCCTTAATTGAAATAGCTGTATATTACAATTTAGTGCAAATTAGGCTAACAAGCAGCCAACAATTGAAATAATGGTGCTACGTCTTGACATAACTTCAAAGGAATAAATAGAATGTTCTAGACTGTTACAAGGCCGAGAAATATTGAGGCGAAAATAGATAAAACAAAAAAACCGAAACCTGCCGACTTTTTAACGCACCCATGTCAAAAAAAAAAACTACCGTGTTGATATTTCAAGCGAGCAGAAGAAGGTAGACGTTAATTTGATTTTTTAAAATACCATTTCAATGTTCAAGGAAATGAAATTATCGTGTCGAGCTGAAAGGAATAATAAAATGCATTAAACTGCTACAAGCCATTACAAGTATGCGAAAAAATAAATAGACATATTGATATTTTTTAACACCGTTTTCAGAAAGACAAAACACACGTAAATATACCAAGCATATATTAACATATCATTTTAACGAGCAGAAGTAACTCCAATAGATTTTTCAATAACGGCTCTTTAGTTACATAAAATTCAAGTGAAGATGCTATAATAATTTGAATATTCCTCTTTTAACAGGGAATATAGGGAGCAAATCTACATGTCAAGTAACCGTTACTTGCAAGTTCTCTCGACAAGATAAAACTAAATACTAAGTCCTAGGTGTGCTTCGTCTTGATTACAATTGCTATACACTTCCATTTTCATTTTTGGAAACGGAACTAAACCATTTTGTTTTCATCATTTTCAATCTGTAATTATTACAGACTGAAGTGGTGAAAAATAATTGTTTACATTACAAACTTGGCATAAGATCGAAACGAAACGAAACGAAACGAAACGAAACGAAACAGACGAAACAAACCAGTGGAGAACGAAGTAAATATAAAGAAACAAATTAATTCGAATCTAAGCAAGATTAAACCAGTAGGGCATTTTGCGATTGAATTAATCGCACTTCGACAATAATTGATTGTGGTTCACTTTGAAGGCGAGAAGCCGACGAAAACGTTATAGGATGTTTTCTGCGAGTCAGGGCCGTAGCTAGCATGAGGCAAACCGAGGCACTTGCCTCGGTAAAAATAGAATTTTGAATACTTGTACAAGCATTGGATCTCTCCTGTAAGAAGCTATGCATAAAAAATTGAAAAAAGTGTTTCTCTTTTTTAATATTGCCTCGGTAAGAATTTTCGTCTGACCACGGCCCTGCGAGTCACTTGTTTTAATTGCCATCTACACCGCGATCATTAATTAGCAAACCAAGTTAGATGTGAACGTCAAACAGCCATTAAAACTACCTGTCTGATCCGCATCTTTCTTGTTACCTGCGCCGTCAAGTTCATTTAGGAGGGATTCAGGCTTGGGTTTGTTCTTGCGATCAGAGATTTCGTTTCCCATCTTAGAAATTCTCCCTCTTCGCTCAAATACAAGTGGGCTATTTCGTCTTTACAATATCAGACGTGTAGCATCAGTTTTATCATATCAATGAATAGCTGCGGCTTTAGAAACTGGCCACATACTAACTGAAGTTGATGCATTGTCGTGGAAACGCGAAATAAATTGAGTTAAAGTTTAAGCTTTGGTTCGTAAAATCGCCAAAGTGGAGTACTTAGACTTCTAACAGTTATATATTGCATTGCGAAACGGAAACAACTGCTTTCGTTTTCTTAAAAATTGGAATTTCAAAGACAAATAATATTGGATAAAAGTAATATATTCAAATATGTGCAAACACAGGAGAGGAGGCGCCAAATCGTCGCGGGTAGAAGATCTTTTGACCCCAATCTTTTTTTAATTTGTTAAAAATTCAAAAGCTAGTTCGCTAACGCAAAGTGCGTAAGAAAACCGATGTCACGAACCTAATAATATATAACAAATACCGAATAACGAATGTTGGCACAATAATGCCCGGCAGATCCCGTTATTTTTTTTATGTCGCCTCTCAAAATGAACAAATGAGACATTCCATGCGCTGTAATTGGATAAAACCATTTACATAAAAAGAAACAAAGAAAGAAAACTAAGAAAACAGAAAATTTCATTTTGATTTTGAATGCTTGCTTTGTAAAAGAAATAGAAAAGTTTCCTTTTGTTTCCATAAAGTAACACTCGTAAAAGTTAAGTAGAACAGTTACACAAAACAACTTAGAGAAGAAGCCGCTGGATAAGGACGAAAGCAGGATATCATTATTAGATAAACTTGGGCCTAGGTAAAGGGATTATTAGACCTAAGCTAGACTCGCGATTAGGTTAGATTTACATGTAGTGATAGGATCACCCGTTATAGACGAACATTACGAAAGCATCTTTGTCCTTTTATAATTTAATTTTTCTTGCATTTGCCGGATCAACCCAGTGGTCTTGAGGTGAAGGAGGGATGTTAGCATGCAGAGATTCCGGATTCGATTCTAGGTTATTAAAGAATACTTATAAAAGAGTACTTATAATAATCACATTTCAAGAGAGGCATGCTTAGAAAGTCTGGTTTAAGTATGAGGTACTGGTTGGTGCTTGTCTAGAATGATAATTTGTGTCTTTTCCTACTGCAAATAAAACGAATTATCATAAACTTAACATAAAGAAAATGTTTTCCAAGGAGCGTGATATGAAACAACCTCCAGTTGGTTTAACTTTGCTAATGAATATCATAACGAAACTCCAACTGGAGCCCTAAGTCGTTCCTCCTCCTGAATAGCACTTACAGCGATGGTATTTTAGGGTGGTCACAATTTTATTGTTAAGTCATACATGTATCTTAATCTGGTAAACGTGCAGTAAAGGCCAAGTAAAAAAATGCTACTTAGGCCCAGTTCAAACGTCGAACTTCACATGTGCCGAACCTAATGCAAATGAGCAAAACTATTGTTCTTGCTCATTTGCATTAGGTTCGGCACATGTGAAGTTCGACGTTTGAACTGGGCCTTAACAAACAACTTCCCAAACCTAAAAGCCAAGCCACCAAAGACTAAAATAATTATTTACAGGTGGATAAAGCGTTTAGTTTCTAAAGAAACTATCATGGTGCTGCAACAGTGGGGAAGCGAAACACGAAAATTTGTTTTAATCAGTGGTGTTGACAAGTTTAATTGACCACCATAAAGAGATTCACAAACCATGGTTTTGAGCGCTTGCCCTGTGTAAGAATGATTTCCTCTGATGAAGGGCTACACTCAAAGCATTAGTTTTCGAATCTCTTTTATTTTTATTTATTTTTTTTTTGTGGCCAGTAGAACTCAGTTGATAAAAATAAACTATTTACACAATTCATTTAAAGCCAGTTAGTTCATATTCATCACCTTCTGAATCATGGAAAACAGTTAAACAACTTGTGTTGTGTTTACATCTAAATGTTTGCTGAGGTTTCAATTTAGTGAGGTCAAGTTACTTAACCTTAGTACATTCATACAGTGTTTATACCATCTGACTCAAATAACCTAAGTTAAACTGCCCATGCTTGTACTTGACTTGCCAATGCAACAAATCCAATTGGTGCAAATTTTCCAGTTCATTGCCTTTTATTTTCTAGTTGTTGAGCAGCAAACAGAAGGCTCAAGATTTCAGCAGCTACTACTGCTGCAGCACCTCAAGAACTTGAGGTGAAAATGGATGATTTTAACTCAAATTGCATTATGAAATACAAACCTGTCGGGTTGCCCACCGTAAGGATCGAAGGCTTTATCAGGATTGTTTTGTGAAGGATTATTTTGTGCCA
This sequence comes from Cladopsammia gracilis, assembly GCA_022457155.1. Taxonomy (NCBI): domain Eukaryota; kingdom Metazoa; phylum Cnidaria; class Anthozoa; order Scleractinia; family Dendrophylliidae; genus Cladopsammia; species Cladopsammia gracilis. Next base: position 493,601 of record JAJGOT010000272.1, on the reverse strand, counting down.
CAGCTAAAAAGCAGTCAAAATGTGATCAAATAAAGCGAAAAAGCTGCGGGAAGTGAAATGGTATGCAACTGCAAGCGGATAATTTTTATCTGTCATTTTGTTCCTGGTTACCGACCTAAACCATGTCTGATCACAGCATAATTACAACATTTACCTTGGTCAAATTTCTTTGACGGCATTTACCGAGGTATCAGTTGCTGTTTACACTCATAAAAACTTTACCTTGGTAAGTAAACTCTGATACCGCAGTAAAACCCTCAAGTGTAAACATGGTATTAAATTGATTTCAACTTACCAAACTCATTGACTTGAATAGATGCATCGACCATGTATGGCCCAGACTGCTGGTCATAATACTAAGAACAGAACAGATAACATTTATAAGAAGAGTCAAGAAGATGAGTAGGGGGTTTTCAATTATTCACTTCTACAACAATGTATACCATATGTTTAATATTATTGCTTATTATTGAACAATATTATTACTCAACAGGTATTACTGTTCTAAGCCTGTAAGTTGGCAATGCAAAACTTAATTTCATAGAAAATGAGATAAATTTCACAGTCGAAAATAACAAATAAATAAAGAAATAATGCTTCCAAATGCATTGACACAAAAACTTTTCCAACAAAGGCCCTCCAAAAGCCCATGGCCTTATGTTTACATTGTAGGTTAAGCCTTAAATACAACTGGTATTAATAATGTCTTCCTGTTGCTACTGTTAAAAGGCCATCCCCATAAAATGTTTTGTTTCCTATCGCCCTTCCTCTCGTGAACGTGGGTTGGTCAGACGGGCAAAATAAAAAAAAAGAAAAGAAAATTGACCAAGGGAGCCTGAGGCAAGAAAAAGCCTGGATACAAAGAAGGCCTGGTTACACATGTGCTTTTGATTGCCAATGTTTTCCAAATCCAAATTTACTCCTCACCTACAATGGAGGCTAATAAAATACTTGTAAATATAAAAGATTTCTATTCAAAATAAAGTCTTGATCACATGTTTAAAAAGTAAAATTTACTGATGGGTTATCCTGATAAACTATTCGTATTATTGTTATTATTATCTAAATTTTTTTTTTACTTTTTGAAAAAAATGGGTTGGTCGGGGCGATGGGAAACGAAACATTTTATGGGGATGGCCAAAGACGCATGTTTTCTTTATGTCAGCTTGTTTTTAACAGTCTACATTCCTCTTGGCGCCATGTCAGACAGATCCTGATGCAAAATTACCCCAATTTCAAGCCCAAACATCTCTCATGCCTAAAATTCCCTTCAATAAGTTTTACCCCCAAACAGCCCTCCCTAAAACAATAAGCCCCTGATACAAGTCATTTGAATGACTTCAATCTCAGGGCAAGCTTATCAACTGATAGAAAAACATGTCATGGTATGTCTTTATTTTCCAAATAATGTTGTTCATTCGTAGGACTGAAATGTTCTACAGACCAAAACAGAAAGGGTTGGGTATATGTGAGTGGTGAGTGATTTGAGAGAGGGGTGGGGTGGGCAGGCGAGTTAAATGTATATTGAGTATGGAGTGGGAAGGGGAGGGGTAGGTAGTGAGTGATTTGGGAATTGCGTGGGGTGGGGTGGGGGTGGTGAACGATTTTAGAATAGGGTGGAATGGGTGGTGAGTGTTTTTGAGATCGACAAAAACAAGCGAACTCACCATGGGCACAGAATAAGATGACTTTCTATTTGAAGTGAGTTGGTTAGCACTGCAGTGCTGTCCACCCCGGCTGGTACGAGCATGAAAAGCTACCATCTTACGTGAACAGCTTACACTGTATCTTCTTGCACAAGAAGTTGAGCAGAACCTCTTTGGACCCCGATGGTGGTGAGCTTCCGTCAGGCGACCACACTGCTCACAGTGCCCTATGCTGGAGTCTTCTAAAAATACTTCATTGAGAGCTTCATCATTACTTGAAGGGCTTTCAGCTGAGGACCAATAAAAAGGGGCCACTTGAAGTTTAAAAGTCGAGGATTATTTTAATAAGAATGATACAACCTTGTCTCCACAGCCTTCTCTGCTTTTAAAATGGCAGTGCAGGCATAGGAACTATGATGATAATGATAAAACAATACACAAATTCGGCTAACGCATTGTTGTACCCAATTCAAACCTTCTGGGAATAACATCCTTTGTTCACAGTATTTCCATATAATTTCCATATCAATGAAGCATTGATATGGAAATATGACGAACAAAGAGTTCTAATCCCAAAAGGTTTGAATTGGGTACAACAATGTGTTAGCCAATTTTGTCTATGATTATGATGTGGATGTACATGTAGTTCAATCATTCTTGAAGTTTGATCTGAAGTCCCCTGTGAGAAGGAACATGACAATGTACTATTGTATCATTTTAAAATCACCAAAAAAGCAATGTTTTGCTGCTTAACTACAGTATTTCAAGTCTGCGAAAAAAAAATGAATCTTCACAAAATAAAAATCAACGTAAATTTGACATAAGGTAGTGATGCCTGCAGCTCGTATTGCAAAGCAGCATCGTGTGCAAGAACATGCATGTAAATGAAAACAATGAAAGGGGTCTGATGACCCTTAAGCTTAGACCCTGGGTGCTTTTCATATAGATCAATATTCTTGTGAAGTTTAATAATTTTGACACAATGGTAACCTCTAAAATTTAATGTTCTAGCCACTTACCCTCGAAACCAATTTCCATCTCCAGATCTCCATTCTCATAGTTTTGATTGCCATTAAGGTCTTGGTTTAGTTCTTCAGTGTCATCACCCGACTGTAAAAAGCAAGCATATATACAACATTTACACAATTTTCTATTGTTTGTAAAGAGTACACTGTTGTCATCACTTTAAAATGTGCTTTTGGTACAGTCATGTACAATACATGTAGTTCTTAATAAGACTACAACCCAAGTTTTTAATACTTGGGACACCTGACAAAACATACGTCAGCATCCATCCAAAGTTTACAAAAATTAATGCACTTTTTGCATGAAAAACAAAGGTCCAGTTATTTAAATGAAGTCTAACTTAGACTGCGGTTTAAGAAAATTAACAGACCTCCATTTCTGTTTATAAGTTGGTCATTTTATTAGATAAATGTTTTTCTAGTCTATGCTACATGTATATGCATGCTTGATACTGTTTACAGTAAACAACGTTTTAATACTGCGGTTTGGCAGAGGGCTTTAGAGGCCTTGGTGCCCCAAACATTTTGTCTGTGGTTGAAAGTCTTATTTAGTGTATCTGGAGGTGATCAGTTGAAACTGTAACCCTTTGATTAGTGTTGTACATTTAACACAAAGAAAGGTGTGTTGGTCATGTGCCATGCATAAATAGAAATACAATGATTGATCATGATTAACAAGTTGATGAGAATTTTGATCAGCTTTCCAGAGTCACCACCGATCTTAGGATCTTAAGTCTAATGCACTAAACAATTACACCACTGTCCCTCCACTGGTGCCCTTGGCAAAAATAACCTACATGTATCTATGACAGTCACGTAATCAACAACTGAAGAATTGTGTATAGAACATACAGGTTTTAGGCTGAGTGGAAGGTTATGCGAATTAGTGACATACAATTACGGGGAGTGAAAACTCTAACAAACGCTGTTTGAGCAATACTGTGTGGAACTGAAAGTTGTCCCGAAAATTTGGAATATCTCCCGATTCCCGGCAAAATCTTCAGATTCCCGGAAGAATTTTGTTTTTCTCCCGAAACAGGCCTTCTAAGAGTTGTCACCCCCGTTACAATTTGCAAAACAATGTAATAAACCATTGGCAACAGTAAGATTAATTAAAAAAAGAAAGCATCCAGTAACTCAGCTGGTCATCAACACGATTTCTGATTACTGATAACTGTCAGGAGTAAGATGTAAGTGATGTGACATTAGTGGTGCCACATTACATCCACACCTCCCCACAATGATCACCTCTTCGCAACAGCCATCAAACTCTGTCCCCACAAGGTGGCCGTTGTGGAGAGGTTCGACTGTAGTTCTAACATACATGTAATAGTGACAAATCAAACAGTGCTACATACATGTACCTGGATTCTAATAAACATGTGAGTCTGATATCGAATGATCAATGCAATATTAAAGAAGCTGCAGAACATTATAAGGCATAACGAACAGAAGAGAGCAAGATGTTTTGAGGCGACATATTCATGTAGATCACGCAAAGAACCGATTCAGACCGCAAAAACACCTGTGTACAATTATTACAAAAACAATATAAATTTAGGTCCGAACCGGAAAATAGGGTGTTATAAGCTGTATTAGAGAATTCAGAGTTACCTTGAAAGGCTATACATTTCTAAGATATATTTGTGAATGATTTGCGATTGAAGCGTCTTACCGTGAAGGGGATGTTACTCTCTTGAATGACAAATCCTTCAACAAAATGCGTTAGAATTCTTGGCGACGCACTACGCTTGGATACACGGCTGACTGGATCGATATGCAGCGTGTTCGTCACCATTTCCATTACTTTTACAACGTTTTACATATCTGCGATGGCTTTAGCGGTAAAAAAGTGCGTAATCAAGACAAAAAAGTCATTCTAAAGAGAGCTGTCATCGAAAGAATTGGACAAAGACGACAAAAGCGAAAAATCGCAAAATGGCGACATGTGTACGTTTGAGCCCGCATTACAAGAACAGCAGTTTAGTCGTTTTACCTTACTTACCGGGGTAGGGAAAGATAGACATTACAAATAACCAGTTTTTACCATTTATAATTTCATCAAATTTACCTAAAACGACATAATTTAGATAGTATTTTTATTTCAAATTTGAAAAATTTGTGGAATTGAAAAGATAATAGCGATTTTTGTAAACTGTCAATGTTGTGAAAATCAACTTCTTAGTGGTCTCCCCTGGGTGTTATTGTTGTCGCCTGCATTCAATATGGCGGACGAAAGGTTGAATGTCGTTGTGGTTGGTTCTTGTTTTGTTGACATGATAAGTTATGTTCCTCGTCTTCCAAAATCCGGCGAGACAGTAAAGGGAACAAAATTTCAATTAGATTTCGGCGGTAAGGCGGCTAACCAATGCGTAATGGCCCAGAAGCTTGGAGCAAACACAGCTATGGTTGCCAAAGTTGGAAACGATCAATTTGGAAAAGACACGATAGAAAATTTCAAAAGGTTCGGCGTAAATACTGATTTTATTTCAGTGACTGATAAGGCAGACACTGGTGTTACTAATATAGGTAAGAAACCATGGCGGTTTGACGTGCCACAAACACAAGTATTTTGGTCTGGGCTTATATATAATTGATCATTATATTAATTTTATACTTTTATTAAACCACAAAACTTTAGGAATTAGCTGTTAATTAAGGAGTCCTTTGGGACCCTGAAGCCCTAGCCTGAGAACAGGCTCCTGGCTCGGAGGGGCGCTATCTGACCCTGCCGTCCGACTGGAAGCCTGTCTGCAGGCTACTGAAGCCCCAAGGATAAATTTAGATTGCGGGACTCTGCACCATGGGGGTAAGGAACCTGGGGGAAAAGGGAACAGGAAATGTATATGGCAGACATGAAACGCCAGAGAGAGCAGGAAGTGAGGTTTCCAAGTTGGTGGGAAGCAGAGGAAAATCAAAAAAGAATCGCAATGTATAAATTTTTGCAATAAAAAATCTCAGAGAGATGAGCAGCACCAAAGAAAGAGAGGGAACCTGATAACGTAGGATACATGAAGTGATACATGACACCCCACTCTGCACCCCTAAGATGATTTTATCCCCTTGCCTGCCAAACCCCTAAATGCAATCAGAATCACTAGACATGAGTAGGTCCTATATTAAAGGTCTCCCTTGTTACAGTCCCATACTAAGGAGATGTGGTGTTGCTTTGAGATGGTTTACTTTTGCTGTTGTATAAGATTTTGGTGATGTTAAGATGAGGGGTTGTTGTAGATTTTCTAGGGACGTTTGGGCATGTTACATATATATTTTTTAATCTTCTCAATGAATTGGCTGTGCTATATTTCTGATCATTTTTTGGCCCTTTGGAATGTGGCCTTTTTGTACCCAGATATAACTGATACATGTACATGTATAACATTTTCTCAAAGAATCAAAATATTTCTTTCATTGGATTGTTGTATTAGAAACATCTATCTTTCTTTGATTTGTAGCTGTTAACAGTTCAGGGGAACCAGCATTTATCAGCCTAGCTGGAGCAAACAGGCATCTTACTTTAGAAGACATTAAAGCTGCAGAACTTGTCATTAAAACATGCCCAGTCATGGTCTGTGACAAGGGTATACCTCTCAAGATTGCAACTGCGGCATTGCAGTATGGCAAAGAATTAGGAAATAGAACGTTATTCAACCCTTCACCTAAACTGGAATCTCTACCGCAATCTATTTACATGGATGCTGATGTTTTGGTTGTTAATAGAGAGGAAGGTGAAAGCTTGACAGAAATCGTAGCAAGTGATATTGAAGGAGCCAAAAAGGCCATTTGTAAACTACACCAGTGGGGTGCTAGACAGATAGTATTGACCCTTGGATCAGAGGGAGCTATTTCATCTGAAATGACACCACAACACAAAGGTTAGACTACCCTCCTTTCTTCTTTGTGATGAGTGAAATCCTTCTGTTTATTCCAAAATCATTTGTTTGATGATATTACAATGGTCATAGCAATGTTGAAGGGTGGCGGTCTATTGATAAAATAACATGTTGCCCTTTTTATTTGAAGGTCAGTGGTTAATAGGACGTGGTCTCTGGTGTTGTATTGTTTCCTTACTAGACAAGAAACTCTCAATCAAATAAAATTATTGTTTTTCTCCACTCAGTGTGTAGATGGGTACTGATGAACATATTGTTTTATAAAAAATAATGCTTAAAGAGTAAATAAAATTCAGTCTCTAACATTTTCACTTCCCCTTCAAACCGGGATACTAAGGTGTAATAGGACAATATACTCATGTAATACGCTTGGATATTTTGCATGTTCTCTTTTTCTTATAAGGTAAAATGATGTCACAGTTGAATAATAAATAAGTGGTGAGTGAAATAAAGCCTTAAGTGAATTCTGATCAACTGCTAGATTCTCCTTCCAGTTAGTCTTGTATATGCTCATGTAACAAAGGGAGAATTTGGCTATACATGCTGTAGATCAGGAGTCACTTAGGGCCTTATCCCAAACTGGAATAAGGCCCTCAGTGACTCCTGATCTGAAACCAAATTCTCCCTTTATTACATGAGCATATACAAGACAAACTAGAAGCGGAATGTAGCAGTTGATCAGAAGTCACTTAAGGCTTTATTCCACTCACCCCTTCTTATTAATATACTTAATTACTGTTTTCAGCTCCAGTGATGGCACACATAAAAACATCTAAAGTAGAAGTAGTGGATACAACTGGGGCTGGCGATGCTTTGATAGGAGCACTGGCATTTTACATGTCGTGTTACCCTCAGCTATCTTTTGCAGAAATGGTGTCGAGAGCAGTGAAGATAGCGACAGTTACCGTGACAATACATGGAGTTCAGTCCAGTTATCCTGCAGCAAAACAACTGGATGATTGGTTGTTTGATAAAAATACAAAGACATCTGAACAATTAGGACTTAAATTATTGAGTGATGGAACTCTAGAAAATGACAATTCATTGTGATTTTTCTTAGCTTTTTATTCATCCAAATAAATTAAAGTGCCCCTATGATCAAATTTTTGATTTTCATTTATTTACATTTTCGTGTACAATTAGACTTTCTTACTCATCTTGCCAAATTTCAATCAAAAGTCATTTTATTTTAACATTTATTTCAGAGAATTTATGGCTGCCATTAATCAACCTTGTTCCAAGGCTTGGTTGCGAATGGGAGAAAGTGACGTCAAAGACTCAAACATACCTCACGGGTTGAAATTATAATAACAATAAGTATTGAAAATCATGTGAAAAGTAACAAAAACTTTGGACTTGTTGTTCTTGCAATTTTCAACCTGTGAGGTATGTTTGAGTCTTTGACGTCACTTTCTCCGATTCGCAACCAAGTCTTGGAACAAGGTTGATTAATGGCGGCCGTAATTTCTCGGAAATAAATGTTAAAATAAAAATGACTTCTGATGTTCGTAATGGATTGAAATTTGGCAAGATGAGTAAGAAAGTGTAATAGTCACCGCACGAAAAATGTAAAAAAATGAAAATCAAAAATTTGATCATAGGGGCACTTTAAAATTCAGCTAGAACATTTCAAGCAACATACATACTCAAGAAAAAATTATACACTATGTCCATTTTAAAATGCTCTGGTATAGGATATATGGTATAATTGAGTACAATTAAAAATGTGGTATGGCAATACATTATTGTATTTTACATTTCACATTTCTATTTATTGTTATGTACCATATTATTTTACCCTTATAAATGCCTCCTTTCATTTAGTGACTGCTTAAAAAATACACTCCTTATAATGAATCAGAATCAGACCAACAGGGGGGAGGGAGGGGGCTCCCATAGAAAACAGGGGCGTAGCTAGGGGGGGTCCCAGTGTGGATGTCGACATGACAATCTGGCAAGTACCCTGGGTGTGACACAGTGTGACCCCCCTCCCCCCTCCTTTGAAAAAATCCTAGCCGTGTCCCTGGAAAATTGACATTTTGAAATAAGCTCCTTTTGTGGGTGTGGCACATATTAATCTTTACCCTTCGGATCTACCAATTCCCTCTGAAAAGATGTTCCTGTCAGAATATATTTCTGGCTAAAAGGTATTAGAATAACTCCAGACAGTGGTCATTTTCGATTACAACACCTGTACTGGAAGACATTCCATAGCTCAGAAAGAGGTCGGACACCTTATTGAGACTTATATAAAGGAGTAACTGGTTGGCTTTCAGATGAGGTTGGGGTTAGCAGTTTATATGGTTAAATTTAGGACTAAGCAACCTGAGAAGCTAGGTGGTACAGTGGTACGGTAGGCTATGTAAGCCTAAGCCTAGCTGAGGTCACAGGTTCAATCCTGAGTGGGGATTTTAGATTTTCCTTTTTACACTTAAAAATTTATTTATTGTCGGCATTACGTTATATAATTCTCAATAAGTGTCCGACCTCCTTCTGAGCTATAGAATGTAGACTCCACCGGAAGACACAGGGCCATGTGCGCAACTGCTCCTAAAAACCTGGGAACGAACCCACGCTATTTAGTCCCAGTCTCTTTCTGATCATTTCGTACCTTGCTTGAAACGCCTTGTTAAAAATGACGTCGAAGACATCCTTTTGTTCATATCGCCGTTCATTTTCTTTTCTCCTGTTCTCTTTATGGAGTATAAACGTATCTTCAGCTGAGAGTGATGGTTACAATGCAGCTGTTACACTTTCGGGTGGTAAATTTCGCATGGGCAGTTCATCTGCAGACACAAAACGCGGGGAGTTATCCGCCAAAACCGTCGGTGTACAACCATTCGTGATCGACAAATATCCCGTCACAAATGAAAATTTTCGGAAGTTTGTTCGCGCCAAGAAATTTAAGACTGAAGCAGAAAACTTTGGTTGGAGTTTTGCCTTCCGTACTTTCGTTCCCGAGGAAGTCAGATCGAAGATAACACAATCTGTTCCGGTATGTTTTGTTTTGTTTTTTTGGCTTGAATGGCGTTCCATTTTTAATCCGCACCCCCCAAGGATGACGGATAGTGAAATCCAAGGGTTCGGAATTTTTCTTCAAAGAAGCCGACAAAATTTGGAGCCTTCGGATTTTTTTTCAAAGGTGCCAAAAAAAATCAACCCTTCGGATTTCATTTTCAAAGGGCGCCGACAATAAATCGAGGATTCGGATTCCTGTCATCTTTAGGGGGGGGGGGGGGGGGGGGGGGGGGGGTGGGGGGGTGCGGATAAAAAATGGAACGTCCCATGTCTTGAATGACACGTCAATGTTTAATCTTACGTCACATCAGGGGGGTTTCCATTGTACAGAGCGTCTGACGGAAGTTGACATTTCCTTCTGACTCTCAAAATATGAATTAATCCTAATAGTGCTTGCCTTACATGTCTTTTGAATGTCAGGTTAAGAATTTGGATGTACCATCAAGACATCCCAGGCTTTGATGATGAGTTTGGGACTTTCCATTTTTTTATCAGTAGCCCCATAATGATGGCAAGTTTTTGCTAAGGGGGGATGGAATTTTTTGTGCAAAGGAGCTGTCAAAATTTGGAACCAGCAGATTATTTTTTCAAAGGCGCCGACAAAAAATCAACCCTCGGATTTTTTTCTTCAAGGGGGTGGAAAAAAATGGAACGTCCCTTTGATATTCTTGTTGCGTCGACGAAGGAGACGCTTCCTAATCTTGTCGGTGGGCGGAACGAATCGAGAAAAGTGTCGGTACCAAATCTGCGCCATCTTGAAACGTCACAATAGTATCCAGCATTCCCAGCGCGTGGAAATCTGGCTGAGCTGGGGTTTCCGAAATGTCACATGTAAATAATCTATTTGTCTTGATTTAGTTTCGGATATTTTCCCGATTTTGAAATCGTACGGCTCAATATTTCAATGCCTACTAAAAGTACGCAGTGGAAAAATTGGCCGAAGGTTCTTCTCCGGACCAAGTAAGTTGTTGGGTCTCTTTGGAATCAAGCAAGAAGTTATCGGATTTTCCTCGCTACTGTTCTGCCGGGTATGTTTTGAATGTTCTATCTTGACTTTGCTGTGGTTCTCTGCCTGATTTGGGAAGCTTTCACCTAAATACCGACGTCGTTCTTCGCGATGTTCTACGGTACGGTGCAATTCGCTGTATGTCTTGTAGCAATAATTCACTGACCGGCCGCGCCAGGCGAACGCAGATTAACTTTACAGTGTTCGAAATTGTGCCTGTATCGGGCGCATTTGCGACTAAAGATCTCGCAGTTTTGTGACTAAAATTTGTCTAGCTAATAAAGGAATTATATCCAACAGTCTTATGTCTTACTTGCAACTGGTAGTTGTAATTTTATCCGAAAAATCCTGCGAAATTCACGTTGAATGTTGCGTGACTTAATCGTCGATTTCATGCTCCATTAACGCCGTGTCCAAGAAGTTTATCACGGGAGCACTTTTTCAGGCTTTCTCAGAAATTTATCATTTCTGGTTCCTATTAGTACATGTACTGAGGAGTATGATTTCAGAATCGGAGAAATAACCGAAATGAAATGAAGACAAGTATACTATTTATATGTCGGAAAAATCTGAGACCTTTCGGAGTACACAGCACGGCAGGATTTTGCCCGATCCCACGGCGATAGCGTGAATTTGTTTGATGTCAGCCCGACATTTTTGCCTGCGTGACATCTCGCGACATAGTCCTTTTAAACAGTGGCTGAATTAATTCATGAAACTGAGGTACTAGGTCAAGACGAGGTGCCACGGGATAAGGAGACGCACTATAATCTATGATTACTACTAGTTTTAATAATAATAATGACAATGCATAGAAATAGTGAGGAGAAATTAGATCTTGGTCATTTTTGGGAATAATAAAATAACTAAAATTAGCTGAGTGATCTTGTTTATTTCTGGACTGCAAAACAATGGTTTTGGTTTTTGTGTTGGTCATACGGATGTACGCTGTCTTTGAATGAAAGGTCTGGAGCAAGTACGGGTGTGTGGCATGCGAGGTATCCATGCTTCAGATGCTCTCGGTGCTTCGCGCCTTTGCAAGCGAGCCAGCGAAAAACCCCCCACTGTTTTGCAGTCTAGTTCATTTTGTACCTGCAAACTTTATTTTTGGTGTAAGCCAATAATTATTTCTAATTGACATTCACAAATCAAAATTCCATTAACAGCATTTAATATAGGGGATACATGACTCTGTATGTGCTGTACAGTTACATGTTTATTTTTAACAGTATTTTGTTGAGGATTTCTCTTGCAAGTTTAAGTGGGAATTAACAGCTTTTTAACTGGCAGAAAAAGTAACACTGAAGACAGTTTTGAAAAATAAGACCTGTTTCAATACTTTACGGGTAGCATTGGGCCTAGGGGTGATGCTCTTCTAAATCACATGCTTGAAGATTGAGACTTAGGCAGCCTTATTTAGGACCAAATGTAAAAATAAAATTGTCTATTTACAGGCTGAAGCTTGATATGAACAAGAAGCATTCTATGTAATTAGAGAGTAGGGAAAAGGCTTACAGACTGTACCATTGCCAAAACATGCCTGGTTGTTCAGGCTCACTTTCATATAGTAATAAGAAGGCAATATACATCTTAATGGAAGCTAATTAACAAAAATTAAAACACAGTACCTTAATGGACAGTAGCATTTACAGCACTTGTTTTGATCAACTAAAATGTTTTGTATTTTTGTTTTAGGGTGCTCCATGGTGGTTGCCAGTACAACAGGCCTACTGGAGACAGGTATGTTTAATGTAATTTAAAAGAGTTAGCAACTAAGAGAGCTAGGGTTCCTGTGAAGCACTGAGTGCTACTAGTCAGTGGTTGGTCAGGAGGCATATGTGCAGTAGTTCTCGGCTTTGTTCATGTGGCATGTGTTTTCTGCAGCATCAGGATTCTTGGCCAGCACTGTTCGCTAAGAGTCTTGGTCAGCAAGTTTTCTCTCTCCCCCCCCCCCCCCCCCCTCAGTTTCTTCCTTCCACTGATATGTCAGTGTGATGGGTGCCTGTTCCTTTGCGTGCGGGCTCATGGCTGGGTTGAGGGGTTGTGCTTGCCATAGGAGCATTATTCAATCTAGCAGTTGGTTTTGAACATCTAGTAGATTTATATACTAAAACAATAAGATTATTCACTCTTGATTTCTACATGTATGCATGATAGTTGATTCTGGATTTGCCCTCATCATGCAATAGTAATCTTGAGCTCATAATCTACATGTAATTGTTAAATATTATAATGATCAATGTCTGTGCAAATACATGTAAGTCAGATTAATCCGATCTGTTTAGACTATTTACAGTATTAAAAAACTATGAAATGCCATCAGTGAGTATTTTTTTTTAATAAGTTAAAATCATAATATCATCATCAAAAGAGATCCATTTTATCAAGAATGAACCTTTCAGAGTTAATTAAGTATAAAAGACCAACTAGTTATTTTTATTTTTTCCCCCAACACACAGCCAGCAGGTCCTGGTACGTCCATAAAAGAGAAGATGTCCTATCCTGCTGTACATATCAGTTATAATGATGCCAAGGCTTACTGTGAATGGATGGGAAAGAGGCTACCGACAGAAGCTGAGTGGGAATTTGCAGCGAGAGGAGGACTAAAAGGTGTCGGATGAAACAGAGTGTTTTTTAATTGTGTTGAAAGTTATTTTGCAATTGCCTTGGTTTTGCATTGCTTCACTTTGTGATTGACTAAAAAATCTTGTGCCACTTTTTAAAGTGGCACAAGATTTAACAATTCTTTAATCAATTCCTTTTATTTTGTTAACTGGATTGTCTGTACCAGTTGTGATTGTCTGGAGTGATTAATTTGGTTTTAGTTTTATGATGTTCATTAGTGAATGAATAAATGAATGAATAAATAAATGAATGGATGAATAAATGAATGTAAGAATGAATGAATAAAAATAGCTTTTCTGTTGTCTTGTTTTGTTTGCCGAGTTTATTTCCATGTGCAGGACAAGGACTTACAAAGCACTGATTAATAACATCACATTGGTTTTCAATATTTCTAATTATGAGTATAATTTTTTTTTGATATAGTTAACAATATTATAATACTATTAACATATATTTTTGGTTTTAAACAGAAAAAGAATACCCATGGGGGTCAGAATTCCAGAAGAAACGGATGAATATTTGGCAGGTAACTGGACACGATCTTTAATAAATTACTGTGTGAGAGATGTGTGTTTTTTTTTTCAATTTTTCCTGCTATGTTTTTAATAGACCTTATTCATAATTGGTGGCAATTAATTATTCTTATATGTTCATGCCCTAATTAATTGCCTCATTAGGCTTTAGCATGTGCAAAATTAAAAAAAATTTACTCTAAAATGTCAGGCCAGTATTAAAAGCTAATTAATATAAAAGAATAATAAATTGGCCCCCATTTTTTGAAAAGGTCTATGTGATCCTTTAATTTTTTTTTGGTTATTTAGGGTAAATTTCCTGATGAGAACACTAAAGGGGATGGCCATGATGGAGTTGCCCCAGTCGATGCATTTCCTGCTCAGAATAAATATGGTAAGAAAATAACTATTTGCCTCCAAAAAGGACGCCTGTCAATTTTTTGGTCCCATAAAATTACCCAATCTAATATACTTTGTTTTTACTTTAATTTACCATTAAAAAATGACAATACAAATAACAATATTTAAAATTGTTGAAAAGTGACATTCCTTGTTGTTAACTCTGTTAAATTACAGCCATGATCCCCTGCAGCGCCAGGGAAACATGCACCACATTCACATACAGCCTGTAGCAGTATTTGGAAGTAGAGGGAGGGCAAGGGGAGGGGGGGAGGGGGGGGGGGGAATGCTGAGGCTTTAAAACGCACAGAACCTCAAAGAATGCCTGCCACAAAATGCCACAAGAAACATCATGCTAAACATGCTCGACTCTGAGAGCACATGGAATCCTAGCACATACGCACATGCCAGATACCGCTGACCTTGGCGATTACTGACGCGCCTTGTTGTTAACTCCATTAAATAAATCTGCATTATTTTTGTTGTTAATAGTTGCAGACCTTGTGCTGTTTTTTGTTTAATTTCCAATAACCTTATAGTACCTTCAAAGCTCTACTCAAAGCAAGTTGCGACCACTGTCATAATAATTATACATAATAAATACTTTTTTGGCAAGTTGCAAGTTTTCAGCATATAGTTTAACTTCTGCCTTTTCAGTGGGTGGTCTGAGTTACTGGTAGTTATTCTTGTAAGTAACCATTTTCTTATAACAATGATGAATTTATGAATTTTAGGTAACAGTATGTTAATGACTAACAATTGTATTTCAAATTTCCCTTATCACTAGGAATGTATGATATGTTAGGAAATGCATGGGAGTGGGTATCTGATGAATTCAAAGATAATGGAAGAGAAAGAAAGTATGTCCTGCGAGGTGGATCCTACATAGACACGGCAGATGGAAAACATAACCATAAAGTTACTGTAACTACAAGGTAAAGAATTTAAGTTTTTGAAAGAAAAAAAGAATAAATATAAGCGTTTTGTCATCACTAGTGAACATTTAGGGCCATATTAAATATTCTTGATTGCGATTGGTCATCCACTTGCCTATTTCTTCCTTAATTAGGACACAGTCACGTGGGTGTCCATTTATAACATTTTGTAATTGGATACCTGTAATTGGACAGCTACGTTGCGCACGCGTCAATCACATGCATTTGAAAGGGTTCTTTTTGCTGTTTCTCTACTGTTTTCAAACTGATAGAAAATATCCCTGACGTTTTTTGTAGAATAAAATTCACATAGTTGTTTTTCGTCTAATTTCGGTTATTTATGTGATTAATTAGTAATTGAACTTCGTGTCGTACAATTCTGGGATATTCGTGCTCGCAATTTTAAATCGTCCTTGTGCTACACGCTCAGCCGATTTGAAATTTTTGCCCGATTACTCCCTGAATTGTACTCCACTCAGTCCAGTTACTATTACTAAATCTCCAGATGGCCGTATATAACGTTCCATGACAGTCCCTATTTTGATGATCAATTTACCTTATTTATTTCCATCAAAAATCGTTCCTTCAAGTGCCATTTTTGAACGTCGGAATAAATAAATAACCGTGCAAGGCGATTTTTCAAGGAAATATGTAGTCCAATAGGCCATTTGCACGATGACGTCATTTGACTACTACTACCAGAATCCTTCAGTTTTTTGTTTTGTAGTGCAAATTAGGGCTATTGTTATTTAAACTGCACTGGGATTACAAAATTTAAATAAGAAAGGAAAAACGAAATGAATTCTGGTAGTAGTAGTCAAATGACGTCATCGTGCAAATGGCCTATTCCCGGTGCAAGTAGATGCTGAAACACTTACACGGGAGCACGAACCTTCGCATTAACTTTGCGCAGATTTAATACCTACCTCAGGAAGGCTTTTTTGCTAGAAAATTTTAAGCTGTCAAATATACCATTGTCTTAAAACTAAGTTCTTCAGGTTCTTTCTCACTCGAATAAAAAAACATATTTTTAATAGCTTTAAGGAAACGCTTTTTACCAATTGTACGCAAGTAGCTTACAAGTGACTTGTAATTTGTACTTGAAGTTTACAAGTCGGACTGTACTGTTGTAAAAGTTTTATTGAATTGGATAACTATCAAACTCTACAGGTGTAGCCGTACGCCTGTAATTACAAGTCTTAGGCCCGGGGTCAATTTAACAAAACTTTTACAAGTGTAATTTACAAGTGTAGCTATTGTTTTCAACCTCTAAAACAATGGCTACGCTTGTAAATTACACTTGTAAAAGTTTTATTAAATTGACCCCCGGTTTCAAGAATCTAATGCAAATGAGCAAAATCTATTGTTTTTGCTCATTTGCATTAGATTCGACACATGTGAAGTTCGACGTTTGAACCGGGCCTAAGGCTTGTAAAAAGGACTTAAACCGATGCTTATTGAACCCGTTTTCGGTTGCGCTTGTAAAAACAAGGGTCCAGCTCGTAAATTACAAGTGTAAAGGTTTCATTGATTTGGGTGGATGCATGGATAGAGAGGATCCATGGCACTATTCCCCAACTGTCGAGAAAGATCAGATGATAATGATGAGTAAACGTGATGATGATGATCTCGTACTGTCGTACTTATGAGGTTGCCTGAATGACCGCAGGAAGCAACAATTCAACAATGAATGTAGTGAATTTTGTCTTTAAGAGAGTGCTGTTTGATGACAAGTGTATTTCATAAAGCGTGGCTTGTTCATTGAAAATAGGTGTTTTAAGAATTATTTTGATGGGAAAATAAGTCACTTAAAGTGGCGGGAACATATTTTAACCAGCGACGGAAGTTGGGCATATTAGACAAGGACCTGGGTTCTATTGACGTCATTAGTGTGTTTACAACTGAGCACTTCACTCATTTTACAGTGGAGTTTTGGCAACTTATGGAAAGGTTATTTCAATTAAACATGGCTGAAAGCGACGCGTATTTTAGCCCCGGGTTCGTCCCCTTCTCCGCCATGTTTTGTTGTGATCAAACACACGAATGACGTCACAAATACCCTTTTGGCCGCGCTCAAAGTGTCGCACATTTCAGACCACGGCGGGAGTTTTCAAACCGCTAAAAACAGTAGATCCTCTTCGCGCAAAAGAGGAAAACGACTAAAAATGGAATAAAGGTGATATAAACAACATAAAACCCTAAAACAAAACGGTAGGGAAATTTCACTTCATGTACACTTTATGTGACAAAAAAGAAACGCTTTAATGTTGCATTATTCAAACTCATTGAGTTGTTTTTTGTTATCTTTCAGGATGGGGAACACAGCGGATGCTGGTTCAGATAATATTATGTTTCGTTGTGCCAGAAGTGCTTCTCGGGATGAACTTTAACAGCTACCAGCTCTTTAGAAATAAATTACTGGGTACGTTAAACAACAACAACAACAACAACAAAAATTGTTCGAAATATAAGGTGCGGTTACACACGCCGCGGTAATTGATAATTATTTCCGGGTAAAAGTCCCGCGGTAAATCATACTTGGGTTTTCGTTTACCGCGATGAATGCGGTTACATGCACTTTTATTTACCATGGTAAACCTTTGTTATTCACTTTGCGGATTTCTTTTCATGTCAAACGGAGCCATCATGATTCGTTGGGGATCCAAACGCCCTACTCCCTAGTTTTTACCACTGACGGAAAATGTCATTGGCGCTTCGTTTATTGTTTTTGATGGTCACATTTTCCTGTTGTAAGATTCATTTAGTGCAGTAAAAGTGTACCGTGTAACTGCACCTAAATATAGATTGTGACAGTATATTATAGTTTAGTTTGTGACATAAATTATTCAATATTAGAACCTGGGGTTCGTTTTCCGTTTCGTTTTGGACATCAACGGGTTAGGTGGAAAACGCGGAGTGCGGAGCGTGGAAAATGAGGAATGTGGCAAACGCAAAAAAAGGCTTGTATGTGTGTAAAAAACACTTGTAACAGGAAGCGACACACACACGCAACGATACACGATACACACATTGACGAATAGGTAAATAACAGAAGTCAACACGCGCAAGATTATTGTGATATTAACGATATTAACAATCAGTCCTTGTTCTTATAAAATAATTCCTATTCGTTACTGTTCTTTTTAGCTACCAGTACTGTACTATTTAGCAATGAAAATGCAGTGATGCATTGCTTTTTTAAAAGAACAAGGACTGGTTGTAAATATCGTTAATTCACAATTATGTAGCGCGTGTTGACTTCTTTTTTTTACCTATTCGTTAAAGTAATAAACTATCTAGCAATGAAAATGCAATGATGCATTGCCTTTTTTATAGGAACAAGAACTCACAATAATGCTGCGCGCGTTGATTTCTGTTATTTGCCATTCGTTGCCGTTCTTTCGTTAATGTACGATTTAGCAATGAAAATGCAATGATGCATTGCTTTTTTAAAAAGAACAAGGACTGATTGTTAATATCGTTTATATAGTTAAATTAAATTAAATCGCGTTAACTCAACTTTCAAAGAATATATCGCTTCTTATTACAAGTGTTTTTACACAAACAAGCTTTTTATTTTTTTGTTTACCACACTCCGCATTTTCCACACTCCTCATTTTCCGCCTAACCGACATTAACGCACGATGAATTAGCCTTCTATACAACAGCTTGACTGAGAATACACAGCAATAAGTGTGGTTTTTTTTGGTAAAGAAAGGACACTCGAAGATGTTTTTATACAGTTGCGCCTCTCTAATACGGACACCGAAGGGACAGAGCAAAGTGTCCGTATTAGAGAGGTGTCAGTACTATAGAGGTAACCATGATAGACTCAACTGACAGTTTTTAAGTGTTCAGTAACTAAACAGGCCCACAGTCGTCTTTTATTAAATTGATTAATATTCAGCATTGAGACACTGTCTATCAGTAGGGTACTACATTGTACATCTCAGCTACATACTGTATACGAATCACTGTTTTGAAACGGAACAAATTACAACGTAATGCTGCATGTAAAGAAAGTAATATAAAGTACAATTTTGAAAATGTCTTTCGATATTTGTTTGTAACCACAAACAGGAAATTGTATTACATACACAAACTATCAAAACAAACAAACAAAACTTTATTAGACATATAAACTTAAATACAGTTGCCCTGCAAATTAGCAAAAAGGCTATTCGAGGCAGGGAAAAGTAATGTAATTGAAAATAATAAAGGTTAGACAATATAACAATACAGAAGCTGATCTGTAGAGTTACAGATTATTTTAAAGCTTTTGATAAAATCATGATATTGGTGGCAGACACGGGAAATAAATGAAATATGCAAATTATAACAATTTCATTTGTTTAATATCACAAAGTATTTGGGGAACATCAATATAGTCATCTGTTTTCTGAAGAATCTGCAATGATCATCACTGATCATTTCTGAAGAATCTCCAATGATCATCACCTGGTCA
Source organism: Cladopsammia gracilis (assembly GCA_022457155.1). Classification (NCBI taxonomy): domain Eukaryota; kingdom Metazoa; phylum Cnidaria; class Anthozoa; order Scleractinia; family Dendrophylliidae; genus Cladopsammia; species Cladopsammia gracilis. Next base: position 474,077 of record JAJGOT010000272.1, on the reverse strand, counting down.
TTGGAGTGTCCTTAATAAAGAGGTTACATTTATATGAATTTGCTCTCAGGGGCCGAGATTTAGTGTCCGTTGGCCGTATTAGAGAGGGTCCGTATTATAGTTTTTTTTTAAAGAAAATATGTGATAATTTTGTCGGGACATAGGAAACTTTATCATATGACCCGCACGGCCCTGCGAACCTGTTCTTTGCAAAACCATTGATTTCAACTAATTTTGTCTCCAAATTGGTCATATGATAAAATACTTATTGACTAAGTTAGGTCGGGCCGGAAGGGAAAATATTTGGCTCGAGGTCATGGCGCACGGACCTCGGGCATCCGGCCCTCCCACTAAGTCAATAAGTACATAATCCGTAATAGAGAGGTGTCCGTATTGAAGGTGTCCGTAAGGAGAGGTTCAACATGATGAGGATATCGATTAATAAAAATATATATTTTAGACCAGCTTTAAATAAAAAGCCCTTTGCACAATTCACGGGCGTACCATTCTGTTTATGTGATGTGATGTGCTGTGCATCTGTATAATGGCCGTATTGGTTCGCAAAGCTTGCCTCACTGAAGGCGATATTAAGACTCTTATTAAAGGTGGCTTACTACGTACAGTTTTGAGGGACAATAAGGCCCCGTCCGCACTAATGCGTTTTCGTTTGAAAACGCATACTTTTTTATCCGTTTTTATCGATCGTCCACACTGTTTCTCTATGAAAACGGAGGTTTTCGAAAACGCTTTTCAAAGTGGAGACTTTTGAAAACGCAGGTCTTACGTCACAACTCATTACGTTGTATCGCTGACGCTATTGGAGCATGCGTATTGAATAGATAAAACGTCCGAGCAGAGCCTGGTAAAGAAAAAAAACCGCATCTTTGGGTCATCGTTTTCCAGCCCCTAGTGTGGACGGTCAAAAACGATGTGAAAACGCTAGTGTGGACGCAGTTCTTTTTATCCGTTATCGGGGAACCAAAAACGGAGGTTTTCAAAAACGCATTAGTGTGGAAGGGGCCTAAATTTCGTACCGTGTGAAGTGCGAAGTATACGATAGCGAATTTGACTCGGACAATTTAGAAGCTCATTCTCAGATCATTCACAGTGGTAAAAAGTAAAATGTCCGCGAGTGCTAGAATCATCGCAGCTGAAATTTAGGGGCTTCTTCCCTAAAAGGTTTGAAATGTTGATCTCGATTCACTGAAGATATTCGCAACATTTTAAACGCCCATGCTCAACAAAAGTTATGACGAATAAACATGACGTCACGAATTTCATTCGGGCAAATTACGTTCAGCACCCCTCCCCCCGACAAAATTTTATTTGTTTTATAAAGTATGTACTCTGTCGCTGCTTTGAAAAGCTGCTGTGCTGGAGGTGACACAAATCTTTCGTTGTTTATTTTTATTCGTGAATACGTGAAGTGTGCGAGACAAATTCCATCGCTCGATCGGTCTGTCATTGGGCTGTAAAAAAAGCAAGTGGGCTGTTTCACACAGCATTAAAAATCTTTTATTTCAATCATTTTCTACGACTATTTTTTTCTTGTTTGGAACTCTTTTGGCATTCGGGGAAAACATCTAAATTTAAGCAACACTGCATCATTAGAAAACTTCGTGAACAGTTTTAAAATAAAACTAGACCTAAGTAAGATCACTAAAACGGCGTACCGAATTTTGGTTAATTTCTTCCAGGTGTTGCAGTAATGGTAATAATGTATCTACAATGTACAGTTATATGCAGGGAGACAAAGGCAACATTAACTTATTATCAATACACTCAATAAGTACAATTGGTGTGACTTGTCTGGTTGTTCAAAAAGCATGTACATGAAAAATATATATACAATATAAAACAATCGAGTTCTTAGTCGTCTTCATCTGTATGTATGACTTCTTGGGTACCAGTCTAAAAAGACAAACAAAAAAACAAACAGATGTTATGCATATGTCTTGAACTGAACACGGTGGCATGGCATGTGACTGTTCCGTTATTGCATAAATGTAGTAGTCTGTCCCATTCTCGAAGTCTTACAACCACCGATAACAAACTGTTGATGTTTTTTCTCATTTTCCGACCAACCCGATTTTCTCTTGAAGACCACTGAACTTTTAAGGGCATTTTCCCGAGTATTTTCAAGAATATCTAAAGCTGAATTTCCACTGTCCGTGATTTTTGCGTGCGAAGGAACGGTAATGTAGCTGGCTAGACGTGCGTAAATAAATAAAAGTTGAACAGAGCTCTAATTCTAAACTTTTACGCAAGTCGTCCATACGTGGTCTCTTGTCAGCTATATTTACGTACGATACATACGCACAAATCATGCGACAGTGGCAATGTAAACATTATCGGTCTGCTTCCTGTCCAGGTCTCGAATCTGCTTACCAAACAAACCTTTTTTATACCAACCCCATATCCCCCACTATAACCAGAATTATAGAGTTTTTTGTTTTGTTTTGTTTTTATCAACTATCACTACATATCTATGTTGTCTGTAAGTAATATACTTTGATTATTTCGATGTAAGTCCGAAGTCAGGTCAGAAAGCGGCTGACACTCCGGGCTGACACTTTAGAGTACATGAATTTATAACTCTGTTGCTTACCGCCATTGCTTCTTCTTGTCTTCTCTGTTCATAAATCTGTAAAAAAAAATGAAGAATTCTGGTCAATTTTTGGTTATAATTATTGAGAATTGTGTGTTTCGGCCGACTCGCGCAAAAATGTGGACTGTCACTGCGTATTAATCTCCATCAGGGTGTATGTTATTCATTAACATTTCTGCATAACCCATGGTCCAGATGAATTCAATTGTGTAATCTAATTGCATGCATTATGTATTATTTCAAACAACTCGCATATTTTTGCTTGTTTGTTTTGTAAAAAAGCCGACGTTTCGGCAATGCTGTCCTCGACAATGTACACAAAACTTGCAAATTTAACAGTCACGTTATGAAGAAACTCTTCTCTTCAACTTTATTTAATTGGTTACCAAAGCAGTCCAGCAGTTTCATCCAGATACCACGCCATTCTTTGCAACCTCTAATTTCATTGGACCTGGATATCATGCAGCTCTATTGTTTTTAGGGCTAGGGTCCATTGTTGTGTTGTTTGTTCTAGTTTTCTGGGTGTTATTTGGTGTTGCGGAAGCCATTGTTGGTTAGCTTTTGTGTTGTGGTGTGGGTATTGTTCAGTGTCTTTTGAATCTTTTGTTTTACGTCATTTGGTGATCACACCATCCGTAACACCAAGAAACTACCAGTTCACTCTCAGCAAATCAGAGACGACCTTGTAAGAGCAGCGTACTGCCCCGTTTCATCCGCTAGCGCTTTCCAAAGTTTCTTCAGGACTACTCGCTCAGTTAAGGGAGGACTTTCCTTTAATGAAAAATGGACAGAGACAAAAATCGAACGCCTCATATCTTTAAAGAAAATACCACTCACCTCTTCGGCTTCCTGTCTCTCATCATCGGTGTACTCATCTTTGTCCAACCTCTCAAGTCGTCGCAGACTGATTAACACTTCAATACGATAATCATCCTCATCAGATACTGGACATTCTGCAAAGTAATGGTTACGGTATGCAGTTGGTGTGAATCATGGCACAATATCAATATACAAAAAGGTTAGTTAAGATAAGACCGATTGAAATTTTGCTCCGACCTTTCAGACTTTTACTTCAGTCTTTCATCAGGGGCGGTTATGAAATAAAAAAAAAATTAAAGGTTAAATTAATGTTTGCAAAGGACATTTGTAAGGCGGAGCACGAGCTTCATTTCGAGCGTAGATATGGCTGCAAAAATGCTTTTTACAAGTTGTCATAAGTCTATACGAAAACGTGTTCATTCTAGTTGTTTGCGTAGGTTTATTCCATGAGGTTGTTTGGTATAATATCAACATTGCGAAGGAAGTATCTAGCGTGGTTTGGCCAAATTGTTTGCATGCCATTGACCTGGTTGCCTCTTAGACTCCTCTTCTGGGATCTACCTGGACAAAGACGAAGGGTCAGACAGGAGGAAGGACATTGTATGTTTGATCTAGGGGAAGGCAGGAGTTATCTTTGAAGAAGCAGTTTACCTGGCCGAATGCAAACAAGGGTGGTACTGTCATGCGAAGCACTATGAGGTTAGGCCATGACAGCAATGATGATGATGATAATGGTAATAGTGGTGTAACGATTAATTGAATCCTCGATTAATCGTGATTATAACCATTCGGTTCGATTCACGATTCTTTGCTTCCACATTACGATTTTGGTTCGATTTTTGCATACCTTTTCCAGGGTGCCCTAAATGAGTTATTATATTGTGAAATCAGAATTCAGAACTCTTTAAAATCTGCGTTTTTGATTGACGAGCAAAGGCATTTGCAGTTCGTGCGCCATTTTGTGTTGCCTGGTAAAATTGCTGCTTTTCTACCACCCCTTGAGAATTTCCAAATAAGGCAAACCATGTGCAACACGCTCATTGTCACATTCTCAAACATGGCGACGAACGACCAAGCAATTGTGATTCTGCCTGCATCTTTTAGATCAGCTGTGTGGAAATATTATGGTTTTCCGGCTAAAGACAGTACAACAGATAAGTCTAAAACTATCTGCAAGACACATTTGCATAATCGAATCGAAATATTCGAAATCGAAAGGCAATAATCGAAATCGAATCGAACCGCAAGGAATATGAATCGTTACACGTACCGCTAAATGATAATGGTTTGAAATCCACTTTTCTCTAAAATTATTAGTCTTAAATTTTCTTGTTTTCACGAACATGACACTAGAAGTAGAACATGACACAGTAGAAGCTTGTAACCACAAATTCACCATAAAAGCTTGGTCATGTTAAGGATAAACATCCAACGCAGCAATCCTTAATAGGACTCGTCACGCACTTCTCCGCTTCTCCGGCCCACGAACATGGGGAGGAATGGATTGCATGAAGAGCACAAAGGATGTCTGGAGGCTGGTTTTAATAGAGATGGCTGTGGTAAAAACCTGTGACAGACTAGCATCCAATCCATCTCAGGTAAATTAAGGCATGGCTCGCCAGTGAGGGGGTGGTCTATCTTCTGAGTCTTTATTTGTAACAGCGTAAAACTTTGGAAGGCTAAGTGAGTTTGCAATTACGGTCATTTTTACATGTAAATGTTATGCAAATTAGGTCACGTGACTTATTACGGCCAAAAAGTCTTTAGAAATCTTTAAACAAAAATGGCACCAGTTTATACCAACAGTCATCTATTTTTACTGTTCTTAAATGGTTTCCAAAGTAAGCAACAAAGGATCTGTGCCCGGACCTTTTGAAATATTTTATTAATTTTGAAAATAAACGACATTTTGTACTAGTTCCCAGTCCCCTCAAACAAGTAATTTAATTTCTCAAGCTTTTATTTTGATTATCTTAAAAAGTCCGGGCACAGAAATAATGTACCTAATAGGCAAAACATTATAATCCCAAAGACAGCTTCCGGAGAATAAGCAAAACTGGTGCCATTTTGCTTAAAAGAATTTTGAGCTAAAAATAGCCCTGTTTGGTCACGTGACTTAATTTGCATACGTCATGGATGTCAATATGACAACTTCGTCAGACATATTAATTTGTCAAAGTTTTACGTTTGTATAGCTCAATCCTCAGAAGATAGACCACCCCCTCACTTTTTGGGCGAAATAACTGGCGGTCCATGCCTTAATTTTCTTGAGATTTAAAAAAATAGGATAAATTTAGTGTGCTTACCCATCAAAAGTAACGCTCTCAAAAGAGGTAAACATTTCAGTTTGGAGATTTCCTTTATATCTGCTATATTGTTCCCTCTGTGAAATGAAAAGCAAAAAATTAATTAGTGCTGTGAACGCGATGCTTACCCAAGCCTTTAATAGTTAAATTCGCCATTTTATTGTTTTAACAGAAATGTTAAAATGATGATCCCTTTCTTTTATAGTTAGCTGACACATGCAGAGATAAAACCCAGTGGCGGATCCAGGGACTTAACAAACGCTTTTCGACTCTCAGGAATGCTGGAAATGGCGTTTTAGAGGGTAAAATCGGAAAAAAATTTCCGGGGGACATGCACCCGGACCCCCTTTCAGAAATTCCTGGATCCGCCCCTGAAACCGCATTAACCCGCATCCAGAACATTGTTACTGAACCAACTACATTGATCAGATGGGTTTCAAAAACTCAGTTTCAAGTACAAATTTAAATGTACATGTACGCTTACCTTAGATTCAGGTATTGAAGATTTTTCATATTTTCCGAGAAGCCATCTAGCTTTTCAATCTGGTTATCACGGAGATGTAACTTTGTCAGATGTTCCAATCTTTCCAGTCCCTCCAGAGTCCGTATGGTGTTTGCAGCCTGAAGAGGAAGGCAAATAACATATGCTGTAAAATTGAGATATCTTGAAAGTGTACGATGTAGCAGGGTGGGGGGAGGGGGCTACTCAGGTATATCAATTTAGTGATGAGATATCAAGGTAGTATCAATTTAGTGTTATATCAAGGTATATCAATTTAGTGTTGTTGTTGTTGTAGAAGGTGTTGAAGGCCTTTTTAGCGAAGCACGCGCGGGCGAAGGCCCGCTCGCGGAGTTCCATACTCATGCCCGTCATTTTTCATGGTTGTGGCTAGCGGAATGTTTCGCGGGCGCGAGGTCGCGCAGGGTTAGTTAGCGGACGCGTACGACGTCGCGCTGGGCTAAATCGAGGGCGCGTATGACGTCGCCCAACATGCGCGTGCGACGTCGCGCAAGTGCTTGGTTTTAAAACCGTAGTTTCGTCTTATCAGGTCTTATCGGAGTAATAACTAACACACATTTCAATTTATTTATTTATTTATATATTATAATCCGCAAAGCTGTTGGCATGAAAGCGGATATATTAAATACAATGTAAAATAAAATAAAATAAAATAAACTGACAGGTGTTGCGTCTTCATTAATTAAACTACTTCACAAGTTCCATGGTGACCATCTCCTTGAACTTAGCAAGCGTGGGGGCCTCAAGTATATTGTTAGGGAGCAGGTTCCACTCCTTTAGTGATCTTGTTATAAAGCTGAATTTACGGGTGTTAGTAGAGCTATACAGGTTGATAAATCTCTTGGGATGTGAGGAGCGCGTAGAGCGTTGAGATGTTTTCAAGAGGTCATCTGGTAGATCAATGTTCACGAAACCATTTACCATCTTATAAAACATGGTGAGTCTTGCAATTTTACGTCTCGTTTCAAGGGAGGGCCATTTAAGATCTTTAAGTAGACCCGTCACAGTCCCCGGTTCTCGGATATAGCAGTTTTTTACAAACCTAGCGGCTCTTCGCTGAACACCTTCCAGGTCCCTGATCTGTTTCTGAATGTGGGGGTCCCACACACAGGAAGCATATTCGATGTGTGGTCGTGACATTGGACATTGACATTGGTTTATTGGATTTCAACACTGTTACATGAATTAAATGATCTAAATTTAAAGAAATAAAATTTAAATATCTACAAACCCGCTTATAGCATAGCTAATCTAGGCGGGTTGTACTAATTACAGTCATATTTACCAGAGATAAAGTGATTTAAAAAACAGCTACTAAATAAATAAACATACACATTAATAATTAATCAAGCACAAAGGTCATACGAGGGTGGTGTAAGCTCTTTCTTTAACAAAGTCAGGGCAGCCTCCAAATATTCAAAATGGAAAGAGAAAGATTTAAAGAATATCCAGAATCCGCTTTAGTGAAAAAAAAAGAGCTTTAAGGGATAAAATCTTGCTTCGAGGAACTTCATACGTTTTTATCAATGCGGGGCAATATTTCTTCTTCGGAAGTCAGAACCGAAGAAGCGGAGTTTTAAACAATTTCCAAGCAGCCGAGGGACTTAAAGGTAAAATAAATTACATTTTTCGATCGGAATTTATTTTGATATCAATTTGTGATTGACTTTTTCTTTGTGTTCGCGTTAGTGCTGGAGAGTTTATAAAACGTGCTCAAATTCAGTCGTACTGATATCGTGAATTTCATCGACGACAGCTCCTCGATGCGCTAATGGTACGCGTTTTGTTTTTAAACATAAACTAATGGATATTTGAATAAAATTTTCCAAAAGCAGATTTCGTTGTCCATTTTTATGTGTATGTTCATTCATTACATGGGTCGAAAAGCGATTTTATGTAAACAAATCAAGACTTGGATTATATAGTTCTAACTTCACTCGCGTCGCCTTATGCAAAGATGTCTGTGTATTTTTGCAATTTTGATTTCCAAATCAGTTTCTTGGGCAATTTTCGATACGCAACAGGTGTATTTTATTCTAGTTATTCTAGACCGAGAAAAAGTTGTTTTTGTGAGCTTTTGTACAGTCTAAATGTACTGAGCAGACGGTCACGTAATACTGTTTTTGAGAATCGCTAAAATTTAAAATAGCCCGGTCGTCAATCTTAATTCTTGTGCTTCCGACCTTTCACCTTAGTTAAGCTTATCATTAGTTTTCTATTCTATATTGTGCACTTTTGGTGTCCATTTAAAATAGTTTAAATTTTGAATAATTGGGCTATATGATGGTTGGAAGAATTCAGAGAGCTCCGCTGTTAGGCTAAGCCTATCTATATATATTAGTGATTTGGGGAATTTTTTGGGGTTAGAAATTTTCTGGTGGAATTGTTTGGGTAGAAATTTCAATCAACCAAACCAACGCATCCATTTCTACATATTTAAGCTTAGAAATGTAGTGTACGAATCAGGTAAAGGTGATTTCTTCGTGTTTTTTTCTCTCCGTATTAGCCGTGCAGGGACATTTTTCCGCGTCCAAACTACATATATAAGCCGACTACACCAACACGGTATCCCCGTGAGAATAATGAATAGCATTATATTACTTGCACAGAGGGGCTTGAAATTATGGATATCATTAATTCAGGCCGCCACCGGGATGGTACCTTCCCGTGGTGCTTTGTTGCACCATAACAGAAAAAAAGATGGCGCCTGCGAAAGGGAGAAAGTGCCAAAGAAAGTTAAGGTTAGGGTTAGGTTTAGGGTTAGGGTAACCCTATTGGATACAGAAGCTCACGAGCTGGAAAAATTGTCACCGCGCCGTTGCTTTCATATAATTTTGAGTCTTCGTTCCACTTCGTTAAGTAGCCTGAATTAATGATATCCATTATTTCAAGCTTCTCTTTGCAAGTAATGCTATTCATTATTCTTGAGGGGATATGGTGTTGACTACACTGAGGCTGGTCAGCGGTTGTCTTCGAAAGGTAAACATGACGGCTGCTTCGTCATCGATGTTTCAGCGTTGGACGCAGAAAAATGTCCTTGTACGGCTAATATGGATGGTTTAAGATCTGTCTGCGAGGGGGCTTCTGCAAGGCTTCGTGTTGATGAGTCTCTCAAAATGGAGTCAATGCTTAGTGATCGTCGATATTTGGCAAGTTCACACAGCTATATATATTTCATCAGCGAGGTACCGTAAGGTTTCTATCTGTATTGCCATTCTTTATTGTGCCTAGCTTCCAGCTGCTTTTGTATGATTGAAATTAAGTAGTGCGCCCCACGTTTTCAAAAATAAAGTTTTAATTTGATCCATTTTCGCGTGTTTGATCAAGCAGTACGATAGGGGGTCGATAAAGTCTCGCAGCGGGCTTGAATCATATTCAATGGTCATAAAAGTCGCTCCGTTAACTTAAAATGACATAATTTGACTTACTGCCGTGTTTGTTTTATAAAGATGATGAAATTGATCTTCAAAGTTGTGCTAAATTTAACCCTGATATAAGTCTTCACGAGCGTTCACTCCGGTGAGCCGAAAATCTCTTAAAAGTCGAAAAGTTTAAAAGATCTGATCAAGTGGATTGTGGTTTTAGTATAATTACATGAAAGTCTTGCAACACAGAAAAAAATGAGCGAAATCTATGTTTCAAACTTGATCAGCCGGACCGCTTTTACAGAGACCACCTCTTAATTGCAATTGCCAAATAAGGGTATGTGAAAACAGGTGATCCTAATCTTATTGTAGTCAGTCAAAATAAATTTGTTCTCAGCTATGGTTAGTCTTCAAAGTTTCATTTAAAAGAAAGAAAAATAGATATCGCCAAGTCTAATTGAATTATGTTGGCCTTTGTCTTTTTTGGTGCTACCGCTCCATTCTGTATCACTGGATTAATCGGGAATGTGTTGGTCATCCGAATTGTGCATAAAACACGAGAGATGCACACAACAACAAACTACCTTTTAGCGAATTTAGCTATGAGCGATGTCATCACCATTTTGATGGGGCCTGTATTTTTATTTTCTCGACGAGCGACTGGATATTTAAGTGACGGATTTGGGAAATTTTCTTGCAAGCTCACAGTGCTCACAAACATAGGTGTATTAGTGTCATCGTTTACCTTAACTCTAATAGCAGTTGAAAGATATCACGCTTTATTGAAACCTCTCAGAGCAGGGTTACGGTTAGGAGAAGACAACATCAAAAAAGCCATCGCTCTCATTTGGATTGCAAGTTCTCTCCTTTGTTTGCCGTTTTTCTTCTTTCAGGAATGGAACGAAACACATTCGACATGTATTGGTCCAGGGAGTTTACACATGAGTCAAGGTAGCAAGGTTTATTTCATCATATACTCTGTTTGCAGTACTTATATTCCAGTGGCAGTATTTTTTTATTGCTATGGTTCGTTGATAAAAGGTTTGTACTTTACCAGAACCATATGTCCTGCAGACACGGATGAAGATAGATCCGACAAAAAGAAACTTATCATTACATTCATCCTAGCAACTACTGGTTTTGTTATTGGTTATGGTCCACTAATAACTCTTCACGCATTTTTGGCATCAGGAGGTTATCATCGTATCGACTTTAAGCTATACAATGATATTTCAAATGTATTTTTAATTGTATTTTATGTTAGTTTATGTCTGAACCCTATTTTATACGCTTTTCGCAGTACAAACTTTCAAAAAGGTTTCAAGAGAATCATACGTTGTTGCAGCCAGTCGCCGCAGAATTATTAAGGACTTTACACAGCTAAAATGGCACAAACCAAGGAAAGCATCAGTTAGAACTTAACTGTTCTTTCAAACTTCAACTTCGCAATTATTCCAGCTTGTTCACTTTGTGAAATGCAGCCAAACCATCCAGGTGCTAAATTTGCAAAGACAGCACTGATCCTGTTCAGATAGAAAAGAAAAATTCTCTGCCGTGTGTCTATCTTTCCCACAAGCCTGGTTTTTACTAGCACAAGGATAAGCACAAGCATAAGTAGAAGCATACATGTAAGTCAGAATTTACGTCAAGTGAAAATGTAAATTGGCATAGGCATTGGCATAGGCATAGGCATAGGCATTGGCATAGGCATTGGCATAGGCATTGGCATAGGCATTGGCATAGGCATAGGCATAGGCATAGGCATAGGCATAGGCATTGGCATAGGCATTGGCATAGGCATTGGCATTGGCATAGGCATAGGCATTGGCATAGGCATTGGCATAGGCATAGGCATAGGCATAGGCATAGGCATAGGCATAGGCATAGGCATTGGCATAGGCATTGGCATAGGCATACATAACACAATAAACAAAAAGACACTTTATTGCTCATGAAATGACTATGAGCAATGAAAGTCACCATCCATTTTTAACATTAGTTTTATCCAAAGGTTTCGTTTTTAAGAAAAGAATTGCTTGTGCAAACCAAGGACAAGTACGTGAGTTTCGATTGAAATGGTCTAATGCTATTTCACTTGCAAATCGAAACTTCCCTGGGTGTTTTGATATTCATTCACAGCACGCCATCTGTTTTTTTATTTATAATACTGGCAATTAACTTACTTCTTATTAACCGAGCACAAGGGCCACACTGGGAGAAATTATATCGCCCGAAGGCGATTTTGTCCCCGTATGGTCCCGAGCTAGTGGACCCTAGTGAAGAATTAATAAGAAGTTTATAAAATGGCTGTTTATTATTAGTTTATTATTTGCCACGCTGTTGCTTGCAAATTGCCAGCCAAGCATTAATTAACGATTTGCTCCTAATGCCTGTCATAGAGAAGGGAAATTCTCTGTCGTGTGTCTACTTTCCCACAAAACCTGGTTTTTACTAGCATAAGCATAAGCATCAGCATCAGCATCAGCATCAGCATAAGTCAGAATTTACATCAAGTGAATTATTGCTCAAGAAATGAGCAATGAAAGATGAAAAACTACATGTACACTTTTCATGGAATAATTGAGCAATATTTATAATATTCGACGCGTAAGGAGTTTCGTCACCGGCACTTTCACGGGACGTTTTTGCAAATTTATACAATGCTAATTTGCTTCATTTCACTTCACTTTTGTCAACATCCATTTTTAACATTAGTTTTATCCAAAGGTTTCGTTTTTAAGAAAATGGCTTGCGCAAACCAAGGACAAGTACGTGAGTTTCGATTGAAATGGTCCAATGCAATTTCACTTGCAAATCGAAACTTCCCAGGTTGTTTTGATATTCATTCATTGTGCTATGCACAGCACGCGGTAAAGATAATTTTTTTAGTTTGTATTTCATTAATCGTAGTTGTTCGGAAATTAGGAGCGGTATTATAACTTTCGCCACCTTGCCGATGTATGTTTTAAATAATTTAAATTGTTAAATGCGCTTTCAAACGCATTTTTTGCAACGCGTTGGTCGTTTATTTCTCAGCTGCAATGTAGTTATCTTTCTATTTGTGTAACTGTTTTTGTTTGCTGTATTCATGTAAATAGGTTGGCATGACACTGGCTGTAATTTTAGTTAACTAGAAATAGCTGAGAGCCAGTGAAGTGCTGCGATGTTACTCATCAAATACAGTGTAGTGTCAATACTTATAATGATTGTCAATAGGCTCTGTGATGATTTACTGTATATATTTCCCCAAAAATGTAAGTGAATTGTTTGAATAATACGCATGAATTTGTGTTAAATATAAATATAGTACTAAATACAGTAGTACAGAATTCGTCGTTTTCCATTGCTTAGCTTGTAATGTTTAATGCTCCCGGGCGTACGACGAGGAGAGCATGGCTCCGCATAGTCATAGTCCAATGTAGACATCCTTAGGGCTTGTCACGCAATCTTTGTTCCCTCGTGCTACATTGTGGGAAATTTGACGTGAAATTAAACGAGGCCCGGACGGGGCGATTGACTTCAACAAAAACATTGGTCAGCGGTCGCATGCTAAAGGATTTCGTAATCCATATTTTCCGGTAGTTTCCATGACTACTTCTAGCGATTGATAAAATTGTGTTTGCACTGATAACTCTGCGTAATAAGTAAACAGCTTACCTCGAGCAAGAACGCAAAACCTCGGCTTTGGTTACCTTTAGGGGTGCCGCGCTATATAGCGAAAAACCAACTGTATTAGCGCACGCTGAAATAGCGCATTTAATGTCGTCAAATTGCGTCAGCAAAGTACTAATAAAAGTTCGAAAATGAAAAAAATTCAAATTTGACAAGTTAAAAAAGAACGAAATGTCACTCAAGAATTGCTCAAACACAAAGCGTCACACTCCGGACGTGTGTGGTTGCTCTTTATCAGGTTTTTCATCTTCAACCATGCAATTGTAGACTCGAGAGAAATTACTACTTGTAGAAATTCATCGTTTTCTCTCAAAATGACTATGATCGCGAGATTAATTCAGTCGCAACTTTAGCGCGCGCTAATACAGTTGTTTTAACAGTTGCTAATACAGTTGTTCAAAACCAATCATCGTTTTCTCTCAAAATGACAATTTTACTCGCCATATGATCGCGAGATTAATTCACAATTTTAGCGCGCGCTAATACAGTTGTTTTTACAGTTGCTAATACAGCCGTTTAAAACTAATCATCGTTTTCTCTCAAAATGACAATTTCACTCGCCATATGATGGCGAGATTAATTCGCTATTTTAGCGCGCGCTAATACAGTTGATTTTACAGTTGCTAATACAGTTGTACATGTTCAGACCTATCCTGACCACGCAGAATTCTAGAACTACTGCCGCTGATGATACATACTGCAGTCCTCACTCAAAATCATAGTTCACGAAAAAGTTCACGAATTTGAATTTGTTCGCTTTCAAGATTTTTTTGACTCGCGGAAACATTATGTGAATCATCTTTACGGAAAAGAATAGCATTCTATATACACAGGAAAAGTCGGAAATTTTAGAAAACACCAGATATAATAAAAATAGGTTGTGATGTTTACAATATTTCGCAGACGCAAGCGTTCGGGGCTGCAAGAGAGGATAAATAAATCACCAAGCCTTCCGGAAGCAGAAAATCAGTGAATTCTGACAAGTGTTTAACTTTTTTATTCATGAAAAAGCAGTGCGCGATCAAATTACATTGCACACGAAATTTGCATGAAACAAAATTGTGTATATGCGACAACACTTTGAAGAAACTGTGAAGCCTGGAAAAATTAAAACATACCAAAATCAAAGCAATTATTTAAGGAACTAGATTTATAGAAACATTTCATTCGATTTTGTCTTGAAATCACTTGAAAGGACTGGGTGGTTCGAATACAATGAAATTCAGACATGAACACTGTTATCACTGTGGAACATGGAAAACTATATAGTTGGCTTTGAACACCGAGCACTTTTTAGTAAGATGATCCGTGCAAAATTGTTTGACGAGACTGACTTCTTGTCAGGTCAATATTCTCTCTGGGCTGAAAACTGACTTGCTTAGAGAAGAAAGCTATTTGCAGGCTTGCCCCTAGGGTGGCAGCAGTGGAGGGTGGGGGGTTTCCATGAGATCGAAACATCGTACTTCCTGTTAACTTCACTTCCTTTATACCCACCCCCTGACCCACATCATGTCAGAATTTGGATACACGAAACAGACCATATAATTGAATCTTTGAGCATTAACACCTGTATTGCCACTCTCACAAGTGACTATCTTCAACTTTGTGAAGACCTGTCTGAATCAGTTCTTTTCCTTTTTTGATACATTCTGGGCCGTTAGACATTTTGGGTCTTAAGTTTCATCCTAATCGGACTTTTTCCATCTATAAAGTAATGATAAAAAACTATAAATGATTGCCAATTTGTTTGGTTTTGTCAGGTCGGCTTGCAAGCTGTAAGCATTTTTTTATTTATCAGGGTGTTAAAAAAAGCTATCGTATATATAGTTTACAGAGTCTTATAGTTAAAATAATCTCACAAGAACGGTTGTAGCTATCACATTTTAAGTAAAAATGTGGCATATCTAACAAACAATGATGGAAGCAACTTATAAAAAAAAATTAAATTCTATTCACAAACTGATTTATAATTCATGATCCCCATTAATGCACCGTTATGACATTGCATATCTCTATAATCTGATAAAAACATCTGTTATTAGTATTGTTTATATAAACAACACAAATAAGGATTAAGACAAAAGGAATTCCCTGCCTTATTTTGACATATAAATATAAAGAATGCCAAAAAGGGCAGCACAATTATTCAGTTTGTTATCCAAAATGTCAACAAATGAGACACTTCTAATAATTGTTTTTAACGACACTGAAGGATACGTTTCGCCATTTCTATTAATGAGAAACTTTTCCAACGAAAAATATACATGTAAATGTTGTAGTTCAAATTTTTCTTTGATTTGAAAATACTATTTTAAACCAAAGAAAACCAAAGAAAAATTTGAACCACAACATATTCTCCATCTATTTTTATATCTTTAAACGTCTTCGAATTTTCTGTAAAGTTTATTTTAGTTTTTAAACTAAAATTAAAATTGCAGAAAGAAAAAATAACATTAAAAAGCAGTTGCTGTGTTTAAAAAGTAATTGCACGGAGAGCTTTCTCCGTGAATAAGGGAACAGTCACGCTTTAAGTAACGTGGGACCCCTCGAGGGATTCCCGGTAACATGTGTAAGCCTAAGCGAAAATAAAGCCGCCATGTTGAAATGTTGTTGTCTTCACTCGCCCATCGCGACATGGTAGCAGAGCGAGCGGGTTGAAAAAGAAAGACAAAACAAGAGACAAAGAAAGTCATAGAGGTTTATTGAATCCATTTACATCAACATCAGCCGAATTACTCTTTCCTCGAAGCCGTTGACATCAACATTAGCCTCGAATCAGCCGAATTTATACCTTGAAGCCTTTGAAACCGAAACCTTCGCAGAGATGTCAGCCGACTTGGGCGCGATTAAAAGACTGATCGGTCCAAGAAAAAGACACGTAAGTCTTAACGTGGAAGCAGCAAAAGAAATCAAACAGCGACCTATCGATGGTGATCTCGACTCCTTGACGAAACACGTGAAAAACGAGATCAGTTGCAACAACATTTAGGTGTTTATCAAATCCTCCGTACTCAGCTTGAAGAAACCGCTAAAACCGCCCAACTGCCAGTGTTAACCTGGTGTTCTCTAAAGCTCGTGTTGCCCCAACAAAGCAACTCAGCATTCCAAGACTGGATCTATTAGCTGTTGTCATTGGAACAAGGTGCCTGAACTATGTAAATGAACAACTGCAGTTGCCAGTGACTGACGGAATACTGTGGACAGACTCACAGTGTGTTCTTCATTGGATGAAAAGCCACAAACCGTTGCCCATCTTTGTCCAAAACAGGCTGAAAGAGATAAAGTCACACAAAGACATGAAGTTCAGATATGTCACCACAACTCAAAATCCACTGAGCTGATTTAGCCACGAGAGGTGTTTCCACAGAAGCCCTCATCGACAATCAATTGTGGTGGCATGGACCATCTTGGCTCAGTGATCATGAGCCCAATAGTCCTCGTGGGACTTCCAGCAGATAGACCACAACACACTGGACCAGATGGCCAAACAAGCTGTTCGTCCACAGATCATGTACGAGACCTCAGCCTTGATTGAAATGGAAAACAAAAAAGAACACTCTGACAAGCCAGTAGTTGCACCTTTTGAACTGAATGAAAAGAATTATTCTTGCCTAACAAGACTTCTCAGAGTGACTGCATGGGCCTTACGATTCATCCGAAAACTTCAGAAGAAGAGTACCGAAAAAGAAGAACTTAAAGCTGAAGAAATTGACCAAGCAAAGTTGATGTGGGAGAGACATGTTCAGAACAACAGTTTTTCATCAGAGATTAGGGACCTTAAGCATCGATGACGAAATAGGACGACGACGCCGACCGGAAGTGAAATTTTCCCGCGTGAACCTTCTGGGCATGCGTTAGATAGTCAAAACGTTGTCCAGCCTTCGTCGACGACGAAATTCAGGGAGGTTTGCCGTCGTCGCTAAAACGTAAGTATAAAACTATAATTTTTGCGTGTAAATCACTCTTTTTCCTACTAGTCATTCAGTACAAGTAGAAATATATTCTTTGTGGATTAGCGGAATCCAAATGTTAAGGACTCTGTCGATTTCTTCGCCTGCTAACTTGAATTTACTTTTCAGGTTCGGTTTGTCTGAAAACCTGAGTGATGGCGTTACAACCAGTCGGAAAGACAAGTAAGCTTTCCTCTGCTATCTTCCGAACCTGTTAGATTAGATGCTGTTCGTTCCCTGACGGGTTATGTTTACTCGTTCACTCTAGGTTGTACTATAGGATAAATGTTCATTTTTTCGTGCTAAAATTTAATAATTTCCCATGTTGTTTTTAGCCGCTAGTAAAGACAACTTTCCAGTGGACTCAGCTGGAACATGATGTGGCTATGAGGAGCCCTGAGAAAGGACAAATATGGAAGAACATTGCAGCAGCCGAAATTTAGCGTAACTGCAAGTCAAAAGCTGCTCGAGATCGTTATTCACTTTTAACTTCAAAACAAAAACAAAAGCTGCGCGACGAACTAGAGAACTGCCTCCAACATCGAATAATACTGGTCGTAAAGAACAATAAATTCGCCATCGTCGATTAAACCATCGTCATAGCTTATAAGATGTAAGTACGGAGGTCTTTGAATGCCATAACAAGACTGTAACAAGACAAAGTTCTTCGCAAAGAAAAAGTCGTCTATCTGGGAAGCTGCACTGCTTAAACTTCGTTTTCACCGCCGAAAACGAAACCCTTGGCCCAGTCTGCCTCGGTTGCGAAACGTCGTCGTCGTTGGTTTCGTTGTCGATGCTTAAGGTCCCTATTAATGCAGTTAAGACGAATACAAATAACAACCTGAAGAATCAACTAAAGATGGCTAAAAATGGAATCCTTCATTGCCATGGCAGACTGATCAGAGAAAACCTCCCAGAAAGTACTGTCTTCCCAAAACTCCTACCAAAGAACCATGCCTTTACCAGCTTACTCATTAACAGCTTCCATGAAAAACTGATGCATGCTGGAGTATCCCATACACTGTCAGCTATCAGACGAGAATTCTGGATTCCACAAGGAAGAGCAACAGTGAGAAAAGTTCTCCTGAACTGCCGAAGATGTAGAAGACATCAAGGAGGTCCATACAAAATGCCCCAGATGGCTCCGTACCCACCTTCAAGAATAGAAGAGTCTTCACCCTTTACATACACAGGCCTTGACTATCTGGGACCTTTGTATGTCAAAGTGAACGGTGAGTCAGTTACACACAAAGTTTGGGTCTGCCTATTTATCTGCTTAGCAGTCAGAGCTGTACATTTAGAAGTCATCAATGACATGTCTGCAGAGCAATTCCTTTTGAGTCTAAGAAGATTTATCGCCAGGCGTGGCAAGCCTAAAGAGATTATATCTGACAATGCTTCAAAATTCAAGCTGGCAAAGTCCACTGTTGATGAAGCATGATATGGCAGGTTGCAACAACTAGCCCTGACACAGAACGTTATTTAGCCAATGAAGGAATTAAATGGAGCTTCACCATTGAACTGGCCCCCTGGATGGGAGGCTTCTATGAACGTCTCGTAGGAGTTGTAAAGCAGGCTCTCCGAAAGAGTATTGGCAAGATCTGTTTGAACATTGTCCAGTTGGAAACTATTCTTATAGAAGTCGAAGCAGTCATAAATTCACGACCACTAGTGTATGTGGGAGCTGATTAACACCTGGTGACTTTCTTAGTCTAAACCCGAAAACCGGTGTACCATGCCTAGAAACAGAAGACGAACAACTGCAAGATCCAGACTTTATTGATAAACTCAGTTCAGCAAAGAAACTTCTTGAAACGTGGAAAAAAGGTCAGAAACACCTTAACACTTTCTGGAAACTGTGGTTTGATGAATATGTGCTAAGTCTGCGTGAAAGAAGCCAGAAGTACTTAAAAGCCCCTAGAGTTCAATCTAAAGTTAAACCCACAAAGGGAGATGTCGTGCTACTAAAAGAAAGCTCGCCAAGAGGAACCTGGAAGTTAGGAATGATCGAAGAAATCATCACAAGCAAAGATAACGAAGTTCGAGCGGCTACGGTCCGAACAGCATCAGGAAAGCTGCTGAACCGACCATTGAACTTTCTGTGTTCTTTGCAGTGCGCGCAAGTTAATCAAGAGTCTGACGAGGTACGGAGCCTGGAAGTAGCAGCCAAGAGCAGCATGATGTACCCAAGCAGAAGAGTGGAAATGAAGCTGCTGAGAAACCCCTATTCGCAGAGCTGCAGCCGAAGCAAGAAGAAAGCTGAACAAATTACTGAACACTTAGGATATAAAACAAACCTTGCCTGGGGAGTGTCACGGAGAGCTTTCTCCGTGAATAAGGGAACAGTCACGCTTTAAGTAACGCGGGACCCCTCGAGGGATTCCCGGTAACACGTGTAAGCCTAAGCGCAAATAAAGCCGCCATGTTGAAATGTTGTTGTCTTCACTCGCCCATCGCGACAGTAATGTCGAACATTTCATAAAAATGATGTAAAATTATTAACATCACATTAATATCAAAACACAAAAGTATTGTTTATTGCTTAAGAACGTTTATGAAACATTACCTTTTAAACACAACATCTGTTTTTTTTTTATAATACTGGCAAATTAACTTACTTCCGTATTAACGGAACACATGGGCCATACTGGGAGAAATTATATCGCCCGAGGGCGATGTTGTCCCCGTATGGTCCCGAGCTAGTGGAACCTAGTGAGAGTTAATAAGAAGTTTATACTGTAAATGGCTGTTATTTAGTTAATTATTTGCCACGCTGTTGCTCGCAAATTGCCAGCCAATTGCAAGCATTAATTAACGATTTGTTCATAATGCTTGTGTGCATTTTGGAAATATCCAGTCCCGAATATTAGCCAGTCACAGTGCACGTCATATCTCTACAAGCTCTTGCCATAAAATAAAATACAATAATATAGAATAATAAAGGAAAAACAGTGAAGCTTGATCTTGAAATATTATCATTTTCTATTTTTTTCCATTTCTTTTTACTTTAGTTTTTAATTATTAATAGCATAATTCATCTACTATTTTAACCTTTTTTAGCAACCGCTTAATATTGAATAAGGACCAAATAATCAAAAAGTGACTGCAGTTTGCATCTTAAAGCCAAACCCGCGATATAAAAGGCGGCTGGACTGTCCAACTCATGCAAATGGACAAAATCTGTTGTTCTTGCTCATTTGCATTAAATTCGGCGTCGGGCTTTGCCCTTTTATAGAGTGTTTTCACTCACGTGGTCTGCAGCTATGCTAATTTATTTGAACAAAGCAAAGTGTTTGCATTGGAAAAGAGTTTAATCCCCACAGGATTAGCTTGGGACACCAATATGGCCGCCGTTTTATTGTTTTGGGACACCAACATGGCCGCCGTGACGTCATGTGAAAACACTCCATATCGCAGGTTCGCCTTTAATGAATTCTTAAAATAAAAAAAAAAACCCCTAATTTGAAATTTGAAATGCTAATTTGAAATGTTAATTTGAAATGTTATATATTAGACAACTGTGGATGCAAACTGTTGGTATTAGTAACTGACAAATGAAAAGTATATAGGCCGGTTTTATCGGCATGTTTACCATGCACAACTGACAAATGCTAGCTTTTAATTGCAATTGCCAAATAAGGGTATGAAAGATGTAGAATAACTTGCCACAATTAACAAGATTTGGGAAAACAGGTGATCCTAATCTTATTGTATCGTCAGTCTGAAGAAATTTGTTCTGAGCTTGGATTATAGTCTTCAAAGTTTCATTGAAAAGAAAGAAAAAAAGACATCACCAAGCTAAGTCTAATATTATGTTGGCCTTTGTCCTTTTTGGTGCTTCAGCTCCATTCTGTATCACTGGATTAATCGGGAATGTGTTGGTCATTCAAATTGTGTATAAAACACGAGAGATGCACACAACAACAAACTACCTTTTAGCGAATTTAGCTATAAGCGATGTCATCACCATCTTGATGGGGCCTTTATTTTTCTTTTCTCAACAAGTGACTGGATATCT
This sequence comes from Cladopsammia gracilis, assembly GCA_022457155.1. Classification (NCBI taxonomy): domain Eukaryota; kingdom Metazoa; phylum Cnidaria; class Anthozoa; order Scleractinia; family Dendrophylliidae; genus Cladopsammia; species Cladopsammia gracilis. Next base: position 452,840 of record JAJGOT010000272.1, on the reverse strand, counting down.
AAGTGATGGATTTGGGAAATTTTCTTGCAAGTTCACAGCGCTCACAAACATAGGTGTATTAGTGTCATCGTTTACCTTAACTCTAATAGCAGTTGAAAGATATCACGCTTTATTGAAACCTCTCAGAGCAGGGTTACGGTTAGGAGAAGACAACATCAAAAAAGCCATCGCTCTCATTTGGATTGCAAGTTCTCTCCTTTGTTTGCCGTTTTTCTTCTTTCAGGAATGGAGCGAAACACATTCGACATGTATTGGTCCATGGAGTTTACACATGAGTCAAGGCAGCAAGGTTTATTTCATCATATACTCTGTTTGCAGTACTTATATTCCAGTGGCAGTATTTTTTTATTGTTATGGATCGTTCATAAAAGGTTTGTACTTTACCAGAACCATATGTTCTGCAGACACGGATCAAGACAGATCCGACAAAAAGAAACTTATCATTACATTCATCCTAGCAACTACTGGTTTTGTTATTGGTTACGGTCCACTGATAACTCTTTATACATTTTTGGCATCAGGAGGTTATCATCGTATCGACTTTAAGCTATACAATGATATTTCAAATGTATTTTTATTTGTGTTTTATGCTAGTTTATGTCTGAACCCTATTTTATACGCTTTTCGCAGTACAAACTTTCAAGAAGGTTTCAAGCGAACCATACGTTGTTGCAGCCAGTCGCCGCAGAATTAAGGACTTTACGCAGCTAAAATGGCACAAACCAAGGAAAGCATCAGTTAGAACTGAATTTAACCGTTCTTTCAAACTTCAACTTCGCAATTATTCCAGTTTGTTCACTTTGTCTAATGCAGCCAAACCATCCAAGTGCTAAATTTGCAAAGACGGCATTTATCCTGTTCAGATAGAGAAGGAAACTTCTCTGCAGTGTGTCTACCTTTCCCACAAAGCCTTTCACTAGCACAAGCACAAGCACAAGCATAAGCACAAGCATAAGTCAGAATTTACGTCAAGAGAAAACGAAAATTGGGATAGGCATAGGCATAGGCATAGGCATTGGCACAGGCACAGGCATAGGCATAGGCATAGGCATAGGCATTGGCACAGGCATAGGCATAGGCATAGGCATAGGCATTGGCATTGGCATAGGCATTGGCATAGGCATAGGCATAGGCATTGGCATTGGCATAGGCATAGGCATAGGCATAGGCATAGGCATAGGCATAGGCATTGGCATTGGCATAGGCATAGGCATAGGCATTGGTATAGGCATTGGCATAGGCATAGGCATAGGCATAGGCATAGGCATAGGCATAGGCATAGGCATAGGCATTGGCATAGGCATTGGCATAGGCATAGGCATAGGCATACATGTAACAATAAACAAAACGGCACTTTATTGCTCATGAAACGAGCAACGAAAGATGAAAAACTACAGTGTACATACATCATTTTCACGGAATAATTGAGCAATATTTATAATATTCGATGCGCACGGAGTTTCGTCACCGGCACTTTCACGGGACGTTTATGCAAATTTATGCAATGCGCTTGACACTGCGGTGAGAGTTTGCTATTAATTTTTGCTTCATAATTCATTCACTTATGCCACCATTCATTTTTAACATTAGTTTTATCCATGGGTTTCGTTTTTAAGGAAAGAATGGCTTGTGCAAACCAAGGACAAGTACGCGAGTTTCGATTGAAATGGTTCCTTGCTATTTCACTTGCAAATCTAAAGTTCCATGGTTGTTTTGATATTCATTCATTATGCACACAGGGGTCGAACTTAATTTTTTAGTCCACTAGCAAAGTTTTGCAAGTAAGATTTTTTCTACTAGCAAAACTAGAAAGGTCACTGGCCATTTTTTTTTTTTTGGCAGTCATTTTTTCTTTGATGACTCTGAAAATGGGTTATTCCAGAAAAAACCCACACCTCCCCGACGGATGGCATGCTGGAAATTCTCGCGGGAGGGGGGTTGAGGGCTCTGGAAATCTGGGTGGGAGGTGGGTCTGGACCTAAAAGTCCTTCCTCAGGGGGTCGAGTTTTTGAAAATGATTTTGAAGAGAACACTTTGTGTTCAAAACAATTAGTTAAGGTTTAACTTCGTCGGTTCCACATTATTCATAAACAATAAACCGGATGAAAGGGAGAAAATACAACTCAAATATGGAGAAAGTCAGTGGTTACGTAACGAAGCGAGCTTCGGTACCTTGCAACAAAGCTTTTGTCCGAGTTATTGCCAGCTACAAATTGTCAGGGAAAGGTTAAAAAGTATCAGTCCATTTAAAAACAAAAGACAAAAGATGTTTGACAGAAAAAAAATTAGATGTACTGTTTTGCAAGTACGTATTGTTTCGTTTCAGCTTACTTTCACATCGCTATATTAAATCTTTCGTGCACGTTCCCTGTAAACTGATAGGCCTTACGAAAATGTCCAAACTTTTATGCCCCTCTTCCCAGTGTACTGTTTAGTTGATGCGTTAAACCTTGAAGCTAAGGAAATATAAAACAATTAGAAGAAGCTTTCCAATTTGCGATCAAACTTGTTCGAATGTTTTCTTCATGAAGCCAATAATCACGGTAAAGGCGCGCTAGTAACTATAATTAAATTAAATAGCGCTTTCTGAATTTGTTCGCTTTCAAGATTTTTTTGATTCGCGTTAACATTATGTGAATCATCTTTACGGAAAAGAATAGCATTCTATATACACAGGAAAAGTCGGAAATTTTAGAAAACACCAGATATAATAAAAATAGGTTGTGATGTTTACAATATTTCGCAGACGCAAGCGTTCGGGGCTGCAAGAGAGCATAGAGCTAATTAGGATAAATAAATCGCCAAGCCTTCCGGAAGCAGAAAATCAGTGAATTCTGACAAGTGTTTAACTATTCTATTCATTCAAGGAAATACGAGTTTCATTCAAAAGTTTTGACCTTAAGAAGAAATATTTTGGATTCATGATGACATCATGTATTGTCATGAAAAAGCAGTGCGCGATCAAATTACATTGCACACGAAATTTGCATGAAACAAAATTGTGTATATGCGACAACACTTTGAAGAAACTGTGAAGTCTGGAAAAATTAAAACATACCAAAATCAAAGCAATTATTTAAGGAACTAGATTTATAGAAACATTTCATTCGATTTTGTCTTGAAATCACGGTTTTTTTTTATGATGCGTCATGCAATATTTATTTAAAAAATGTTTCACCAATTTATAGCACTAATAACCACTGTTTAGAAAAACATAAAAACAAGATCTCCTGAATGCGACAACACATATTTTTTTTCATTATCTGTAAATTTAGAGCTTTCAAAAATGTATTGGAAAAGTATACTGTTAATTTTGTGGTCTTCTTTGCTGTTGTCCTGTTGTTTCTTTGGTGGTTCGGGGTTGTCGGGCAAGACGTTGTCATCGCTAGTCATGTTACCGGTAGAGGTCGAGGGGGCCTCTTGAAAAATGCGTTATTCTAGACATCTACAACAAAAGTGGCTCACAAAGCGTGAAATTCATTCATTTCTCTTCTGTCACGGTGCCGATTCCAACAAAATGTGAATGCGTTAAGATAAAGTGTGCACAGGTTCTGTGCAAAAACCACGCTTATTGTTTCCCGAAGATGACATTCGATGATGTCTGAATTTTTGCCACAAAATTCTCCAAGAACATTCACTTTTTCCCTCCAACGTTTGTTAAAGAAATGCTTACTCGCAAAAGTTTGCTAGAGGATATTTTTTAGACTCGCAACTTCCAAAAACCACTCGCATTTTGCGAGTTTGCGTGTTAATTTCAAACCCTGGCACAGCACGAGGTAAAGATAATATTATTTTTTGCCATTTTGCGCGACACAGAAGAGGGCCGTGAACAGTTTGTATTTCAATTCATCATTTAATCGTAGTTGTAAGGAAATTAGGAGTGGTATTAAACATGCATGTGTTTTGCGTGTGCGTTGGATGTTCATTTCTGAGCTGCACTGTAATTATTTTTCTATTTGTGTAACTGTTTTTATATGCAGTATACATACATGTATATTAGGTTGGCATAATCATTTAGTTGTTTCCTTTGTTCGAAATAATCAAATTTAATGATAGCAAACGCAAGAGAAAGGAAAATACCAATCAAACAAAAACAATTATGAAACCTTTGTTCTTTCGCTACTTTTTCCAAGCTTTGTTGTTAATATTTAATTTTCTCACCAAATTTCCTACCATAGCATGGAAATACATGAGGAACCTAGAACGTCAGTGCTATTATCAGCTGAAAATCTAATAGTCCCTTATGCTTATAATGCTGTTTTGTTTTCACTAGCATTAAAGGAGAACATAAGACAGAATTTGAATCCATGGTCTTGTGGTAGAGGTTCATGGCACTGAATCTCAATTACTGAGATTCAATGCCTGGCCACAATTACCTTCCCTGACAATTTGGCCTTATTCGCACCTCCTGTATGTCACTTATATGCCAATTGAACATCCCTCCCTACAAGGCTGCAAATAACAGGGCGGTAGTCGGACAAATGTCTGGTAAACTTGGCATTTTGTTGGCAAAAGATGGACCAGTGGACTGAAAGAAGGACTGGGTAGTTCAAATACAATGAAATTCAGATATAAACACTGTTATCACTGTGAAACATGGAAAACTCATTTAGCTTTGAACACCGAGCACTTTTTAGTAAGATGATCCGTGCAAAATTGTCTGACGAGACTGATTTCTTGTCAAGTCAATATTCTCTCTGGGCTGAAAACTGACTTTGCTTAGAGAAGAAAACTATTTGCAGGCTTGCCCCTAGGGTAGCAGCAATGGAGGGTGGGGGGGGGGGGGGATTTACATGAGATCGAAACATCGTACTTCCTGTTAACTTCACTTCCTTTACCCACCCCCTGACCCACATCATGTTAGAATTTGGAAACAAGAAACAGACCATATAATTGAATCTTTTAGCATTAACACCTGTATTTCCACCCTCACAAGTGACTATCTTCAAGTTTGTGAAGACCTGTCTGAATCAGTTCTTTTTTTATTTCATTTTTTTAAAAATAGTCGAAATCACTATGTTTAGAACCTCTTGAATGCAACCATCATCTCCCTGTATGAACTGAATACTTTTCCTGTTCCTGAGTTTGTCACTTGCATAAGAGAGAATTAACACTATAACAGTCCAAGCTTAAACTGAAAGATGTTGATGTATCATAAAGTACATTGGTTCTACAGCATTAATAGTACTGGGAGCTTTGGATCTGAGTTTGGTTGAGTAAGAGTATGACTGTCCAGTTTGAAGCCATGCAGTCATGTCCCCAGAACTCTGACACTATTTATTCAGTTGTTGGCCAGAAGATATGGAGACTACATAGTAGGTATAAAATTGACGTGATAATTAAATTGATGTTATATATCTAGAGCACGCAAACTAAGTTTGAAAAGTCCTACTAATACACAGTCTGGTACCCAATCACAGTCCGATCTAAAGTTGCCCTAAAGAATGTAAGATAATCTCACCATATAAAGCTCCTTTATGTTTGGGAGGTTACACAGTCCCACAGTGGTCATCAGCTTGTTGCCGCGCAGCTCCAGCACTTTCAGTCTGCTCAACTTGTTTGGATCAAAGCCGCTTACTTCAACTATTTCATTAACTAGATCAAAATCAGACAAGGACAATATAAATAAGTTGACTGGAGTACATGTTACCAATACACAGGAAGGGGGAAGCCAGGTTACTGCTCAAATATCTACGCAGTTCTATATCATGCAACCAATAGGATTGAGTATCTACTACATGTACATATATATAAGGATGACCAATTAAATTTGTTGTAAGTAGTTATTTGTTTGAATACTTACATGACAGGTTTAATTGTTCCAGCAAGGGGTGGTTGATGCCTTCTGTGTCCATTATTTTGTTGCTGGCAAAACTTGCAATTTGCAGATATGGCAGCTATAGTAATAGCAACCAAATACATATAAATATTATATTAAATAAAATCAGGGCTGTCAATAACACCCAGGGGCCAGGAACTTTCCCCAGTTACATGTATTATGTGTTTTGAGTCAAGGCTACTTTGATGAAAAACAGAACATTGACAACACCAGAAATCAATGCACACAAAATTAAAATGAGATTCTGGACAGGTACCTTTTAGGGTTTTCTTAAAAAATTCCAGACAATCATCCCCATCATGTTTATATATGGGCGTCCCCCACTTCCATCCCCGTCTGGGTCTGATATGTCTCACTGGGGATGAACAGGACCATTGGGGTGAAATAGACTGTACACGTTGTACACGTGGTCACTAACCTCATCAAGCTTGGCTGAATGCAGAAGGTTTCTATCAGCTTTTAGAGTCAGAAGATGAGTTAAAGAGTTCAGAGGTGAAACATCTTTCAACTGATTACCACTAAGATCCTGTGAAAGAACAATGTCAACATTTGCAAGTTAGTTTAATAGAACATATTCATACTCATAATACAGGAATTAGACATGGTTAATTTATAGCGGACAACACTCTAATAAACCACTGGGCAAACAATATCCATAGTGGCTTCTCACCACATATCTCAAGAGAATAAAGCAGTTGAGAATACTTATGTCTGTCAGTTCCGTGTACAATACAATATCCAAGTGGCTTTCTCAAACAGAAAAATATATCTGTACCAAGAATAAAAGTCGACAAAAATAAATGGACAAGTTAAGTGGACTTTGTAATCTAATTTGTAATCTAATTACCGGTAATATAAAAGGATTTTGTAAGTAATTTATTTATATATAGCACTTGTTAAATACATACATGTAGGCATGGTATTAGAATAAGCTGATGTAGGGATTGTATGATTGCATGTATGTTTATGTGTGTAGTCTGTGTGTGTGTGTGAATTCTATGTGATAATTATTGTAATAAGGGGTGCATGGAATAAGGCCCTAAGTGACTTATGATGTAACATCAAATTCTCCCTGTGTTTCACAAGAGAATACAAGGCAATTTGGAATGATAATTTAGCAGTTTATCAGAAGTCACTTAGAGCTTTTTTCCAGACACCCCTATGTACATGTATTTATTATTGTTGTACTTTGGAATAACAAAAAGTGGCTTTCTCACCACATATCTCAAATGAATAAAGCAGTTGAGAATACTTATGTCTGTCAGTTCCCTGTAGGAAAAAATAAACAGGTAGGTAAATTAAAGGTAAAGTCATACATCAGCCGGCCACAAGCAGCCAACAGGACCAGAGCTAAATCTGGATATTTAAAGAATCTATGTGGACTTTATTTATTCTACTACATGAAACAACATCAGGGATATTTTCTAACAGTTTAACACTATTCAGCCTGTGCCCCCCCCCCCCCCCCCCCACCTCCCCAGGCTCAGTCCCAGGAACTCAAAAAAAGCCCAGGCTGAATAGGGTTAAAACCGATAGAGGAACAGTAAAAAAGAACCCATTTAAGTGAACTCGATTGATGCAGGCGTAACATTTAGGTGTCTAATAACAGCTATCCAATTATAAAAAGTTGTGATTCGATACTTGTGCGAATGCACACCAATGTTCTAAGAAATAGGCACATGGATGACCAATCGCAATCAAGAATATTGTTATTGATACAAATTCTTATTGGACAGAGGTAATTATACTGTTAGCCACCTTACAATTTTGTACATGTGTGCACAATTCAATCATGTGCATGGATATGGGTTTTGTTATTTCTTCACTGTTTACAAAACTGATGGAAAATATCCATGGCATTTTCAGCACAAAGAGGTCCACATACATGGACATGTGGTTCTTTTCATCTTATTTTTTACCAAATTACAGGGCTAAACATTTTACAAAATTGTGCTATTAATGACATAAACTTGTTCGAATACTTCGATCCATGAATTGAACTCCACTTCGACATATTACTGTTGCTTAAGCTCAGTATAATAGTTACTACAATTTGTAGTAAGAGTAACTGTTACTGTGTAACTGTTAAAGAAGCTTGTACCTGATAGTCAATGGCTTTGCTAGCTTAAATTTGTGCTTACTTTTCATGGACATCAAGCCGCACATATGCATGTGCAAGTCCATCTCCAGTTTTACACAGCAAGGAAAGACTATCAGCTAACATCTCCTCTGTTAGAGGATTCTCCGGGGTTTTCTACATGCACAGTGCAACAAAATGTTAGCAAAAACAACAAGTTGAATTGAAAAGTTACAATTTCACCGATAACAAATAAATTTGACATACAATTAGCACAGAAATGACGGATCATAATTTCAAAGCAACAGACCTCCTCTTCTTCTTGTCCTTCTTCGTCATTTTCATCATCTAAAACCGGTTCATCAACTCCTTCTTCGTCTTCAAAGTCCGACATTTTGCTTTCTTCTCGTTTTAGCGGAACGTTACCTAGCAACACAAGGTTACCGCGCCTTGAACATCTTGGAGAAGAACATGGGTTCTAAAAACAAAAATGGCGGATGAAACCGATGAAATGCTGGCTTGATACAGTTTTCGTGTCGTGTTATGTTATGTTACGTTCATTATGGAGAGTAAAGCTTCAAAAAAGAAAGCGGATGACGGGAACACAATAAAAGGAGATTGGAGCGGCTGGGTGAGTTTTCAGTTTCCTTAGAGCTCTGAAAATTCCTTTGGTGTCAGATCGTTTTCGCGCCAAATCATTGTCTAAAATTGTATTTAAGCTCATTTAAAATGAGCTTTAATACAATTTTAGATCGTTTCACTTCCAATGTGTAGTCAATGTACTCCGTTCGGCGAAACTGTACAATACCCGGCCACTTATGTGCATCTCGTTGAATATTAAAGAATGGATCCTTTTGTTTTCATACGCCTCGTTCTAAAAAACGTTCTGGGATATGTAAATAAGTGGGCGGCCGGTATTCTAAAATCGCTCCCTCCGTCCAACAGCTTTTAAAATATCGAAGATGTATTAAATCATGTCAAAGTTTTACAGTTTTACCTTTACGTTTTATATGGTCCATATCATCTATCGATCAGGCCATACAATAAAATATTGAGGCCCAGTTAGGGGGGTACCCAAGTCCACCGTCTTAATTTCACAAGCGGCTACAGTCAACTCTGTCGTAAGCGGACACCCTCGGGAATTGAAAAAAGTGTCCGTTAGTAGAGCTGTCCTCTTACGAGAATTATTCCCGTAAGCGGACACCAAAGAAAAATAGGGTGGATGTCCGCTTACGGGAGAGTTATGTGGAGTTAAGTGCGGATTGCTGCCTAATTTAGAAGATTGCAGTTTTGAAACCACAGCCAAGGAACACGCCAACACAGTTGCTGGATTAGATGAGATAATTGGTCACATTCCTTTGAGGATGGCTGTATTTGCCACCAAGTTTTTAAAGCGAAGCAAAGGGAAAGCCATCATAATAGGTAAACGTCCCAGGTAATGAACATGTCAACAGAGGAGCTGGGTACGGTCTGGAAATTCCTTGTAAATACTTTTTTTATGGTGATGTTAAAACAACTTCTGTGACCGTGGCTCAAGTCCAAGCTTGATTATCTGGGATACAGTGTTCTAGTACAGTCAGTGATTGAAAACAGAAACAAGAAGGAAAGTAGACCATGACAAACGTGGCCATAACTTGATACTACAAATGTTGCGTCTGAGTCTTGTTAATATCAAATGAACAGACAGCTTGTTTTCCCGCAGACAAATAGAGATTTGACAAAACCAATCCCCACTGTTCTGTTGCTCTGTAAAGGTCACATTTTTGTTGATTTATTGCAAATTAAAGACAAATTTCATTGCCAAGAGTCAATTATTATACATGGGGTGTCCGCTTATGAGAGAGCGTAAACAAAAGAAAAATCCAATTTTCTTTTTCAAAGTGTCCGTGTCCGCTTACGAGAGAGTGTCCGCTTACGGGAATGTGTAAATACAGAGTTTGACTGGGAGGGTAAAACAGGAATTTGAAAAGGCGTCCGTAAGTAGAGCTGTCCGCTTACGAGAGTGTCCATTAGCGGAGAGTTGACTGTATATCGCAATTTCGGGACGTTTTTGTGTCGCCTGTCGGAATTTTGCGAAGTGATGCCATTTACAACAACAACAACAACAAAAAAACTTTATTAATAAACAAATAAAATTACAAAAGTATTGCCCGCAGCTAGCAACGCTATTCGAGGCAGGACAATGCATACAAAATATAAGAAATAAAGACTAAAGCTATTAACCAAGGAAAGTGAAAGTTTACAAATAAATGAAATAAAAATCGTAAATATGGATGAGGACTGGATAACAGATTAAAGGGAAAAAAGAATTAAACAAATAAATTGTGAAAGTAGAAACTAATAAGCAAGAATTTAGTTTTCGACATTTTTGGCTAATTTTACCTTTTTAATGAAGGTGGGCGTATCAATATAGTCATCTTCTGAATTCAGAAATTCGTTTGAAATGAATGCCTTATAATAGCTCTTTGCCAATCTTACAAGACAAAAACAATTGTCAGTATTTGGATATTTGAATTGACTGTCGACACAAACTGAACAAGTTATAGTTAAACCAAGTTTTTAAAAAGCCTAGATCTGTTTGTACACATTTTGCTTGAAATCACTTATTATCCCTTCTGCAGGATTGGCTGTTTGGGATGCAAAACCAATGCAAAGTTCCCTTGGCATTATATTAGGGACCTTTATAAGCAATGTCATTTGAGACTGTTGACATCTCAGATATCACAACAATCAACATGAAAAGCAACAGGGAGTTGGGTATTTTTTTTATATAACATGCTTTTGCTTCCTGCCACGACGAAAAGAAAAAGTATTTGTTTTGACATCTGTAGCATATTAATGCAATGATATAGCATACAAAAGGAACGAATCAGTTTGGGTAGTTACATGTATCAGTGACATCTGGAATGTCACAGTGTTCTTGTTGCTTGCTTCAATTTTAGGTCCCTACAATGTTTTTAATTACCCGTTACTATACCTGGGTGGAAAGAGACAATATGGAGCAATTCCTTTTTCTGAGGAAACAAAAAGACAGGGACCAGGCCTCAAACAAGTGATGTTTAGATCAAAGGTGTAACATGCTAAAAATAAGTAACAGATCACCACACCCTCACTTAACATTGTAATTTTGTGTTGTATACTAAAAATATCCATACATGTACCTCCCCCATGGAAAGTTATTTGGTTTATTACCCCCTCCCCCCCCCCCACCACTCTGGAAATTCCATTTTGGTTTCATACTTTCCTTTAAAAACTATGATTTTTGAGACCCCCCCCCCCCCTTGGAATTTCCAATGACCTTCCAAGGGGGATGCAAAATGTAGATAGATTAAATTTTTCAAACCCATTCAGTTTAGAAGAATGGTGGATTTAATGGTAGTTATATGTGCATGTACAGTGGCTCAATATGTTTAAATGCCATTTCTTGCTTTGCATTTTTATTAGGGTTTTATTTAATTTTCTTGAATCATTATTGCTAGGGTGAATATATGCAGGCAAAAGTGCAGAAACTAGATGCTCAGTTTAAAGAGGATGTTCCAAAAGGGCCACAGGATGTGTAAGTTCTAATTATTACTGGTACACAAATTGCAGTTTTATTGTGAGTTGACTTATTGAGTGATAATCAGTCCCTTGTGTGCATATGATAAATCCTTTTTTTTACTGTACATCAATTGCAGTTTTAAATTCACTGTAATTATTGTGAGTTGACTTATTGAGTGATAATCAGTTCCTTGTGTGCATACAATGTCTAATAATCATTAAACTTTTTTGTAGCGATGCTCCCAAAATATTTGAGAAAGTTGTTATTCACATCAATGGATACACAGGTGATCAACTAAATCATAGATTTTAGCTATTAATTTTATATTTTTTGTTTTAAAATGAATTGTCCAGGCCATAGGTATATTTTATTTTATAAAATAAAATATAAGAATTGATCTTGGCAATATTCAGATTGCTGGTATTTATGTTGAGGATTCTCTCTATTCTTCTCATTTGTCCTCTTGATAAAGTGTACAGTTGTCTCCTGCCTTATGGTCACACATTGTGCGAAGTGCCCCATTAGGAAAAGAGCTGAACCTAGAAAAAGAAAAAGTACTAAAAAATAATATTTGTTACTAATCAGATGCTTGCTATCACCAAGGGGGGGGGGGGGGGGGGGGGATTGGGCTTGGGCATAACCACAGGATTTGACATTGCATCTTCAAATTGTAATTGAAGGGATGCTTTGAAAAAAAGACCGTAGTGACTTGTGATAAACTGCTAGATTCTCATTCCAAATTGCCTTGTATTCCCTTGTGAAACACAGGGAGAATTTGACATTACATCAAAAGTCACGTAGGCCTTATTCCACACACCCCTTCAATTTTTCAAGCCAGGGCAGATATTTCCATTGCATTCCCCACCCTAAGAAACTTGTAAGTAAATAGCAGCAGTTGACCAGTACATCGAGTAATGACAATCTTCCTGACCCTGTAGCAGCGTAAATTTGTCAATTTCCCAACCCTCGGGAAAACAGTTTTGGTCAAACCCTGTGGGTATGCTTTATCCTCCCCCTGGTCCCCTTGGTGGAAACCATTGAATGGTGCATAATGGACACAAAATCATGTTCCTGAAGGTGTTTGATGACATTATAATGGGAGTAAGCTGTATTGTAAATAAAATTAATTTCAGGATAATATAAAATAATATTTTTTGGTTCATTGATACATTATTTGCAGTGCCACCAGCTGATGAGTTGCGTCGCCTTGTATACTTACATGGAGGCCGTTACCAGCAGTATTACACCAAGCGTTCTGTGACGCACATTATTGCCACTAATCTACCAAACAGCAAAATTCAAGAGCTCAGGTAATCTTTAATCATTTCAGCTAAAGAAGGAATTTTCCAATAGTTGCTTTCAGGACTTGAAAAGACAAATTTGCCATTAACACCCACACATTTTGGCTGAGAGAGTTGTCTTAAAAATAAACCTGTTCAAACTGCACTGTTTGAAAATTTTCCAGTGCTTTAAGGTTACAGTGTACCTTCGGGGGTGTCTCCAGTATAACAGCTCTAGCGTCTTAAGATTACACTTAATATACCTAAACCCAGATATCAAATTAAAGCTTATAGAGCTGGCTATCTAAATATGGAAACCATTTGGTAATAAAATGAATTGTCGAATTTTTTACGACGTCTAAATTCGAACGTCCGAATCAGCTTTCAAACGCTATAACTCAAAGCGATTATTATATTTTGCTTATTTGATTTGTTCTTGGGTTTCCGGACACGAAGCGCTAAAAAAACGTGTCGGCGATTTTCCATATTCAATTGCAGTGAAAAGTTACAGAATATTTTCGAAAAGGGGAGAAAAAAAATTGGGATGATCGCACGGAAATGCCTCTTGACGAAAAAGTTTTCGGAATTAAGAAATTCGCCGACACGTTTTTGTTGATTATATGTTAGCCTAGCTTCTGTCCAAATTTAAGGAAAATCGAACAAATTCCCTTTGAGTTGTAGCTCTTTAAAGTGTCCCCAACAAGCGAAAAATTAACTTTGAGAAAACGGCGCTTAAAAAAACATATCGCTTAATAAACAAACTCCGCCCACAAAAGTTATACCGTCATTTCTCCGTCAATTGTCACTTTTTTTCGATACTTTTTTTTTTTGGATGAAAGTTCATTCTGTAAACTTTATTTTAACGCCCAAAAAAATTTTTCAATAAATTTTCGATCTGAAGGTACACTGTAACCTTAAAATAAATAAATAAATAAAATCTGCAAATCTTAAACAATTTAAATTTGTGAAAAAAAAGTTCAAAAAATACTTTGAATGATTCTTGTCTTTCTTGCCTTTAAATTTATATATTTTTGTTTTTTATTTAGATTTTCCCAGGTAACCTTAATTAGATTTTGACGTTCAGTTGTTTTTTACTAAAGGTTTGCAGCCTATGAACAACTACACATGTACAAACACAGAACGTTTTTTACCTATTTGTTTAATTTAATTTAATATTGGTCTGTTGTTTTTTATGGCAAGCAGTTCAAGCACTATTAGACCATTAAAACAAGTGACTTATCAAGTTGGCTTCTTGGTTTTAATTAAGATAATTCTTGCTCTAATCCTTGTTTGTATTACGAGGGGTTTCAGTAGAAGCCGGCTACCGGCGGTGTATTGCCGCCTACTTCGCCTCTCAACGCTGGTTACTGACAACAAACAACTGTCTAACATTTAACTCAATTTCATACTCAGAATGCTGGAAATTGCATTTCTGAGCCTCTAGATTTCAAAATTTCCAGACCCCCTAGTGGCACGGGGACTTACCGCCCCTTATCTGTCACAGCCGCCTTTTATACCTTGGTCAGCTGCCTACTTCAAGTCTTATTGAAACCCCTGTATTACAATGTAATTATTCTTCTGTTCACTCTGTAGGGATGAACTTGTTGTGCATCCATCATGGATTTTAGACAGCATCAAGGCTGGCAATCTGCTTCCTGTGGATCAGTATCTTCTTTACCACGGACGAAAAGCTGCGCAGAAAGTTTTAAATTTTAATTCCAAGCCAACTTCAACCTGCATAACAACTAAACCTTCCCCTGGGGGAGTACTCCAAGTGGCAACATCACCTACTCCACACACAACCTTACAATCCCCTCAGGGAGGACCCTCAGTTGATACGTCACCTCAATATTCTACTGCCATACCACCCCCCACGGGAGAGCCTTTGGTGTCTTCTTTGATTGATGCAACAATTCATAAAGAGAGTGTAGACTTTAAAGAGAGTGAATCAGCGAGAAATATTGGTGAGAAAGATGTGTTACCAGAGCCTGAGAATTCCATTATAATTAATGAAGATGAAGATTTTGGCCATAATGAAGACGATCTCGCATTTCGGATATGTAACAAGGATGAACAGCAAATTCATGATGCTAATGTCGAAAGGATGAACGATTTAGAGGGAGAAACATCAACAAATGTATCTGGCAATGCCGTGTTTAAAAAGCCCGGTACAAGAAGTTTGCCACGTGCCGGCGATGCAAACTTTGTGTCAGAATTCTACAACAATTCCAGATTGCATTATTTATCCACATGGGGTGCAGAATTCAAGAAGTACACAAGTGACATTATTAAGTCTTCTGCAGCAAAAGGATGGAAGAGCAGGGGGACAGGTCGGGTGGGTCCACATGGCCGAGTTATAATGCACATAGACATGGATTCATTCTTTGTTTCTGTAACATTGCGTGACCAGCCACATCTCAGAGGAAAGCCTATTGCTGTCTGTCACGCGGGGAAGAATAGTCCAGCTACTGACCAAGGTGAGATGAGATGAATGGTTTGCTACATCTTCAAACAGATATGTCTTTGCGATCGTTTTTATTTGAAAACGGAGATGTTTAAAACCGTCCACACGTGTGCGTTTTCATGCGTTTTTGCTGTCAAGACGAAAACAACTTGAAAACGCTCCTTAACTTGGTAGTTACTTGTTCCGTTCACGGTTGTTCAGTGTTACATCTTCGTTTGCGAAAATCTCATTTTTTTGATCCAGTTATACGTATTTATAAACAAAAGGCCAAGCCGCAGAAAAACATCTTCCATTTTGTCCATTTTTTTCTTGTCCTCAGGTAAACGAGAAATATCTGTTTTAAAAAATATCCACTTCTAACTTTGGGCGGTGTTTTGAAAAAATTTCCTTTATCGGTGCTTTTTCCACCGTTTTGGATTGATTACATGCGGGCGAAAGGCCATTAACACTCCTTTTTTCAGTCATTTTATGGATTTTAATTGTTGCACTTCCCTATTAAAAAGACCCTTCACGTATCTTCACGTAAATGTATGCATTTTTATATCGTGTTTATTTCAAACTGGAGATTCACTGTAACGCTGTGCCAAGTAGAAAATTGTGAAAACGGAGTTTTATATATGGTTGGACAGCAAAAATGGAAAAAAATTTTTTTTTAAACGGTTTGACCTAAACAAACTATCGTAAAAAAAAATTGAAAACGGAGGTTTTCGAAATTGATGACGTATCAAGATTGAAGCAAGTAACTACAAAGCAGTGTTTTCGATCATATTCAATCAGTTACGTGTGGATAGAAAAAGCGAATAAACATGCATACTTGTGGACGGAGAGCGTCAAGATGCTGTAGGCTACCAAATTCTGAAGGAGATGTTATACCAGGCTATTTCTGCTTGCAAATTGCAACAACGACGAGATAATTGTGAAACAATAAACACTTAATGACGGGTCCCGAGGGAAACAGTGAATTTTGTTTCCCGAAAATCTCGAGTTAAACATCAATCGCATCATAATCATGCCACCTTTTGTCACGGTATGATCAAGTGCGCTAGCGGGCAACAGTGAAAATGTTGCCCGCTTTCGCAAATGTTGCCTGCTCATGGACGTTTGGCCGGAAACAGTTTGTTAGATGTCATGTGACCATGAATCAACCAATGAACGCGCGCGTTGTATTGAGAAAAACTCCAGCTATATAACAAGTTGCATTGTATGTTTTGTTTGCTGCAATGTAGCACACAACTTGCACTCTATTTTGCCTGCAAGACGCAATGCAACCTTTAAGTTTCGTTGCACATGAGCTACAGGCAACTCACATGGCTTGAGTTTAAACCTGGTTCCTGTAGCATGGCGAATAAACTAAGAGCTCTCTCCAGAACGGGATGCTACAGTCCATCGCAAAGATCGGAATTTCTTTCCATTTACATTGTAAGTTAAAACAAAAATTACCTCAAGTAGAGCAGTTTTAAATTGAGTGTTGTAAAACCAAAACCAAAGTAAATATTCTGGCCAATCACAACAGAGGCAGACAATCCAATGAACCAATCAGATCTAGTATAGCAAATACATGTAGCCGGCGCCAAGCGCGGGAAAACGCGTGCGAGCAAGTCACGATTGGTTTTGGATTTACTTCTGGCCCCGGTTGTTCAAAAGCTGGATAGCGCTATCCACCGGATAAATCACTATCCAGTGGATAGGCATTAGCAAAACCAATTGCGTTATCCACTGCACATTGATTTATCCGGTGGATGGCGCTATCCACCTTTTGAACAACTGGGGCCTGATCATAGTTAATAGAATAAACTAGTTATGAAACTCAGTCAGTTCTTTGTTATATGTTTTTGTTCTCCATTTCTTTTGTTCGTTTGCCCTGACCTTGCACAAAACACAAAAAGTATTGAAATGCATATGAGCAAGTGACCAGTAGAAACATTTGGGCTCACACGTTAAACAAAACAATGTGCACGGTCACGGTTCGTTCAACATAAAACAAAGCAGCTTTGTACACTCTTTGAAATTTGTTGAGCTTCATAACTAGTTTGTTCTATTAACTTTATGCTTTTGATTGGTTTAGAAAGTGCATGGCGGGAGACTTTTTAGCCAATCAGAAAGCGTAGCAATGCAAAACGAAAGCAATCGCGAAAACCTCTCTAAAACCAAAACCAAAGTAATTACTCTTGCCAATCACAAACCAAAGCAATATACCAAATTACTTTCGAGCTCTAACAGCACACTAAGACAATGTTTCTTTCTATTCCAGCATCTGTAAACAATCAACAAACGTCACCCAATAAGCCATCATCATTCTTTAACTCCATGGCGGAGATCGCTTCCTGCAGCTATGAAGCACGGGCCTCTGGTGTTCGCAATGGGATGTTGCTGGGCGCCGCTCGTAAGCTCTGTCCTAACATTCAGTGTGTTCCGTACCAGTTTGAGCAATATCGACAAGTATCACAGAGCCTCTATGATATTTTGGTGACGTACAGTCATGAGATCGAGGCTGTCAGCTGCGACGAGGCTTACATTGATGCGTCAGAGACACTTGAAGGTATCTGCACTAATGTGGGTTTCATTTCGCGTAATTATAATATGCGTTTAATAAATGTGTAGCCCGCAAAATAGGCGCTTTTGCAACAACAACAACAACAACAATTTATTTACAAATAATAATAAAACAAATTATATTAGCAACCCGCAAATAACTAAAGTTAATCGTGGCGGGTTGCTACACACTAAACAATTACAGGAGCTCACTATAAAATAATTGACAGATAACAATAAATACGAAAATAAGGAATGCATAATTGATGATAATTTACTGTAACAACAACAAATAAATCAATCAATAATAGAAATAAAAATGAATAAGAAAAAAAAAAAATAATATATATATATATACAAATTAAGGAGAAGGGGTAATAAAATGCAGTTTAAAGTCAATTGAGTGTTTTATAATTACGAAG
Source organism: Cladopsammia gracilis (assembly GCA_022457155.1). Classification (NCBI taxonomy): domain Eukaryota; kingdom Metazoa; phylum Cnidaria; class Anthozoa; order Scleractinia; family Dendrophylliidae; genus Cladopsammia; species Cladopsammia gracilis. Next base: position 434,685 of record JAJGOT010000272.1, on the reverse strand, counting down.
ACTGGTACAAAGAAATTCGACATCAACATAGATATCCTCACTCTCCAAAACCTCCATTAGTAATCTGTTTAATTTGGACTTAAAGCACGTTTTACTTTGGTTTCGTAAATTGATAGGTATATTATTCCAAATTCTAGTTCCAGTTCTAGAAAAGGAGTGCAATTGTTGGTTAATTCTAGAATTTTTGACGTAAAAGTTGCCAGCGGCTGAGAATCTGCTGTCGTGAGTGTGAATCTGGTCTGAGCGAATAAAAAGGTCAGAAATATTAGATGGAACAGAATGGTTTGCAACATGCATTAGTACAGAAATCGATTTAAAGTAGAGCATATTCAGTGGCAGAATATTAGAGGAAATAAATAAAGGAACAGCATGTGCTCGATTATTTGAGAAATTATTTGCAATGCCTTTACGTGACTCGCTCTTCGTGTTTGTGCACCGAAAAAGCACCTGTTACGGTTATCGTATGAAATGTCAGATGTTGCATGAACAGCTCTCGTAAACTTTAAGAAAGGTGATCATGAACGCGCTTTAACTTATATAGCGATACGCTTTGCTGTCCGCAAATTTGCGATAGAGCGATAATGATAATTGTTAAGCTAGCTTCTTCTTTCCTTATTGGAAAAATGTTGCCGTTCGTTTTTGCAACTTGCAGAAACGTACTTGAGCATTATTTTCTCAGTACGCACCTCACGCCTCTTCAGTTCGATGCATATACCTAATTCAATAAAGGTTGCTTTGGCAATTGATCATTGGTAATTGGGCTTTGGCATTTGGGCATACAGAACACAGTGCAATGCTTTGCTTGAGTGACCGCCAAACAATAGCTTCCCAATGCCCAATTACCAATGACCAAAGCAACCTTTATTGAATTAGGTATGTACTTGTATTTTGTGGTTTGGATGTGAACAGGTCACTGGCCTCCCCAGTAACCCCTAATAAGTTATTGTTTTTTTTTTTCCTTTTATTTTTTATTTATTTTTTCACCAGAGGGTGAAACTCCAACCCAGCTTGCGGAAAAGATTCGTGCGGAGATCAAAGAAGCGACTCGCTGTACCGCATCTGTTGGTATTGGGTCTAATGTCCTACTCGCCAGGATGTGTACCAGAGTAGCTAAACCTGATGGCTGTTATCACCTGTCACCTAATGATGATGTTAGCCAGTTTATGGGTATGTATCTTTGTAGCCTTACAGGACGTTCAGATGTCTATACTTTAAAGGAAGTGATGAGTCCCATTTCTATTGGGACGTTATGTTATATTTCTCACACCATTAATAATTCATGACGAGAACACAAAGGAAATAACTACCGTGAAGGAGGTTTGGATGCCTCAGGTGGCACGAAGCTCTTTAGAACGTCTAATTTTATTGGCCCTGGGTATCACGAAGCTCTATTTTTTTTTTTTAATAAAGTGTAGCAGGTAATAAAATATAAATATAAATAAATATAGCATGAAAAGAGTACACAAAAAGGAAATAAAATTATGAAATATAGGGTTTACATGAGTTATAAGAAAAGAAAATCATTTTAATTTTCACATTTCTCTATTTTCCATTGCAATTTTAGTTTTTCTTGGAATTCTGATTGGCTGGGTATCTTTTCGGTTATTTTACAGGAGTAAACATATTTTTTGGCGAGTACAACTAATATATTAAATTTACGTTTGAGTAGTGAGCGCAGATTCGAAGGCAAAGTAAAATCGTTGAACAAAAATTGAGACTTTGACAAATTTAGAACGAAGCTCTATTGTTTCAGGGCTAGGGTCCATTCTCCTGTTGTTTGTTCTATTGTTTTCTCAGCCAATCCTGTGAGGCGTTCCGAGAGCTTCATGCCCGCCCGTTTGGGTACCCGGTCTTTTAAAATTTACGTAGATTTTGGCGATTATTTTCCAGCGTTTTCTCTGTATTTAATGATCAATTTGAGAAGCTATATCAAACACTCGAAGGTGTGTTTCATCAGGTATCCATCCAAACGCCTCGAATTGGGTTAAAAAAAACTCGGCTGTGCCTCGTTTTTCAAACCACTTCTTGGTGTTTGCAAATCCTGATGAAACACTCTTCCTTGTGTTTGATATATTACGTCAAACACAAGGAAGAGTTCTTTAGGATTTTCAAGTGGGTTGAGAAAACGAGGTGAAGGCCGAGTGTTTTTAACGGACTTTGAGGAGTTTGGACACCTGATGGAACACTCTTTGGAGTGTTTTGTATAGTTTCTCAAACTGATCATTAAATACGGAGAAAACGAAGGAATAAAATCGCCAAAATCTCTGCTAAAATCTCTGCTAATTAATCACCCGTATAAATCACCCTTATGATTTACTTTGTTCAAACTTGATGAATAATTAGAGCGGTTGTCGTAAAACCAAAACCAAAGTAATTACTCTGACCTATCACAGCAGTCGTAAACAATCCAATGAACCAATCAGAGCTCGAAGCAATTACATGTCGGCGGCGCCAAGCGCGGGAAAACGCGTGCGAGCAAGTCGCGATTGGTTTTGGTTTTACTTCTGATTGGTCGAGAAAGTGGCGCGAGATTTTTTAGCCAATCACAAAGCGTAGCAATGCAAAACAAAAGCAATTGTGTAATTACTTTCGATACTCAATTGAAAACTGCTCTAATGAACCTTATACACATGTATTAAACCACCCAATCTTTTTTTTTTCTATTTTTCTTGTTGTTTTTAAGGTTCCCAGAAGGTTAATGATCTCCCGGGAGTGGGTTGGAGCATGGGCCATAAACTTCAGACTCTGGGAGTAGAAACGTGTGCAGATCTACAGAAATTCAGCTCTCAGGCGCTTCAGAGAGAGTTTGGGCCCAAGACAGGACTTCTGCTATATCGGTATTGTCGGGGTATTGACGACAGAACTCTGAGAACTGAGCGAGAAAGGAAGTCTGTATCAGCGGAAATCAACTATGGTATCCGCTTTACAAAGGTGGGAAGAGATTCCTGCCTGTTGACATTATGTAGTTTCAAGCTCGGATAAAACTGTTGAGACATTTCCATCTGTTTTGCAATTAAGCGCTATAATTATTTCGGCATCAACGCCTTGAACAAATTGCCCCCTTCCCCAACCCCCGTCCAATGTTTTTTCTTCTGTAAATCCAAAACAACATTTGATGGAAGAGGGGAAGGTAAGCCGAACAGTTATATAATGGTGTTTGAGTTTTTTTTCTGGACAATAGAGAAATGTGGGCGTAGTTTCAGTATGTCTAAAACTCAATTTTATATTTTTGTACAATAATTTCCTTTTGGGAGGCATTAATGACTTAACGTGGCCGGCTTATTATCACCCGCCGTGAGTGATCGTATTAGGGTTTCCCTGTATTATATTGAGACTAAAACTCTGCAGTTGCTTCGTCAGTCTTTTTATTCAGCTGTACTGTTTAAATCGAAACTGGACTATTTGAATCAAAACATTGCGGTATAATTAGTACATTTGCTTTTCTTTTTTAGGAAAATGAAGTAATCCTATTCATCAATGAACTGGCTGAGGAAGTACAAAAGAGACTTAAAGCAATAGATACGAAAGGAAGGTGCATTACTCTTAAGGTGAACAAAGCAAATATGCTGCCAATTAATTGTACACTTTTTGTGTGTCATTTCCAACTCTCAAGAACAACCTGCAAACAGTTAAATGCAAACACAAATATTAAATGAGACAGGTGAATGTAAATACAGTCTGCAGACACTGTTTTGGCCTGTTTTGAACAGAAATGAAAACTGAACATGAATAACGTAGTTTGACTTTTGGCCAATGACTTTTTTGAGTTTACCCAACAAATAACGCCACGGCCTAATTGACCAATCAGGCACTGACAACAAACTTGTCATTTGACTCGAAATTTTCTCAGTTCAAACCGTCGAAACGTCGAACAATATACTTAGCACCAATTTATATTTCCGGCGCTTAGCACCAGTTTATATTTCCTGCGCTTAGCACCAGTTTATATTTCCTGCGCTTAGCACCAGTTTATATTTCCCGCGCTTAGCACCAGTTTATATTTCCCGCGCTTGGCACCAGTTTATGTTTTCCCGCGCTTGACACCAGTTGAATGTTTTCCCGCACTTGGGACCAGTTAAATATTTTTACTTCAAGTGAACAAAACTGCTCTCGCACGTAACTGCGGTTAGCATCAGTTTATATTTCCCGCGCTTGGCACCAGTTTATGTTTTCCTGCGCTTAACACCAGTTGAATGTTTTCCCGCGCTTGGGACCAGTTAAATATTTTTACTTCAAGTGAACAAAACTGCTCTCGCACGTTCCTGTGCTTAGCACCAGTTTATATTTCCCGCGCTTGACACCAGTTTATGTTTTCCTGCGCTTAACACCAGTTGAATGTTTTCCCGCGCTTGGGACCGGTTGAGTATTTTTACTTGAAGTAAACAATACTGCTCTCGCACGTTCCTGCGCTTAGCACCAGTTTATATTTCCCGCGCTTGGCACCAGTTTATGTTTTCCCGCGCTTAACACCAGTTGAATGTTTCCCCGCGCTTGGGACCAGTTAAATATTTTTACTTCAAGTAAACAATACTGCTCTCGCACGTTCCTGCGCTTAGCACCAGTTTATATTTCCCGCGCTTGGCACCAGTTTATGTTTTCCCGCGCTTAACACCAGTTGAATGAGTTCCCGTGCTTGGGACCAGTTAAATATTTTTACTTCAAGTAAACAATACTGCTCTCGCACTTTCCTGCGCTTAGCACCAGTTTATATTTCCCGCGCTTGGCAACAGTTTATGTTTTCCCGTGCTTAACACCAGTTGAATGTTTTCCCGCGCTTGGGACCAGTTAAATATTTTTACTTCAAGTAAACAATACTGCTCTCGCACCTTCCTGCGCTTAACACCAGTTTATATTTCCCGCGCTTGGCACCAGTTTGTTTTCCCGCGCTTAACACCAGTTGAATGAGTTCCCGCGCTTGGGATCAGTTGAATATTTTTACTTTGAGTTGTGATGAATGCTTTGGGCTCTTTCCGTTTGTTGTGATCGGTCAGAATTGAAAATCGCTCTATTGCAGTTGTACTTATTATTTTGTTATTCCTTGTACAGATGAAGGTACGGAAGGCAGGAGCACCAACCCCGAGAAAGTTCATGGGTCACGGAATCTGCGATAACATCGCTCGCTCCTGCACCTTACCATCTGTCACGGATGAAGCACAAGTCATAGCAAAACAGTGTCACGCACTCCTGAAGCAATTGAGTGTCACGCCAGAGGACGTTCGTGGCATGGGAATACAAGTTAGTAAGTTGATTGACAGGAATGCCTTTTCTGGTGCAAAGAATTCAAGGTCATTGTTTGATTTTATGAAACCACAAACCAACACTGATGAAGCCAACTCTGGACTTGTCGCCACGGAAAGAGAGGTTGAAATATCTGAAGAAAAACAAGCTCCGGTTGCAGAAAGAAGCCCTGAAGATCAACAAAAGAAACTTCCGCCTTTACCAAAGTTCTCTCCTCATAAAGTTCAGCAGGCTCGTGATTCCACGGCCGAAAAAAGCGTAGGGGACCTGGGTGAGAGCCTGTACTTGCCTTCTCCATCGCAGATTGATCCTGCAGTATTTGAAGCTTTACCTGAAGATATTCGAAGGAGCATCGAGAAATCGTACGCTGCAAGAAATCAAAGGATTTTACTGAATCGGACAGGAAGACAAGAGGTTAGTGACTTGCCTTTTCCAAGAATAAAATACCAAGTTGTTGCAGGAGAAACATAAATGCCACCTCGGAGAATCATATAAATTCACAGTTTTCTTAAAGATTGTCATTAACAGGCATTTCTTCGTAGCTCGATGTGCAAAATTTAAAGAACATCAACAAATGTAAAGCGAATATATCATCCTCGCAGTTATGTTTGAAAATTAAGCAATTGCAAAGAAGCCAGAAAAAATTCAGATCTTCGTAAAAGGGCTCATTTAGCGTCAAGAAAATACACATTGGAAATATTTTTGTTGACTTCACAGGAAGAAGAGTTTGAGCCTCAACAGCAACCCCAGCGAAAAACTACTAAAAATAAACTAAGTAAAACTGTGTCCAAACCTTCTCGAACACTATTTGAAACAAACACTACATCAGAAGTCGCTCATCCTAGTACGTCGGAACTCCTGCCGTCACCATCCCAAATCGACCCAGAATTCCTGGCGGCGCTTCCTGATGATGTAAGAGAGGAACTTGAGCAGGCTTACAAACGCAAGGAATCTCACGTTACACACGTTCGCATCCAGGCTCCACCGTCGGATACTCCGGTTGTTCCACCAGAGAGGGGCATGGAAAGGAGTGCAGTGGTTGTCCAGTCGGGCGATGTCCATAAGGGAGAAGCTAAAAAGGTTAATGCTCCTCGAAAACAGGTAAATGTTACAATGAAAGCCCTGTCTGAAATTGACACCTACAAGCAATTGCAAAAAGAGTTGAGACATTGTGTACTGCAGTTCATATTTCGAGGATAACATGGTTTTCAACAAGTCCCCACCCCATTCCTCCTTATCATTGTTGTACCAGATCAAAAATGCCATTCAAACTAACAGTCATCAACATTGAAAGGGGGAGGAGGGGGGGGGGGGGGTCAGCAGCACGTTGCATTGATTTGATTTGTGTTACGCGGTCGCTTTCATACGGAATGGACATATTTTGAAAAGTGTCTCAACCTTTTTGCAACTGCTTGTAGCGTTGTAACTTGACTACCTTCATGTCCGTATACCTAGTAATCACAACGGGCGCTTTGAAGCAGGCAACCAACACAATTCATGTGTGTCTTCGTAAAGAAAAACAGCGGACAGTGAATATCAAGCCCGTTAAAGGGACCCTCCATTGTTATAACAAATTGACGTTAAATTGTTGGAAATCAAGTCTAAATTAAAATTAAAAAAAAAACAGGTGCAAATGTAATTTCAGTGTACAAAAAAATGGATACGATTATTTATGACGTGTTACGGTTGTTTAATTGTTGCATACAAAAGAACTTCGATTCTTAACAATAGCGGCAACCGTAACACGTCATACATATTCAAAATGGCGGCGCGCGGGAAATTTAAAAGCGAAAATAGGCGATATTTATATCCATTTTATTTGTACACTAAAATTATATTTGCACCTGTTCTTTTAAAAAAATTTAATTTAGACTTTATTTCCAACAATTTAACGTCAATTTGTTCTGTCTAACTATGGGAAAGTACAGGTGAAGAGCTTTCATTTGAATGGTCACACTTCAGGATTTCCTCCACAGACTCAAAAGTTAGAACCACCTTGTACAGCATAATAAACAGTACCACAGGAAACTACTGATCAGTAGCTTTCATTTGAATGGTCACACTTTAGGATTTCATCCACAGACTCAAAAGTTAGAACCACCTTGTACATCATAATAAACAGTACCACAGGAAACTACTGATCAGTAGCTTTCATTTGAATGGTCACACTTTAGGATTTCATCCACAGACTCAAAGGTTAGAACCACCTTGTACAGCATAATAAACAGTACCACAGGAAAGTACTGCTCAGTAGCTTTCATTTGAATGGTCACACTTTAGGATTTCATCCAGACTCAAAAGTTAGAACCACCTTGAACAGCATAATAAACAGTACCACAGTAAAGTACTGCTCAGTAGCTTTCATTTGAATGGTCACACTAAAGGATTTCATCCACAGACTCAAAAGTTAGAACCACCTTGTACAGTATAATAAACAGTACCACAGGAAAGTACTGCTCAGTAGCTTTCACTTTTCAGAATTTCATCTACAGACTCAAAAGTAAGAACCATTTTGTATCAGATGGCCAGTAATAATAACCATTTTGTATCAGATGGCCAGTAATAATAACCATTTTGTTTGCATCAGGCGTGTTTAGGAGAAGCGGTTACACTTCCTGAAGTGAAACAAGTCATCAAACAGTGGACTGAAACCTATGAAGGTGGGCATAATCTCGCAATTTTTCCAAACAAAACACTTTCATATCTGTGATAGTTCGATCGCAAAGAAACAGCGAAGCTATGGCTAAACCGGAACGCAAGATTTAAACTTGCTGACAAACTTGCGTTCGATGGTCAAACAAATCCAGCCTTGTACGCGCGCTCATATCAGAGAAAACAATAGTGAAAGCAACTTGCATTTAGTAGCGTCGTCTACTTGCGTTTGGGTGGCCAACGGTAAGAAAATTTGCGCGTACTTGCAGGCAAATTTCAGTTCGATCAAAATGAACGCGTTATTCCAAGCCAGCGCAAGTGCACGCAAGTCCTGCCCAAACAGTCCCAAGTTCAACAAGCGTTCCTCCAACGACCCAAGTGATTTTTGAAAACATTTAATTTTACGTTAATTGACGTATTTCATAGTAATGTTTACTTTTGTTCTATGAGACGCGATTCAACATTTGTTGATCAACAGATGGAGTAACGGCAGTTCAACATTTGTGTATCATGTCTTCAGTTGAATGTTGATAGGGACAGGCTCTATTCCGATCGACAAGTTGCACCTTATTGAACGACACCAGTCGATCGTTTTAAAATGATGAATGTTTTTTTCTATTCATTCAACAAGTTGCAACATCGTTCAACATGCTGAACAGGACAATATTGAACCGTGTACCACTCGTTGCTGCTCAGGTTTTTTTCTATGACGTTTATTCAACACAATTCTTTTTTTCTTGGTAGTTCCTCTGGAGGAAGATGTCGAAGTGTTTAGTGATTACTTGCTCCAGCTTGTTGGAACGCAAAACTTGGAGCAGCTTTGGAGAGTCTTGAAGTTCCTCGACAGGTATTACCTAGAATTTTGCTGCTGCTTTATTTTCCAGCTGCTCAAATCGATTACGTAAGAAAGAGGGCCAGTGAGAGGGAGATGGGGAAGGGAGAGAATGAGGGAAAAAGTGGGAAAGTGTGAGAGTGAGGGAGAGGAGAATGAAATGATGGGAAGAGAGGGAGGGAGTAGTGAGGGATGCTGGGAGAGAGAACGGGAACGGTTAAGGGGGATTGGGAGGAAGAAAGGGAAAGGGAGGGGAGGGGAGGGAGAGGAGGAAAATCAAAGAGAGGGAGGGAGGGAGGGGTAGGGAAGGTTGATGAGAGAGGCAGGCCTAGGTGGTGTAAGGAGTCCGGGAAGCAAAGAGGGAGGAGGGACTGGAGGTAATAATAATAAATAATTTATTGATTTTTATAGCGCCAAAACCACTACTTGCCCTATGGAGCTTTACAATGCAGAGGAGCGAGAGGAGAATGAAAGGCTTGCTAGCTAGGGTGCCATTGAATACTACCCTCGTAGTTGATTCATTCTTTGGAAAATGGGTTAAGCTCCGATAGCTGTGGGCCACTTGTCTCTTGAAAATATTTTTTACATCACGTTACTCCTTTGTTTTTGTTAGGACAATTGATGGACGAGAGGATTGGCAGTGTGTCTGTTGTGCGGTTCTAGAGCAAGTTCAACAAGTACTCAGTCAGAAATACCACGCCAAACTTGCTGTAAATTCGTTAAAATTTACCAAGTAAACTCCTTTCCACATCTAAGAACAATATTTGACCTATGAGTTCAAGTAATAAAGATCGTAATCTTTCAAATTAAATGTTGCTTAAAAAAGTGAAAAAAAAAAAAAAACCCCGAGTCTGTGTGCAAGGATGCTGTACAGATGAGATAAACTTCTTAAAGGCTGCGTTACGTATGTTTATAAGCATAAACGTACGACGCAAGAGCGTAAGCGCAAGGACCCCAAAAATGACGAAAGTGTACATTGTAATGTGCTGGGCGCTTCTCCTCCGCGGACCGCGCTCGGTTCGCTGATTTCCTTTTAAAACCATTACCTCCTGAAAGGAGCTTATTCACAGGCTATCTCTATTAAGCGATCGTGGTCACCTTTTCTTTATTGTCTTTACCGGTATTAAAATGTCGCTTAGTTAAGATGAAAGGGTTCTAAGAGTCATACTGAGTTTGAAGTCAAAGTATTGAACAGTAAAACAGATTTGAAACGACCAAGACATCTCAGCGTGACATAAATATGCATTGTGTGAAACGAGACTGTCCAGGGAACCGGATGACGTAGTTACCTTGGGGAATTAAAAAAAAAGTTTACCACAGCAATCATTTTTAACACGTAATACACTGGGGAATTAAAAAAGTTTACAGATGGAACGAATGAAAATTTGTATATCTATATTTGTATATCTCGTTCAACGCTTTCCCGTATTCACGAGCTAATAAACCAACCATACGAGTATTCATTAGAAATCTGATTGACGAAATTCTGTAATTTCTATTTGCATCATAAGAGGCATAAAACGTTTTGCGGTCAATTCGTCTTGTTACCAGTCTTTCTCCACGTCAAAATCTTCTTTGCTTGATTTCCTTCTAAACCAGTGAAACCTGTAGGTCAACCTGTATTAAGCTGTGGATTAGCGATTCCCCAAAGGTGACCGCTTAATACAGGTTTGACTGTAGCTTTAAAAGGAAGGTTTTTCTAGGTGAACACTCGTTCGTTTGTCTCACGATGCAGTCACTTTGAGATGTTGATCGCGATGTTTTGACTGCTGTTACTGCTAGTCTTGATCAGGCGATGAGGTAGATTAGTTACGTGTCGCACAACAGCCGATCGATAACAAATCGGACCTGTGAGGGAACAACGTGCTACATAAAGCGACACGTAACCAATCGACCTCATCGCCTGATGAAGACAAGCAGTGATAGCAGTCGAAACGTCGCGATCAACATCTCAAAGTGACTCCATCGTGTGACAAACGAACAAGCGTTGACCTACCTAACACACCACGATGAACAACAACCATATTTTTAATAACGAAAGTTTTCCTCTTTCTGTGTTTGCGAATAAACCTTAACGAGGTTCCACTATAGCATACACACTTACGACGTGAGCATGAAAGCGAGGCCTAAGGGCCACAAACTTACCGCAAACTTCAAAAAAGTAAATATGGCGGCGGAAACGAGCGATTTGTGATTTAGAGATTAAAAATTATTCCCAGAAGATATTCCAGGAGCAGTTGTAGTAAATGAAAGGAACGTTGGAAAGTGGACGGTGGAGAAACTAACCTTCGGGAAGGATTCTTCGGAAATGCATGAAACGTCAAGTCTTTTCCCATTATCGGAACGATTATTACAAATTAAAGCGCAGCGGCGCAGCATTTGTGGGAGCTTTTTTTTGTCGTAGTTGTAGGCTGCGCTTCTGCCATTTTAATTGCGATGTGGCCTTTAGGCCTCGCTTTCATGCTCATGTCGTAAGTGTGTATTACAACAAAATTCACACAAATCTTCGTCCACCAAACCAGTTTATTGGAGCCAGTTCCAGTCCACCCGCCTGCAGGCGGTTCAACGCCCTAAAGTGTTACACCGCTGACCAATCATTTGTTTACTACCTGCTACATATAATACCACATAATATGTCCTGGTTACGCTACAATCAACAATCTTCAACGAATTGGTTATATAGGTTACTAAGACTGCTTTCTTTCTGGTTAAATTAACAGGACTGTTGTTTTTTTTTTTACTTCTTAAGATGTGAACAGTGCAGTTATATTTAGGAAATATGTCTTGAGTTTTTGTGCAAAGTTGCTGGAAACCCTTTACCGTATAAGTTGTTTAATCTAACCTAAGCTGGTGCAATATTTGTTTGCAGCGAAGACAAGAAATTTACTGATTTAGGGAAAACAAAAAAAAAATACTGTAGTTCAGCGGGGGCAGTTGTTTCACAGCATTTTAACACCAATCTAAGGTTCTTGTTTGAAATCGTTTTTCATTTATAATTCCGGTAAGTTTCAGTGTTAGTTTGATATGTGCAAGTATTACACAGAAGTCTTGAACTTTGGATTCCCAGTTGGTGGTAATCCTGGATTTTACATAACAAATGAAAAAATAAAAACGAAACAAAAAGGGAGAGAAATTCGACAAAAAAAAATCGGGACCCACAAACCGACCCCTTCAATTGCATTTTCAGTACAACTGGAACAACAATATTTCTGTTTTCCCTTAGCTACTTTTGAAACAATGTAATAACACCTACAACGATCGACTAACACCGATAGAAAAAGGCAAGGCTTACTTAATAACAGCAAAATTGAATAACATACTTAAGTGATTTATCTTCTAGACGAAGAAACGCAATTCAAATAAAAAGGTTAGTTTTTTTCCCATCAAGGATAACACACTCCTAACACTGTTGTTTGCGCCGAATGGCGTTTATATATTCCGGCCCCATTTCATATTATCAACTAGTTTTCTATTCATTTCAAGACGATTCATCTTGACATTTCTCTAGCTATCATCAAGTAACTGTACAACCTAACCTCACTAACGCAAATTCCACAACGCGTGGTAATGTAATAAATAATTTTATAATATATACTTTTTCTTGGAAAAAAAAAACCGAAAAGCAAAACCAAATTGTGCAAAAGGCCTTGCTGCTCTTTCACCTGTCCGAGCTGTAAATAAATTTCTATCGTAATAAAATAACCACCCCAGATGTATTATGAAATAAGATCCATTAACAATGAAAGTAAGCTGAGCTTAAATTCTTAAAATCTCTTTCTTTAACCATAGGCTTTAAAATATTTGTACTAATATCACGACTCACTACATGAATCATTATGACATTCATAAAATTGAGAAGTTCACTTCGTAACCAAATTCTCCCTCACAGGAAGTTAACAATAATTGCATTGTTAAAATAAATGACGTATTGCGACTCGTAAATAAGTCAATAAGTCAACGTGACCTTGAGGTATACGTTCCTCGTGGTACAATTTACCAATCATTTCTACTAATTGTAACTCTTGAATCTTTAGTCTCGGCCATAAATTTTTCTTTTTGTCATTATGTGGCCATTAAGATGCACACATATCACATCAAAGGAGGTATGGCAGGTAAGAAATATAATAATACAATGAAAAAAATAAAATAATAAATAAAATGAAGAACAGAAAAAAAATAGAAAGTCAAAGAACTTGGCAGATTTGCATGTGCATTAAAATGGAAAAAGCAAATCTTCCCGTGCTGCTTGAAACAAACTTTTTTTTTGTAGTTTTGGAATATCTACTTAGTACTGAGTTGCACCAAGAATAACATTTTACACCTTCATTAATATCTTAAAATTAAATCTGAATTCATCCACTTTTTTTAAGCTTTAAACAGCGACTATTATAACCCAAGCACCTCATACAGGATATATGGTGCAGTTTCTCGAACAAACACTTTCTGTCTAAAATGGACATTGCAAGATGCGAAGACAATCAACAAGGCGGAACAAATGACCACTCACTTCTCAGGAAGGCAGTACACCGTTGCAGTTTTGTTACTATGGTAACAATGTTCAAAAAGTCTTCTTATATCAGTCACTTGCTTGCAGCTAAATGGATGAAAATGAAGTCACGCAACACCGACCAAGAGTGACAAAGAGTCACGCAAAGTGGCCTCACACAACAACAAAGTGGGGTGACAAGATCGCATCAAGTGATGTAATGCAAGTGACATGGCTTGACAAGATCACCCAAATTAAAGTGGCATTATGCAACAGGTAAAGCTGTCACGGAGTGTTCTCGCGTCTTGCAAATTCCTTTCTACGTTTAATACTGGACAACATCAACACACACCAACACGTTATGGAATATAATCGTCCTCTAAATCGTCAGCACTTTCGCCTTCGCTTGTTCCTCCCATCAGAGTTTGATGATCTGACATCGCCTGCTTCGCTAGATAAGCCTCGCGCTTGATCTTGATCTCAAGGGATTGTGGGATATCTGGTACCAACAAGTCGATCAAACGAGAAACGAAGAAGACAAAATGCTATGGAAGAAAGAAAGCCGAGTTAATTTATATGATAGGATTGATGAAATGGTTGGAGGACAAACACCTAGCGACAAAAGTGACTTTTTATAACCGTCCCTTCCGAAGTCAGGTATTCACTAACCCTCTCAAAATCGAGTTTTGAGAACGAGTCATTAACCCGTAACCCGAGTCCCGTAACCCGAGTCCCGTAACCCGCTCCCGTCTAAATGTGCATAGCTCACCTCAAACATGATGACAAATCCAAGTCGAAGGGCCAATAGATGCCAGTAGAAACTGGTAAAATGACCTTTAGGGTCTCTGAACTCTGGGTACCTTAAAACAGTGCAAAAACATTGTTAACAAACTTCTATCGCATACCAGAATAAAGTAGCATATCTGAGGGATAAATGTCGTGTCAGAAAAAACCTTGAGTGAAATTTGTGATCCTCGCAGTGTGCTCTCAACTTAAGCAGTTTAAAAAGCAACCTGAAAAAAAATTCAGGCTTGAACGGGATTCGAACCTATGACCTATGACCTCGCAAGGTCATGGGTTCGAATCCCGTTCAAGCCTGAATTTTTTTTCAGGTTTCTTTTTTTTAAGTTGAGAGCACACTGCGAGGATCACAAATTTCACTCATGTTTATCCGCAGTTCAAATATATGATTTTCATATATTTACATTCATAGAAAAAATCTTGAAAGCCGTGTCATGACATTCTTAGCACAAATTTTAAAATCGAGTCAAAATAAATGTCGTATAACTGTGCAATATATTTCGCCTCAAACTAATCTTATCGGTAGTGTTACAACATTCGATTCTTAACACAAATTTAAAGGGACTCCTTCAACCACTGTCCTTTGCGCGCATCTATTATTGTTTTTCTTTTCACAACCAAAATGGACATAAAAAGTCAAATTATGAAAACTTAAGGACGTTCGCGCCCAAAATGTTCCCACGTACAGATTTTTTTAAAACTTTCCATGCAGTAAGGTGAAGATCAACTATTTCCAAAATGACCAAAAAATGGGGGGTCACCGTGCTCGTTTTCGAGATAAGGCGCATTAAAGACCATGCGTTTTAAGAAGCTTTCGTTATTTAAAGACGATCTTAGCTTACAACTATTAGCAATAAAAGAAGCTACTTTACTTTATAGGCCTTGAAAAAGAAAACATATTAGTCTTGCCCGTCCACATTCGAAGAAAACATTGGTCGCACGAGAGCAGAAAAGGCGAAATATTTGTAACTTCTCACGTACAGATTTTTTCTATTTTTTGTTTAAATGGAGAAAATTAGGAAAGGAAGTGATCTACGGAATGAAAAAAGGGGGTCACCGGACATCCAAGAGGGTAAAATCGCTGAGAAGTTCTCAAAGCGACCATCTGTTCGCACTGTCACGTCATTGCGTGACATTTCCGAGAAGACCTGGATCTACAGCTATCCCATGATACCACACGCTCTTTACGTTCCATTCTATAAAGTGGAAAAAAGTTTGCGTTGGGTGCGTTCAGGGTACGTTCTTGTTGATATTCCATGGGCTTTTAACGTTTGCGTGACATGTGCGAAAAAATGCGCAGTAGCAATGGGCGCGAACGTCCTTAAACAACTTTAAATAGATAGCTTATACAGCCAGCCTTAAAGATTGCAAAGATAGAATCGGATGAACCAAGACACTCGCGAGTTTAGCAAAGCACACTGGTTGAAGGTGTCCCTTTAATATCAAGCCAGTGTAAATCACGTGTTGTGCAAACCAAACCGACTATACGCGAATATCTGACGTCATTGTTTACATTTTGCTTCATTAGCATACAAATTTACGGAGAGAAGGCATTGTGCTAAACACGAATTCACTTCAAAAGTTGAAAGAGCTTGTTAAATTTAGTAATCCATCCAATTTTTAGCTCTTTTCATGCAATGTTTAAGAAAACATCAGCTGTATCCAAAACTGCAAAATTGCTGGGTGGCAAAAGCGCTAATAAGCCCATACATTCTATGTAAAATTTGGAGTTTTGAAAACAGCATTGCACAAAGGGTATCCAGTATATCGGGCTCAAATTTCCAGAGAAAGCTAATTGTGCTATGCTCTTAGATTTAGAGTTGATTGTTTTGTAGCTCGATTAGACAATCAGGCGAAAATGATTATGAGGCAAAACTTGTAAACAAATATTTAACAATTAGATTACGAGCTCGCGATTTATCGCGTGATAGTTGATGAGGGCGAAGCCCAAATTGGCTATGACGCACAGAAATCAAGAGTAATCTAATTGTTTTAGTATAAAACTACTACACGTTCAAAACTTAACAAGAAGACAGGCTCGCGTTTTTATTATATAATGATATAAATAACAACCGCACACACTCAGCACTTTCTACAACAGGATAGATAGTGAGTAGTGTAGCCAATAAGAGAACAGCATTCGTGATACAACGCTAGTAGATTTATACTAATCGACTACAGAATGAGTAACAAGCCATTTCAACACAAACTTATCAAGACAGTACCGTGCAATAAATTCCGTATCAGACTAACCTGCACGGTATGCTCGTGGTGTTGGGCGGTGACCAAGCCAGTGAGAAGTTGAGGTATCCATTCAGGGAATTGTCTTCTGATACGGCAAAACGATACAGGAGTTTGGGCAAGAACGTCGACGTGAAGGCGATAAGAAAGGCCTACAAAAAAGGGACAATATTCCAGTAAGGAGCTTCAATTTCCCCCTCCCAAAATTGATATCTCCTGCGAAGGCCTTGATCAGCCAAATTAAGATGGGATTCTTTCAGTGAATCGAGTAAACAACCAAGTACAATCTAATTTTGACACGTTTATACCTATTCAAACACTGATTAACTTCTTGATATTTGTTTTGAACATATGAAACAGGCTCTAACCAGTCACTTCAAAGATCTTTTTCTTTTCTTTTTCGTTATATATATGTTACCCAGCTGCGCTTGTAAGTTGTTTATTTTTTTTTCAGCACCTGTCGCCGAACTTCGTATACTTTTCGTGGTGCACACGATGTAGGTTACTTTTCCTGTGCTTAGCGCAGGCTGTTTGCTTCGATTTCTGATTGGTTCTATGCAGACGCGGTTGTGTAGTGGTTAGCGCATTGATCTTTCAACCTGAAGGTCGTCGTGTTGTTTCCGCCTTAAACAAGAAACTTTGATCTCTCCACTCAGGTGTATAAATGGGTACCGTCGACATAATGCTGGGGGGATAACCCTGTGATGGACTAGCATCCCATCCAGGGGAGAGTAGCAATATTCCTAGTTCCTTCACGTGACAGAAACGGGGTACAGCTCCGGCCTTTTGGGTCATGCATGGCTCGTGTGCGACTTTACCTTACCTATAGAGTGTTTTCACTAACGTCATCAAAATTCAGGAGCAGTTTTCGATTCTAAAATGTTTATGGAATTGTAGAGAGTTTAAAACTACACATCTGGGCCAAATTTTGAAGCGCAAGAGCATTTCATTCAAGAGTTCTAGGCGAATGAGTATATACATTTTTAGTAAGAAATGTATGGAGCGTCCATCTTGGTGTCCCACTTAGGGGCACCAACATGGCGGCCAAAAATTTAAAGTCTTAATAACACCAAACATCTCATCACAAAATATTGTATTCACTATAAGAGGCATGAAATCGGCTTATAGGCATCTATAAGTCATTAATAACTTTCAACTAGTTCAGTTGTGTTTATTTTCACGGCTTATCTGAAATAGCGTGACGAATTGCGTGACACATTTACAACCTTTATAAATCGAAAACGAAACATCGTTAAAACCTGAAACGTTTTGTGAAAGATTATAACACTGGTATCCACATACCATGTTAGAAACAGCTTTGTAGGATGTATACTTTAGAGTTTTTAATTTTTATGACGTCATGTGAAAACACTCAATATGCAGTCACTGGAAATCCGCTGCATGTGAAAACAATCAATCAACAAACAAACAAAAATAAACTCAGATTTCAACTCACGTTGCTGATGACTGCTATTTTAGCGACGCTATCCAAGATATCAAACCAGATTCCAATGTCTTGCGCTCTATCGGCGATCGGTCGTCTCACTTCGCACACAAACTTGTCCGAGTCAATTCGTATCTCGAAGATGTTGTTGGCAAGTGCGAAGAATGGAGCCAGAGGAAATGCAGCCACGAAGATGGTGATGAAGCCGAACTGGAGAACTTTGGAGCAAAATCAAACAGAACAAGTAATGAACCCATAACTCCACTGATTACCAAAGTATTAATTTGAATAAATTGGAAAATATGGAAAAGCATGCTACCGTAATGACCCAATAACTTTTGTACCTGGAAGGTCTCCCTTTAGAATTCTATCAACGGATTCAAAAGTAGAAAGAAACCATCATGTACAATAAACAGCTTCACAGTGAAGTAGCGTTCATTTGAATAGTAATATTAATAACTATAAAAACGTTTTAGGATTTCATTGACAGACACAAAACTTAGAGACCCCTTCGAATTCTACAGCAAAATTATCAGAACCACTGGAAAGCACTGCTAAATAGCGTTCAATTTAATAGTCACACACTTTGAGATTTTGACTAAACTCAAGTCAGAGCCACCTTGTACAGCATAATAAACAGCACCACAGGAAAGTACTGCTCAGTAGCTTTTATTTGAATGGTCACACTTGAGGATTTCATCCACAGACTCAAAAGTTAGAACCACCTTGTACAGTATAATAAACAGTACCACAGGAAAGTACTGCTCAATAGCTTTCATTTGAATGGTCACACCGTATGATTTCAACCACAGATTCAGAACTTTGAACCATCTTGTACAGCATAATAAACAATACCACAAGGAAGTACTGCTCAATAGTTTTCATTTGAATGATCACACTTTAGGAATTCATCCACAGATTCAGAACTTCGAGCCATCTTGTACAGCATAATAAACAGTACCACAGGAAAGTGCTGCTCAGTAGCTTTCATTTGAATGGTCACACTTTAGGATTTCATCCACAGACTCAAAAGTTAGAACCACCTTGTACAGCATAATAAACAGTACCACAGGAAAGTACTGCTCAATAGCTTTCATTTGAATGGTCACACTGTAGGATTTCATCCAGACTCAAAAGTTAGAACCACCTTGTACAGTATATAATTAACTGTACTACAAGAAAGTACTGCTCAGTAGCTTTGATTTGAGTTAAAGCTCTTCTTGGAACTTTCCCATCATGCCCACCTGGATCACTACAACGAGTAGTTCATTCTCTCCCGACGGAATTCTGTCCCACGTGTGTTCCGCTGTCTAGAGGGACGTTTGTCCCGTGAGCATTCTGTCCCGAGGGTTGTCGTTGAAGAGAGAGTGGAATTTATTTTTGATACTCACTCATTTCCAAGTATTCTTGGAAGAGTCCTTCATTTTCCACGAGTTCATAGTCAGCCTCCCAGCGCGGTTTGTCCTCTTCCTTTGTCGTACCACGCTTCTTTCTTTTAATCCACTGCTTCAGCATTCTACAAAGAAACATATGCACATCCTCATCTGCACAAAAATCAACACACCAACCTCCATACTTTGTTATGGGCCGCATAAGTTCATTGGCTATCAAAGCCAGCATATTAATTTTGGTTATTCAAGATCTCCGTAAAAAAACGTGAAAAAACGAATCAAAGCCGCCAGAAGCGAAGAGTATAAAATATCACATGGTATAGAGCTCATATGGCGTAGGAACAAAATAGTCCACAAGTTCTAAGGCCGCGAGCACACTAAAGCGTTTTTAAAAGTCTCCGTTTTCATTTTGCCGAAAACGTAGCCTGCTCCAGGCTCTGCAGATAGCTCCCGGTTTCTTTTCGCGTTGCTTTTTCTTTTTCGCTCCCATTATCTGACAGGCTCCGCTGGAACATGCTGCCGAAAACGTGCAAACATTTTCTACCACACTAGAGTTTTCAACTGCCAACAGTGACACTGATGTATTTTCCTTTGAGAACGCATACTCTTTGAGTTTGAATCGCCTATCCTCTTCATTAAAACAATCTAAAACCCATGGCATCATCGTTTTCAAAATCCTTCGTTTCCACTCGTCGACAAACTAAGGCCTTTTCAAAAGCTTTTGAAACCGTTTTCGAAAGTCTCCGATTTTATTGAAATGAACACCTATCATTCACTCAGAATAGGCGAAAATGAATCAAAAAGTTTGCATTTTCAAAAGAATACACATACTACACGAGCAATTTTTATGTGGCAATTTTCTATGTGGCAATTTTTATTTGCCCGTGTAGATGATGAAAAATGACCAATTTTTATGTGACAACTGTATTTGCTGAAAAGCTGGCGTGTTAGTGTTTATGTGGCAAATAAAAATTGCCACATACCGATAATTGTCTGTGTGGACGAGACGCCACATAAAATGTGACAATTATATCGACGTCATCTGTAGAACCCAGTCCCTAATATTTGCGCATCCAACATGGCAGCTTCCATGAGTACAGCCTGTAGATGGGCAGATGCGCTTGTTTCCTTGTTACAGAGGCATTGCGAGCTAGGGGAAGTTTGTGGAATAGTCACAGCGACAACTATAAGACCCGTAATACGAAAAAGAAGGAATATGAAGAGATTCTTGCGATACTAAGAGAAGATTGGCCATCTATTGTTTATTGTTTATTCGCCATCTTGCTTTGAACCCTAGCCTTTATTCCATGGGCATCTCCGCTGTGCGAAATTATTACTGATGTAAATAAACAACAAATATTTGTCGATCATCTACACGGGCAAATAAAAATTGTCACATACAGTTGCCACATAAAAATTGCTCGTGTAGACGGGGGTTTAGCGTGGATGAGGTCAAACAAACCGCGGCAGTCTTTACTCACGGAATAACAATCTCCTGCACATTGTTGATGGTCTGTTTGCCTATCATGATGATAACAAGCTGCTGGGCAAGTTCCATCAGACAGCCACTGGGCGCACACTAAAATAACAACCAATCACGGGTTAGTAAATCAGTCACATGACCACGCTTACAAAAACACGGCAATGAAACACGCAGTTCAACATTTGTCGATCAATAAGTGTTGAGCAGTGTATCGTGCCGTATTGAATGCTGAATTGAGTGTCAAAGGTATTAAATAAAACATGAAGCAATTGATCAATCACTAGCAAGTTCTGGCAGCACTGCCCAAACCATGGCTTTTTTTTTAGAGAAAAATAGCATGCTTTTTTAAAGTGCACCTAACCCCCAAATTTATTTTTGGCTTAATCAACTCTATGTACGTTGAAAAGTTGAATAGTTAAATATTTCTTGTTTTTTAACGTCGCGTTAGTGAGTTATATATTTGAATTTACAAAATGCTAATTAGATGACGTAAATTCGGGAATTTGCCATTATTTCTACGTCAATTAACAATACGCAGTATACAATTGCAACTTAAGGAAAATCAATTTGAGAAATACCAAATATAAACTGTGGATAGTCAATTGATTCGTAAAAAATATTACTTGGAGGTAAAAACAAGTAGTTGTATAATAAATGATTCCCAAATTTACGTCATCTAATTATCATTTTGTAAATTCAAATCTCTATAACTCACTAACGCGACGTTAAAAACAAGAAATATTTAACTATTCAACTTTTCAATGTACATAGAGTTGATTAAGCAAAAAAAGAAAATTTGGGGTTAGGTGCACTTTAAACAATGTACAATGAAGGCTGATGCAGTGCTCGTTCGTAGCGATCAAACACAGCTATTCAGCGATCGCAGAGTGGAGCAGTTTCCAGTTGAGTGTCGTAAAACCAAAACCGAAGTCATTACTTTGGCCAATCACAACAGAGCAGACAATCCAATGAACCAATCAGAACTGAAAGGAAATTCCATGTAGCCGGCGCCAAGCGCGGGAAAATGCGAGGGAGCAAGTCACGATTGTTTTGGTTTCACTTCTGATTGGTTCATAAAGTGGAGACTGGGGCGAGCATGGATAAGAAGTAGACGTGTCTAACGGAGCTCCGACTGAGGTCGACGATTTTGAAGTTTTTTTGGATGATTTCAATGTCCACAAAGAGAAAAGATAGGTCTCCAAGCACGAAGACAACCAAAGAATCGCCAGACGAGAAGAAAAGTAAAGAAGAGGTAAAAGAGTTACAAAGCGATTCCGACGAGGTCTTCGAGGCGCTGGAAATGGCGGAAAGTTTGGGTAGCAAATTGGAAGTAATAATGCATAAGCTGAACAAACTCGACGTCATTGAAGCTAGAATTAACGAGGTGTTCACGACGCTTTCCAGTATTCAACAGTCGCTAATTTGCCTAGAAGAGGACGTTGAGAATTTAAAAACCAAGACCGGGAAACTGGATAACGTTGTTAAAGAACTTGAAGAGAGCGTAAGTTTTAATGACGAAGACATCAGCAACTTAAAACGTGACACAAAGGGTGCGGAAAAGGAACTAAACGATCTCAGGAAACAAATTCTTTATTTAGAAACATATTCCAGGAGGGAAAATGCGATATTTCATGGTATAGAGGAAATGGAAAATACGGACGATTCCCAGCAATTGCTTGAGGATACTAGGAAAGTTATGTATACCTTTATGGAAGAGCATCTTGACATCGAGAACCCTCAAGAAAAAATTGAATTCCAACGAATTCACCGTTTGGGGAAACCAAATCCAAGGAGAACTCGCCCAATAATTGCAAGATTCCTCAGGTATTCTGACAAAGAACTGGTTATGGACAAAGCCCGCAAGAAGTTAAAAGGAAAAGATTTCTACGTATCTGACGATATTCCAAAGCCTTTATACGAAGCAAGAAAGAATCAAATGAACAAATTCAAAGACGCAAAAAGTAAGGGATACTCTGCGTACTTCAACAAAGCCCACCCGGATAATTTATATGTAAATGGCAAATATATCGCCCCTGACACGCCAATTGATTAATTTTCCTTGATTTTCAGCGTTGATGTAATTTTCCTGAATTTTGTCTTTTCTTGCTCAAGCAAAGCGAATATTGCATATTTCTATCCCTTTTGTGGCATTGTACTTTTTTAATGCAACACTATTTTTGAGTTATAAATTGTATATTATATTATAACCACTGCCGACCACTTTTTCGGAGTGCTCTAAACAAAACATCCGACGGAAAGCAGGCATCGCTCAACTCGAGGTAATTTTTATGTTATTTGTTTTATGTATCTATGTTTATGTAAATGTGTGTGGTACTTTATGGATATATTGTGCAACAGCTTCAGGGTTTTGGCGCCGACACATGAGGGAATTATTCAACAAACTAAACAAAATTATTTATGGCTTTGACAATAGCATCGTTAAATGTCAGGGGACTAAGAGATGACATTAAAAGAAGAGAAGTGTTTAATTGGCTTCGAGCAAAAAAATATGCAATTTATATGCTGCAAGAAGTTCACTCAACTGACAATACTAATCACAAATGGTCGGCAGAATGGGGCTATCGAACTATTTTTAGTACCTACATGAGCAGCAAGGCAGTGTGAAGGTGTGCTTACAGAAAAAGAGTGCCTCGAGGCTCTAAAAAACATGGAAGCTGAAAAAACTCCTGGAACTGATGGGCTGCCTGCCGAATTTTATAAGGTTTTTTGGAAAGATATATCGGTCACTCTAATCAATGCTTTAAATTATGCCTATGAAAAGGGACAACTTTCAGTAACCCAGAGAAGAGGAATTATCAAACTTATACCTAAGAAAGATACAGAACCTTATTTTCTTAAAAACTGGAGACCCTTAACTTTACTAAATTGCGATTATAAAATAGCGGCAAAATCGATTGCTAACCGCTTAAAAACTTTTATCCCTAAACTTATTAATAATGACCAGACGGGCTTCATCAAAGATAGATTTATTGGAGAAAATATACGACTCATAGACAGTGTTATTTGCTATGCCAAAGAAAAAAATTTGCCTGGACTACTCCTATTTTTGGATTTTGAAAAAGCATTTGATACAATCGAATGGCCTTTTATTAGAAAAACTTTAGAATATTTTGGTTTCGGAACCAGCATCACTAGGTGGGTAAACCTTTTTTATTACCACCCAGAAAGCTGTATTTTAAACAATGGATGGGGGACCAATTTTTTTAAAATCCAACGAGGTGTTAGACAGGGTTGCTCTCTCTCGCCTTACCTTTTTATTTTATCAGCAGAGGTTTTGGCCAAGGCAATTCGTAAAAATAAAAATATTAACGGCATGCGCGTAAAGAACAAAGAAATTAAGCTAAGTCAGTATGCAGACGACACGACGCTAATATTAGACGGGTCTAGAGAATCTCTATTGGCCTCACTTCAACTTTTAGATGGTTTCTATGAGGCCTCCGGCTTGAGGCTCAATGACAAAAAAACAGAAGCTCTTTGGATAGGAGCAAATTGTGGAAATCAAGAAATACTACTCACTGGGCGAAATCTTAAATGGCTAAAACACAAAGTTAAAACGTTAGGAGTTTGGCTCTCAGTTGATCCGGAAGCTACCGCAACCCTAAATTATAATGACAAACTAGATAAAGTACGGAACATTTTAAGCTGCTGGAAATATCGCAGGCTTACTATGATAGGTAAAATAGCAGTTCTAAAAAGTTTAGTAGCTTCTCAACTCGTTTATGTGCTGTCTCCTTTACGCACAAATGTGAAAGCTGTCAAAGAAGTAAACAAACTATTCTATTCTTTTCTCTGGAATGAAAAAGGAGATAAAATCAAACGAAAAGTCATTATTAATGATTACTCAAAGGGCGGACTAAAAATGATAGATATAGAGTCTTTTAATAAGTCTCTAAAAACCATATGGATAAAAAAATATTTAGATAAAAATAACCAAGGAAAATGGAAATTGTTTTTTTGATCTTGATTTAGAGAGATTTGGAGGCACAATATTTCTCACGGGTAACCTTAATATGAATGACATCAATAAGATCTACAAAATCCATAACGGTTTTATAAAAGAGGCTCTCACAATTTGGACGGAAATAAATTTTGAGAACCAAATAATTTCTGAGAATCAATTTCTTGACCAAAGCTTATGGCATAATTCACTTATTAGAGTTAATAATCGACCTCTTTTCTTTCCAGAGTGGTATAAAAAAGGAATTATACAAGTGAAACATCTGAAAGATGACTCAAATAATTACCTATCTTTAACTGGCCTGCAAGAAAAATACTGTCTGACCGTATGCCCTTTAAAGTACTATGGTCTCTTGTCTGCTCTTAAATGCCTCTGGAATATACATATACATTTCCTTTCAAAATCCATTACCTCCTGAAAGGAGCTTGTTCACAGGCTATCTCTATTAAGCGATCGTGGTCACCCTTTCCTTATTGTCTTTACCGGTATTAAAATGTCACTTAGTTAAGATCAAAGGGTTCTAAGAGTCATACTGAGTTTGAAGTCAAAGTATTGAAGAGTAAAACAGATTTAAAACAACCAAAACATCTCAGCGTGACGTAAATATGCATTGTGTGAAACGAGACTGTCCAGGCAACCGGATGACGTAGTTACACTGGGGAATTTAAAAAAAAGTTTACCACAGCAATCATTTTTAACACGTAATACACTGGGGAATTAAAAAAGTTTACAGATGGAACGAATGAAAATTTGTATATCTATATTTGTATATCTATATTTGTATATCTCGTTCAACGCTTTCCCGTATTCACGAGCTAATAAACCAACCATACGAGTATTCATTAGAAATTGACGAAATTCTGTAATTTCTACTTGCATCATAAGAGGCATAAAACGTTTTGCGATCAATTCGTCTTGTTACCAGTCTTTCTCCACGTCAAAATCTTCTTTGCTTGATTTCCTTCTAAACCAGTGAAACCTGTAGGTCAACCTGTATTAAGCTGTGGATTAGCGATTCCCCAAAGGTGACCGCTTAATACAGGTTTGACTGTAGCTTTAAAAGGAAGGTTTTTCTAGGTGAACACTCGTTCGTTTGTCTCACGATGCAGTCACTTTGAGATGTTGATCACGACGTTTTGACTGCTGTTACTGCTAGTCTTGATCAGGCGATGAGGTAGATTGGTTACGTGTCGCACAACAGCCGATCGATAACAAATGGGACCTGTGAGGGAACAACGTGCTACATAAAGCGACACGTAACCAATCGACCTCATCGCCTGATGAAGACAAGCAGTAATAGCAGTCGAAACGTCGCGATCAACATCTCAAAGTGACTCCATCGTGTGACAAACGAACAAGCGTTGACCTACCTAACACACCACGATGAACAACAACCATATTTTTAATAACGAAAGTTTTCCTCTTTCTGTGTTTGCGAATAAACCTTAACGAGGTTCCACTATAGCATACACACTTACGACGTGAGCATGAAAGCGAGGCCTAAGGGCCACAAACTTACCGCAAACTTCAAAAAAGTAAATATGGCGGCGGAAACGAGCGATTTGTGATTTAGAGATTAAAAATTATTCCCAGAAGATATTCCAGGAGCAGTTGTAGTAAATGAAAGGAACGTTGGAAAGTGGACGGTGGAGAAACTAACCTTCGGGAAGGATTCTTCGGAAATGCATGAAACGTCAAGTCTTTTCCCATTATCGGAACGATTATTACAAATTAAAGCGCAGCGGCGCAGCATTTGTGGGAGCTTTTTTTTGTCGTAGTTGTAGGCTGCGCTTCTGCCATTTTAATTGCGATGTGGCCTTTAGGCCTCGCTTTCATGCTCATGTCGTAAGTGTGTATTACAACAAAATTCACACAAATCTTCGTCCACCAAACCAGTTTATTGGAGCCAGTTCCAGTCCACCCGCCTGCAGGCGGTTCAACGCCCTAAAGTGTTACACCGCTGACCAATCATTTGTTTACTACCTGCTACATATAATACCACATAATATGTCCTGGTTACGCTACAATCAACAATCTTCAACGAATTGGTTATATAGGTTACTAAGACTGCTTTCTTTCTGGTTAAATTAACAGGACTGTTGTTTTTTTTTTACTTCTTAAGATGTGAACAGTGCAGTTATATTTAGGAAATATGTCTTGAGTTTTTGTGCAAAGTTGCTGGAAACCCTTTACCGTATAAGTTGTTTAATCTAACCTAAGCTGGTGCAATATTTGTTTGCAGCGAAGACAAGAAATTTACTGATTTAGGGAAAACAAAAAAAAAATACTGTAGTTCAGCGGGGGCAGTTGTTTCACAGCATTTTAACACCAATCTAAGGTTCTTGTTTGAAATCGTTTTTCATTTATAATTCCGGTAAGTTTCAGTGTTAGTTTGATATGTGCAAGTATTACACAGAAGTCTTGAACTTTGGATTCCCAGTTGGTGGTAATCCTGGATTTTACATAACAAATGAAAAAATAAAAACGAAACAAAAAGGGAGAGAAAATTCGACAAAAAAAAATCGGGACCCACAAACCGACCCCTTCAATTGCATTTTCAGTACAACTGGAACAACAATATTTCTGTTTTCCCTTAGCTACTTTTGAAACAATGTAATAACACCTACAACGATCGACTAACACCGATAGAAAAAGGCACGGCTTACTTAATAACAGCAAAATTGAATAACATACTTAAGTGATTTATCTTCTAGACGAAGAAACGCAATTCAAATAAAAAGGTTAGTTTTTTTCCCATCAAGGATAACACACTCCTAACACTGTTGTTTGCGCCGAATGGCGTTTATATATTCCGGCCCCATTTCATATTATCAACTAGTTTTCTATTCATTTCAAGATGATTCATCTTGACATTTCTTTAGCTATCATCAAGTAACTGTACAACCTAACCTCACTAACGCAAATTCCACAACGCGTGGTAATGTAATAAATAATTTTATAATATATACTTTTTCTTGGAAAAAAAAAAACCGAAAAGCAAAACCAAATTGTGCAAAAGGCCTTGCTGCTCTTTCACCTGTCCGAGCTGTAAATAAATTTCTATCGTAATAAAATAACCACCCCAGATGTATTATGAAATAAGATCCATTAACAATGAAAGTAAGCTGAGCTTAAATTCTTAAAATCTCTTTCTTTAACCATAGGCTTTAAAATATTTGTACTAATATCACGACTCACTACATGAATCATTATGACATTCATAAAATTGAGAAGTTCACTTCGTAACCAAATTCTCCCTCACAGGAAGTTAACAATAATTGCATTGTTAAAATAAATGACGTATTGCGACTCGTAAATAAGTCAATAAGTCAACGTGACCTTGAGGTATACGTTCCTCGTGGTACAATTTACCAATCATTTCTACTAATTGTAACTCTTGAATCTTTAGTCTCGGCCATAAATTTTTCTTTTTGTCATTATGTGGCCATTAGGATGCACACATATCACATCAAAGGAGGTATGGCAGGTAAGAAATATAATAATACAATGAAAAAAATAAAATAATAAATAAAATGAAGAACAGAAAAAAAATAGAAAGTCAAAGAACTTGGCAGATTTGCATGTGCATTAAAATGGAAAAAGCAAATCTTCCCGTGCTGCTTGAAACAAACTTTTTTTTTGTAGTTTTGGAATATCTACTTAGTACTGAGTTGCACCAAGAATAACATTTAACACCTTCATTAATATCTTAAAATTAAATCTGAATTCATCCACTTTTTTTAAGCTTTAAACAGCGACTATTATAACCCAAGCACCTCATACAGGATATATGGTGCAGTTTCTCGAACAAACACTTTCTGTCTAAAATGGACATTGCAAGATGCGAAGACAATCAACAAGGCGGAACAAATGACCACTCACTTCTCAGGAAGGCAGTACACCGTTGCAGTTTTGTTACTACGGTAACAATGTTCAAAAAGTCTTCTTATATCAGTCACTTGCTTGCAGCTAAATGGATGAAAATGAAGTCACGCAACACCGACCAAGAGTGACAAAGAGTCACGCAAAGTGGCCTCACACAACAACAAAGTGGGGTGACAAGATCGCATCAAGTGATGTAATGCAAGTGACATGGCTTGACAAGATCATCCAAATTAAAGTGGCATTATGCAACAGGTAAAGCTGTCACGGAGTGTTCTCGCGTCTTGCAAATTCCTTTCTACGTTTAATACTGGACAACATCAACACACACCAACACGTTATGGAATATAATCGTCCTCTAAATCGTCAGCACTTTCGCCTTCGCTTGTTCCTCCCATCAGAGTTTGATGATCTGACATCGCCTGCTTCGCTAGATAAGCCTCGCGCTTGATCTTGATCTCAAGGGATTGTGGGATATCTGGTACCAACAAGTCGATCAAACGAGAAACGAAGAAGACAAAATGCTATGGAAGAAAGAAAGCCGAGTTAATTTATATGATAGGATTAATGAAATGGTTGGAGGACAAACACCTAGCGACAAAAGTGACTTTTTATAACTGTCTCTTCCGAAGTCAGGTATCCTCCACTATCCCCTCAAAACCGAGTTTTGAGAACGAGTCATTAACCCGTAACCCGAGTCCCGTAACCCGAGTCCCGCAACCCGCTCCCGTCTAAATGTGAATAGCTCACCTCAAACATGATGACAAATCCAAGTCGAAGGGCCAATAGATGCCAGTAGAAACTGGTAAAATGACCTTTAGGGTCTCTGAACTCTGGGTACCTTAAACCAGTGCAAAAACATTGTTAACAAACTTCTATCGCATACCAGAATAAAGTAGCATATCTGAGGGATAAATTTCGTGTCAGAAAAAATCTTGAGTGAAATTTGTGATCCTCGCAGTGTGCTCTCAACTTAAGCAGTTTAAAAAGCAACCTGAAAAAAATTCAGGCTTGAACGGGATTCGAACCTATGACCTATGACCCATGACCTCGCAAGGTCATGGGTTCGAATCCCGTTCAAGCCTGAATTTTTTTCAGGTTGCTGTTTTTAAACTGCCTAAGTCGAGAGCACACTGCGAGGATCACAAATTTCACTCATGTTTATCCGCAGTTCAAATATATGATTTTCATATATTCACATTCATAGAAAAAATCTTGAAAACAGTGTCATGACATTCTTAGCACAAATTTTAAAATCGAGTCAAAATAAATGTCGTATAACTGTGCAATATATTTCGCATCAGACTAATCTTATCGGTAGTGTTACAAGATTCGACTCTTAACACAAATTTAATATCAAGCCAGTGTAAATCACGTGTTGTGCAAACCAAACCAACTTTACGCGAATATCTGCTGACGTCATTGTTTACATTTTGCTTCATTAGCATACAAATTTACGTAGAGAAGGCATCGTGCCAAACACGAATTGACTTCAAAAGTTGAGAAAGCTTGTTAAACTTAGTAATCCACCCAATTTTTAGCTCTTTTCATGTAATATTTAAGACAACATCAGCTATATATCCAAAACTGCAAAATTGCTGGGTGGCAAAAGCGCTAATGAGCCCATACATTCTTTGTAAAATTTGGAGTTTTGAAAACAACATTGCACAAAGGGTATCCAGTATATCGGGCTCAAATTTCCAGAGAAAGCTAATTGTGCTATACCCTTATATTTAGAGTTGATTCTTTTGTAGCTCGATTAGACAATCAGGCGAAAATGATTATGAGGCAAAACTTGTAAACAAATATTTAACAATTAGATTACGAGCTCGCGATTTATCGCGTGATAGTTGACGAGGACGAAGCCCAAATTGGCTATGACGCACAGAAATCAAGAGTAATCTAATTGTTTTAGTATAAAAGTACTACACGTTCAAAACTTAACAAGAAGACAGGCAGGGTATTCGGTAACATTTTAAAGTACCGGATTCATTGGTGGAACAAACGGACTTGGATGATTTATTTACACTTGAGAAAATAATTATTTCGTGTGAAAGTACAGGACTTTATATGTCAAACGACCGGACGTTTCGTCCGGCCTCCGGCCTCAAACGAAATCCCTGAGACAGGCTCGCGTTTTTATTATATAATGATATAAATAACAACCGCACACACTCAGCACTTTCTACAACAGGATTGATAGTGAGTAGCGTAGGACAATAAGAGAACAGCATTTGTGATAGAACACTAGTAGATTTATACTAATCGACTACAGAATGAGTAACAAGCCATTTCAACACAAACTTATCAAGACAGTACCGTGCAATAAATTCCGTATCAGACTAACCTGCACGGTATGCTCGTGGTGTTGGGCGGTGACCAAGCCAGTGAGAAGTTGAGGTATCCATTCAGGGAATTGTCTTCTGATACGGCAAAACGATACAGGAGTTTGGGCAAGAACGTCGACGTGAAGGCGATAAGAAAGGCCTACAAAAAAGGGACAATATTCCAGTAAGGAGCTTCAATTTCCCCCTCCCAAAATTGATATCTCCTGCGAAGGCCTTGATCAGCCAAATTAAGATGGGATTCTTTCAGTGAATCGAGTAAACAACCAAGTACAATCTAATTTTGACACGTTTATACCTATTCAAACACTGATTAACTTCTTGATATTTGTTTTGAACATATGAAACAGGCTCTAACCAGTCACTTCAAAGATCTTTTTCTTTTCTTTTTCGTTATATATATGTTACCCAGCTGCGCTTGTAAGTTGTTTATTTTTTTTTCAGCACCTGTCGCCGAACTTCGTATACTTTTCGTGGTGCACACGATGTAGGTTACTTTTCCTGTGCTTAGCGCAGGCTGTTTGCTTCGATTTCTGATTGGTTCTATGCAGACGCGGTTGTGTAGTGGTTAGCGCATTGATCTTTCAACCTGAAGGTCGTCGTGTTGTTTCCGCCTTAAACAAGAAACTTTGATCTCTCCACTCAGGTGTATAAATGGGTACCGTCGACATAATGCTGGGGGGATAACCCTGTGATGGACTAGCATCCCATCCAGGGGAGAGTAGCAATATTCCTAGTTCCTTCACGTGACAGAAACGGGGTACAGCTCCGGCCTTTTGGGTCATGCATGGCTCGTGTGCGACTTTACCTTACCTATAGAGTGTTTTCACTAACGTCATCAAAATTCAGGAGCAGTTTTCGATTCTAAAATGTTTATGGAATTGTAGAGAGTTTAAAACTACACATCTGGGCCAAATTTTGAAGCGCAAGAGCATTTCATTCAAGAGTTCTAGGCGAATGAGTATATACATTTTTAGTAAGAAATGTATGGAGCGTCCATCTTGGTGTCCCACTTAGGGGCACCAACATGGCGGCCAAAAATTTAAAGTCTTAATAACACCAAACATCTCATCACAAAATATTGTATTCACTATAAGAGGCATGAAATCGGCTTATAGGCATCTATAAGTCATTAATAACTTTCAACTAGTTCAGTTGTGTTTATTTTCACGGCTTATCTGAAATAGCGTGACGAATTGCGTGACACATTTACAACCTTTATAAATCGAAAACGAAACATCGTTAAAACCTGAAACGTTTTGTGAAAGATTATAACACTGGTATCCACATACCATGTTAGAAACAGCTTTGTAGGATGTATACTTTAGAGTTTTTAATTTTTATGACGTCATGTGAAAACACTCAATATGCAGTCACTGGAAATCCGCTGCATGTGAAAACAATCAATCAACAAACAAACAAAAATAAACTCAGATTTCAACTCACGTTGCTGATGACTGCTATTTTAGCGACGCTATCCAAGATATCAAACCAGATTCCAATGTCTTGCGCTCTATCGGCGATCGGTCGTCTCACTTCGCACACAAACTTGTCCGAGTCAATTCGTATCTCGAAGATGTTGTTGGCAAGTGCGAAGAATGGAGCCAGAGGAAATGCAGCCACGAAGATGGTGATGAAGCCGAACTGGAGAACTTTGGAGCAAAATCAAACAGAACAAGTAATGAACCCATAACTCCACTGATTACCAAAGTATTAATTTGAATAAATTGGAAAATATGGAAAAGCATGCTACCGTAATGACCCAATAACTTTTGTACCTGGAAGGTCTCCCTTTAGAATTCTATCAACGGATTCAAAAGTAGAAAGAAACCATCATGTACAATAAACAGCTTCACAGTGAAGTAGCGTTCATTTGAATAGTAATATTAATAACTATAAAAACGTTTTAGGATTTCATTGACAGACACAAAACTTAGAGACCCCTTCGAATTCTACAGCAAAATTATCAGAACCACTGGAAAGCACTGCTAAATAGCGTTCAATTTAATAGTCACACACTTTGAGATTTTGACTAAACTCAAGTCAGAGCCACCTTGTACAGCATAATAAACAGCACCACAGGAAAGTACTGCTCAGTAGCTTTTATTTGAATGGTCACACTTGAGGATTTCATCCACAGACTCAAAAGTTAGAACCACCTTGTACAGTATAATAAACAGTACCACAGGAAAGTACTGCTCAATAGCTTTCATTTGAATGGTCACACCGTATGATTTCAACCACAGATTCAGAACTTTGAACCATCTTGTACAGCATAATAAACAATACCACAAGGAAGTACTGCTCAATAGTTTTCATTTGAATGATCACACTTTAGGAATTCATCCACAGATTCAGAACTTCGAGCCATCTTGTACAGCATAATAAACAGTACCACAGGAAAGTGCTGCTCAGTAGCTTTCATTTGAATGGTCACACTTTAGGATTTCATCCACAGACTCAAAAGTTAGAACCACCTTGTACAGCATAATAAACAGTACCACAGGAAAGTACTGCTCAATAGCTTTCATTTGAATGGTCACACTGTAGGATTTCATCCAGACTCAAAAGTTAGAACCACCTTGTACAGTATATAATTAACTGTACTACAAGAAAGTACTGCTCAGTAGCTTTGATTTGAGTTAAAGCTCTTCTTGGAACTTTCCCATCATGCCCACCTGGATCACTACAACGAGTAGTTCATTCTCTCCCGACGGAATTCTGTCCCACGTGTGTTCCGCTGTCTAGAGGGACGTTTGTCCCGTGAGCATTCTGTCCCGAGGGTTGTCGTTGAAGAGAGAGTGGAATTTATTTTTGATACTCACTCATTTCCAAGTATTCTTGGAAGAGTCCTTCATTTTCCACGAGTTCATAGTCAGCCTCCCAGCGCGGTTTGTCCTCTTCCTTTGTCGTACCACGCTTCTTTCTTTTAATCCACTGCTTCAGCATTCTACAAAGAAACATATGCACATCCTCATCTGCACAAAAATCAACACACCAACCTCCATACTTTGTTATGGGCCGCATAAGTTCATTGGCTATCAAAGCCAGCATATTAATTTTGGTTATTCAAGATCTCCGTAAAAAAACGTGAAAAAACGAATCAAAGCCGCCAGAAGCGAAGAGTATAAAATATCACATGGTATAGAGCTCATATGGCGTAGGAACAAAATAGTCCACAAGTTCTAAGGCCGCGAGCACACTAAAGCGTTTTTAAAAGTCTCCGTTTTCATTTTGCCGAAAACGTAGCCTGCTCCAGGCTCTGCAGATAGCTCCCGGTTTCTTTTCGCGTTGCTTTTTCTTTTTCGCTCCCATTATCTGACAGGCTCCGCTGGAACATGCTGCCGAAAACGTGCAAACATTTTCTACCACACTAGAGTTTTCAACTGCCAACAGTGACACTGATGTATTTTCCTTTGAGAACGCATACTCTTTGAGTTTGAATCGCCTATCCTCTTCATTAAAACAATCTAAAACCCATGGCATCATCGTTTTCAAAATCCTTCGTTTCCACTCGTCGACAAACTAAGGCCTTTTCAAAAGCTTTTGAAACCGTTTTCGAAAGTCTCCGATTTTATTGAAATGAACACCTATCATTCACTCAGAATAGGCGAAAATGAATCAAAAAGTTTGCATTTTCAAAAGAATACACATACTACACGAGCAATTTTTATGTGGCAATTTTCTATGTGGCAATTTTTATTTGCCCGTGTAGATGATGAAAAATGACCAATTTTTATGTGACAACTGTATTTGCTGAAAAGCTGGCGTGTTAGTGTTTATGTGGCAAATAAAAATTGCCACATACCGATAATTGTCTGTGTGGACGAGACGCCACATAAAATGTGACAATTATATCGACGTCATCTGTAGAACCCAGTCCCTAATATTTGCGCATCCAACATGGCAGCTTCCATGAGTACAGCCTGTAGATGGGCAGATGCGCTTGTTTCCTTGTTACAGAGGCATTGCGAGCTAGGGGAAGTTTGTGGAATAGTCACAGCGACAACTATAAGACCCGTAATACGAAAAAGAAGGAATATGAAGAGATTCTTGCGATACTAAGAGAAGATTGGCCATCTATTGTTTATTGTTTATTCGCCATCTTGCTTTGAACCCTAGCCTTTATTCCATGGGCATCTCCGCTGTGCGAAATTA
This sequence comes from Cladopsammia gracilis, assembly GCA_022457155.1. Classification (NCBI taxonomy): domain Eukaryota; kingdom Metazoa; phylum Cnidaria; class Anthozoa; order Scleractinia; family Dendrophylliidae; genus Cladopsammia; species Cladopsammia gracilis. The sequence continues at coordinate 399,753 of JAJGOT010000272.1, read as the reverse complement.
TTACTGATGTAAATAAACAACAAATATTTGTCGATCATCTACACGGGCAAATAAAAATTGTCACATACAGTTGCCACATAAAAATTGCTCGTGTAGACGGGGGTTTAGCGTGGATGAGGTCAAACAAACCGCGGCAGTCTTTACTCACGGAATAACAATCTCCTGCACATTGTTGATGGTCTGTTTGCCTATCATGATGATAACAAGCTGCTGGGCAAGTTCCATCAGACAGCCACTGGGCGCACACTAAAATAACAACCAATCACGGGTTAGTAAATCAGTCACATGACCACGCTTACAAAAACACGGCAATGAAACACGCAGTTCAACATTTGTCGATCAATAAGTGTTGAGCAGTGTATCGTGCCGTATTGAATGCTGAATTGAGTGTCAAAGGTATTAAATAAAACATGAAGCAATTGATCAATCACTAGCAAGTTCTGGCAGCACTGCCCAAACCATGGCTTTTTTTTTAGAGAAAAATAGCATGCTTTTTTAAAGTGCACCTAACCCCCAAATTTATTTTTGGCTTAATCAACTCTATGTACGTTGAAAAGTTGAATAGTTAAATATTTCTTGTTTTTTAACGTCGCGTTAGTGAGTTATATATTTGAATTTACAAAATGCTAATTAGATGACGTAAATTCGGGAATTTGCCATTATTTCTACGTCAATTAACAATACGCAGTATACAATTGCAACTTAAGGAAAATCAATTTGAGAAATACCAAATATAAACTGTGGATAGTCAATTGATTCGTAAAAAATATTACTTGGAGGTAAAAACAAGTAGTTGTATAATAAATGATTCCCAAATTTACGTCATCTAATTATCATTTTGTAAATTCAAATCTCTATAACTCACTAACGCGACGTTAAAAACAAGAAATATTTAACTATTCAACTTTTCAATGTACATAGAGTTGATTAAGCAAAAAAAGAAAATTTGGGGTTAGGTGCACTTTAAACAATGTACAATGAAGGCTGATGCAGTGCTCGTTCGTAGCGATCAAACACAGCTATTCAGCGATCGCAGAGTGGAGCAGTTTCCAGTTGAGTGTCGTAAAACCAAAACCGAAGTCATTACTTTGGCCAATCACAACAGAGCAGACAATCCAATGAACCAATCAGAACTGAAAGGAAATTCCATGTAGCCGGCGCCAAGCGCGGGAAAATGCGAGGGAGCAAGTCACGATTGTTTTGGTTTCACTTCTGATTGGTTCATAAAGTGGAGACTGGGGCGAGCATGGATAAGAAGTAGACGTGTCTAACGGAGCTCCGACTGAGGTCGACGATTTTGAAGTTTTTTTGGATGATTTCAATGTCCACAAAGAGAAAAGATAGGTCTCCAAGCACGAAGACAACCAAAGAATCGCCAGACGAGAAGAAAAGTAAAGAAGAGGTAAAAGAGTTACAAAGCGATTCCGACGAGGTCTTCGAGGCGCTGGAAATGGCGGAAAGTTTGGGTAGCAAATTGGAAGTAATAATGCATAAGCTGAACAAACTCGACGTCATTGAAGCTAGAATTAACGAGGTGTTCACGACGCTTTCCAGTATTCAACAGTCGCTAATTTGCCTAGAAGAGGACGTTGAGAATTTAAAAACCAAGACCGGGAAACTGGATAACGTTGTTAAAGAACTTGAAGAGAGCGTAAGTTTTAATGACGAAGACATCAGCAACTTAAAACGTGACACAAAGGGTGCGGAAAAGGAACTAAACGATCTCAGGAAACAAATTCTTTATTTAGAAACATATTCCAGGAGGGAAAATGCGATATTTCATGGTATAGAGGAAATGGAAAATACGGACGATTCCCAGCAATTGCTTGAGGATACTAGGAAAGTTATGTATACCTTTATGGAAGAGCATCTTGACATCGAGAACCCTCAAGAAAAAATTGAATTCCAACGAATTCACCGTTTGGGGAAACCAAATCCAAGGAGAACTCGCCCAATAATTGCAAGATTCCTCAGGTATTCTGACAAAGAACTGGTTATGGACAAAGCCCGCAAGAAGTTAAAAGGAAAAGATTTCTACGTATCTGACGATATTCCAAAGCCTTTATACGAAGCAAGAAAGAATCAAATGAACAAATTCAAAGACGCAAAAAGTAAGGGATACTCTGCGTACTTCAACAAAGCCCACCCGGATAATTTATATGTAAATGGCAAATATATCGCCCCTGACACGCCAATTGATTAATTTTCCTTGATTTTCAGCGTTGATGTAATTTTCCTGAATTTTGTCTTTTCTTGCTCAAGCAAAGCGAATATTGCATATTTCTATCCCTTTTGTGGCATTGTACTTTTTTAATGCAACACTATTTTTGAGTTATAAATTGTATATTATATTATAACCACTGCCGACCACTTTTTCGGAGTGCTCTAAACAAAACATCCGACGGAAAGCAGGCATCGCTCAACTCGAGGTAATTTTTATGTTATTTGTTTTATGTATCTATGTTTATGTAAATGTGTGTGGTACTTTATGGATATATTGTGCAACAGCTTCAGGGTTTTGGCGCCGACACATGAGGGAATTATTCAACAAACTAAACAAAATTATTTATGGCTTTGACAATAGCATCGTTAAATGTCAGGGGACTAAGAGATGACATTAAAAGAAGAGAAGTGTTTAATTGGCTTCGAGCAAAAAAATATGCAATTTATATGCTGCAAGAAGTTCACTCAACTGACAATACTAATCACAAATGGTCGGCAGAATGGGGCTATCGAACTATTTTTAGTACCTACATGAGCAGCAAGGCAGTGTGAAGGTGTGCTTACAGAAAAAGAGTGCCTCGAGGCTCTAAAAAACATGGAAGCTGAAAAAACTCCTGGAACTGATGGGCTGCCTGCCGAATTTTATAAGGTTTTTTGGAAAGATATATCGGTCACTCTAATCAATGCTTTAAATTATGCCTATGAAAAGGGACAACTTTCAGTAACCCAGAGAAGAGGAATTATCAAACTTATACCTAAGAAAGATACAGAACCTTATTTTCTTAAAAACTGGAGACCCTTAACTTTACTAAATTGCGATTATAAAATAGCGGCAAAATCGATTGCTAACCGCTTAAAAACTTTTATCCCTAAACTTATTAATAATGACCAGACGGGCTTCATCAAAGATAGATTTATTGGAGAAAATATACGACTCATAGACAGTGTTATTTGCTATGCCAAAGAAAAAAATTTGCCTGGACTACTCCTATTTTTGGATTTTGAAAAAGCATTTGATACAATCGAATGGCCTTTTATTAGAAAAACTTTAGAATATTTTGGTTTCGGAACCAGCATCACTAGGTGGGTAAACCTTTTTTATTACCACCCAGAAAGCTGTATTTTAAACAATGGATGGGGGACCAATTTTTTTAAAATCCAACGAGGTGTTAGACAGGGTTGCTCTCTCTCGCCTTACCTTTTTATTTTATCAGCAGAGGTTTTGGCCAAGGCAATTCGTAAAAATAAAAATATTAACGGCATGCGCGTAAAGAACAAAGAAATTAAGCTAAGTCAGTATGCAGACGACACGACGCTAATATTAGACGGGTCTAGAGAATCTCTATTGGCCTCACTTCAACTTTTAGATGGTTTCTATGAGGCCTCCGGCTTGAGGCTCAATGACAAAAAAACAGAAGCTCTTTGGATAGGAGCAAATTGTGGAAATCAAGAAATACTACTCACTGGGCGAAATCTTAAATGGCTAAAACACAAAGTTAAAACGTTAGGAGTTTGGCTCTCAGTTGATCCGGAAGCTACCGCAACCCTAAATTATAATGACAAACTAGATAAAGTACGGAACATTTTAAGCTGCTGGAAATATCGCAGGCTTACTATGATAGGTAAAATAGCAGTTCTAAAAAGTTTAGTAGCTTCTCAACTCGTTTATGTGCTGTCTCCTTTACGCACAAATGTGAAAGCTGTCAAAGAAGTAAACAAACTATTCTATTCTTTTCTCTGGAATGAAAAAGGAGATAAAATCAAACGAAAAGTCATTATTAATGATTACTCAAAGGGCGGACTAAAAATGATAGATATAGAGTCTTTTAATAAGTCTCTAAAAACCATATGGATAAAAAAATATTTAGATAAAAATAACCAAGGAAAATGGAAATTGTTTTTTTGATCTTGATTTAGAGAGATTTGGAGGCACAATATTTCTCACGGGTAACCTTAATATGAATGACATCAATAAGATCTACAAAATCCATAACGGTTTTATAAAAGAGGCTCTCACAATTTGGACGGAAATAAATTTTGAGAACCAAATAATTTCTGAGAATCAATTTCTTGACCAAAGCTTATGGCATAATTCACTTATTAGAGTTAATAATCGACCTCTTTTCTTTCCAGAGTGGTATAAAAAAGGAATTATACAAGTGAAACATCTGAAAGATGACTCAAATAATTACCTATCTTTAACTGGCCTGCAAGAAAAATACTGTCTGACCGTATGCCCTTTAAAGTACTATGGTCTCTTGTCTGCTCTTAAATGCCTCTGGAATATACATAAAAATAAATGTGCTACAAATAACTCTGAATATGAAAGCTTTTCCACAAGATTGATGCGAGCCAATAAAACAAGCCCATTGGTATATAATAAACTTATAGAGAGAAAAAGCATTCTTCCTACACAAAGTCAACAGAAATGGAAAAGCGATTGCAACTTAAATGATGATAAATGTATCAACTGGTGCGAGGCATACCTTCTGGCTTCCAAATGCACAAAAAGCACGAGACTTATTGAATTTCAATTCAAGTTTTTACATAGACGAATACCAACTAATGAATTTCTACATAAAATAGGAATAAAAAATGATCCAAAATGTTCCTTTTGTGAAAAAGAACCAGATAAACTTGAACATCTTTTTTGGTCTTGTCCGAAAGTTGTTTCTTTTTGGAATTTTTTAATGGCGCGGTTAACTCTATCCCAAATTATTTCAGAAAATTATATAATGAGTACATCTCTTGCTTTGGGACTGATGCCGGATGCTTCAAAAAACCATCTACAATTAAATTTCTGCTTTCTGCTAGCAAGACACTACATCTGGATTTGTAAATGCAAAGAAACAGCACCTACAATCGAATGCTTCCTGCGATACCTTAAAACAATTTATGAAATCGAAGTCAAAGCGGGTGACACTCTCCCCAAAAAATGGAAACTCCTAGACACTCTTTGGTAAGAGATCCCCCCCCCCCCTCCGTTCCCCTCCTTCCCCTCCTCCTGTAGCAATATCCTTCAGTAGAAGTTGGCGAAAATGCCCTGTAATGACTGGCACAATGTTTTTAAACCCCTTTTTTCACCATTGTTATTAACTGTGTAAATAAGTAATGTGAGTAGTCAGATGTGTAAGTATCGCTTGTAAATAATGTACTTAGTATAGCAAGTGATGTAAATTCTGTTAGTATAATGATGTAATACGTGAATCAATGTAAGTAAGTTATGTAAAGTTTAATAAACGTTTTGTGTCAAAAAAAAAAAAAAAAAAAAAGTGGCGCGAGATTTTTGAGCCAATCACAAAGCGTAGCAATACAAAACCAAAGCAATCGTAAAATAACTTTCGACACTGAATTAAAAACCGCTTTATAGACGATAGAGCTCTCTTTATGGTTAGAGACTACGCGATCGTCCGCGATAGTTGGTGATTATGTGGAAACCAGACTTAAAGGGGCATTGTCATGCAGATTTTGCTGTATTTTGGTCAAAATACACTTAAATATATGACATAGTACCTTTGCTCAAACATTGCTTTTAGAACACCAAGAAGATAATATCAAGTGATTTATTCAAGGAAGAACAAACCATAATACAATGTAAGTTTTTCTGCGATTTTTCCACGACTCTTGGGAGGAACTTGAAAAAATTGGCCAATTTTTTCAACTTGCAATCCATTTCCATCCTGGCCATCCGCAGCCAAAAATAACGAATACTAGTTTCTGTGCACTGGTAGAGTATTTGTTAACAAAACTGGACCATTATTTTAAGGCTTCCATTGAAACAAATATGTTTTTTGGCTTTTCAAAGTGAGGCTAAAAATAGGTGACTGTCCCTTTAACTGCCTTTACCTCTTCTTGTCTGAGTCCAAATAGTCTGCGGTAATGTCCCGGATAACCAACCAACCTACGGAATATAATACACACTGATAATAAACACTGCCTCCTCAAATACGGTCTGTGACTACTTCTTAAGTTTTTAGGTTCTCATTCAGTTCCAAGTTTTCATAGATTTATCTACACTTTCTATTTTCTGTAAATTGGGGAATTTGGTTTTAATATCAAAATAACTTTCCTTAGCAAAATGACTGACGACCTTTAATCCATTCATTCAGGCTCAACATTTGGATAAAAAAATATTGATAAATACAAACAAACAGACAAAACAAACAAACAAGGGATTTATAATAAATCAAGAAAAATTTGTTCTAAACTGTAATTTTAGCAACATTCTAAAAGAAGATTTACGGCTTCATTTTATTGTATTAAAGTCAGTTTGGCAGTTAAAGGGAACCTCCATTGTCAGAACAAATTGACGTTAAATTGTTGGAAATAAAGTCGAAATTTAAATATTTAAAAGAACAAGTGCAAATATAATTTTAGTGTAGAAATAAAATGGATATAAATATCGCCTATTTTCGCTTTTAAATTTCCCGCGCGCCGCCATTTTGAATTATTATGACGTGTTACGGTTGCCGCTATTGTTAAGAATTGAAGTTTTTTTGTACACAACAATAAGACAACCGTAACACGTCATAAATATTCAAAATGGCGGCGCGCGGGAAATTTAAAAGCGAAAATAGGCGATATTCATATCCATTTTTTTGTACACTAAAATTATATTTGCACCTGTTTTTTAAAAAACTTTATTTCCAACAATTCAACGTCAATTTGTTATAACAACGGAGGTTCCCTTTAAAGGGGGAATGGACAACTGAAAACGCAACTAACGAATACAAAAGTATAGCAAAGGCAATGACGAGAAACTGCAACTTACTTTCCCTTGAAGAAAGCGATGTAGAAAATGGAGGAGTAAAAATTCACAAATTGGAACACGAACACTTTGAATGTCAAACTGTCTTCGTACTCTGTTTGCGTTCGATGCATTTCTAAGGAAACAATGGAAAACAAATTAGAATCCTTTCTCTTGATTGAAAGATGGAATTGTACTAAAGAAGTGAACTTAAAGGGACAGCGACCCGGCTGATATATCGTGTTTTCATGATTATGGTCTTTATCATCTTCAAATATGAAGAAAAATTCGCCGAAACTGATAAAAGCAAAGAATTATTAACGAAAGAGACAAATAATATCAAACGGCTAAAAAAAATCAAAATTCTACAAAAAAAATGGCAATTTTGATTTCTTGACCGCCTGTCATGAAATCAAGTTTGATGGGTCCTTTCTTCCAACTCGCATTCAAATTTGCCGCTTCAGCGATTATGAATAATTAATGATGTCCAGCCATTCTATGCGATGCTATATTCCACTTCAATCCTTGCAATCCTGCACTTTATCTCCAAACTACTGTTTTTGTTTTGCTCTATAGAATCTTTTTATTCAATTTAGTTGTATATATGGTGGCATTTGGCGATTTAACATAGACATTAGGTTAGCAAAATGTTGTCATTTCGGCGTGACAGTGTCACTCTAAATCCTGTTCTCCTGCCTTTATCTGAGTCGTCTCTTCTTCAAGTGCGCAACACTTACCCCAGTGAGTTAGAGCCAAAGCAACCCTTTCGTACACCTGAAAAATAATTCATATTCCATGCTTTTAATTCCTACAGAGGCATCGTAAAGGTTTTGAAGCATATGGTTTGCATGATTAGTCTTAGGTGAAATTCACGGTTAAACCACAAATCTGTTCATTTCATTGGCCGTTTATGCTAGAGACGTTAATATCGTCTAAGACGTTAAAGTCGTCTCGAGACGACTTTAACGTTTAGTATAAAAACGACTTTAACGTCTAGTATAAAAACGACTTTAACGTCTAGTATAAAAACGACTTTAACGTCTAGTATAACGACTTCAACGTCTTATTCGTTAAATACGTCTAGTATAAAAACGAGACGGATTTAACTGGGACGAATTTAGCCCTTTTTGTATATTCGCGTTCTTAAAATTTATTTCGCGACGAGTTTAGTCGTGTCCAGTCACTTCCGAGAATAGCTTTTTTTTTAGAAAATCTTGTGTTTCTGTTGTTCCGTCCACTTTAATGCGTCCCGTTTTTAATCCAGACGCATTTAACGTCTGAGACGTTAAATACGTCTAGACGACTTTAACGTCTCTAGCATAAAAACGGCCATTGACATTGAAGTTTTGCAGAGAACTGCTCAGTTATTCTAGGGAGCCTTGCTAATAACGTTACTGTTTCCGCCTGGGGCAAAGTCACGTTTTTCTTTCTAATATGCATGCAAGTTTTTTTTCAAAGTGGCTAAAAGGTTCAGTAGTAGAGCGCTTCCTGCAACGGAAATCGCAAAGATTTTGAGTTTGGATTCAGTTCAACACAACTCTTTTCTGCGCTCCCTTTAGGACCGAGCAACACTGCGAAGTTTCAGATCGTAATAACCTTCCTTAAACTCGTGGAAATAAAATCATTCAAAACTTTCACTTTTTATAATAAATTGATGCATGCCAAAAGGCAATGCTTGCTCCCTGGCATGCATTTGTAAAGGTGAAAAAGCTAAAAAGGAAATGGCTTGTTGAAAAAACGTTTACGATTATTCAACCATTATTCACTGACTTCATGTACAATCTCCTCACCAGCCCTTTTTTCATACCTCTCATTAGTTTACTTAGTTAGTTAGTTTTTTCTATTTTTCCCGGCTTATGTTAAGCGCCTTAGTACCTTTTATGAACATGTGTGCTTCACAAGTACTGCGTTGGGTGACGACAGAAGGGGACTATACAAGTATGAATAAATGAAGTACTGACCCTGCTAAGTATCATGATGATGGTCAAGTTGACAAAGGCGCCCGTAATGTTGGCGATCTGCGGTGCGCGTGCTCGAGTTGCTGGGTTGGCTGACAGAGGACGGTAAATCAACAGCTTATAGACAATCACGCCTACCATGAACACCAACACTAGCGAAACCTGATAAAGAACCACAAAAATACAGCTCAGTTTTAACAACAGATGTATCACGTGTTTTCATAAGGAATTTACTCAAACGTTTTTTGATTTGCGAAAACTTTAATTGGTTAAAAAAAAACTCGGGCAGCGTGTGTACGTGCTCGGCCAATCAGCGGCAAAACCAAAACCAATTGCGACTTGGTTTATGTGCGTTTTCCCGCGTTTGCCACCGGTTACAGTTTTCCCGCGCTTCACACAAGTTCCATATTTCCCGTGCCCGGGTATCAGTTGTATGTTTTCCCGCGCTTGGAAAAGGAAGGCTGCACGTTATTCCACGCTCTACAACAGTTGCCCGTTTTCCCGCGCTTGGCACCATACACGCGCTTTCCCGCGCTTGGCACCATACACGCGTTTTCCCGCGCTTGGTATCGGTTACACTGTTTCGAGCTCTGATTGGCTCAGCGTTATTTGCGGTTGTTGTGATTGACCAATTTTAACTGCTTTACTTGTGGTTTTACAGTTATCATAAGAAAGCCATCTTACCATAGTGATAACAATAGCTATTCCCGAAAAGATTCGAGGTTTCCTCTTTTCATCAGGGAAATGAGGTTCCTGTATTCCTGTCACTGGGTTCCGTTCTACTGTGGGTGCTAAAGCTGCAAATGTTGGCCGCGGCCTCTCCTACGAAACAAAGTGTAACATCTTATTCCGTGTTCACACTAGGGCGAAACATGTTTCGTCTGATCACGAATGAAACGTGTTTCACTATGAGGAGTGTTCACATCAGACGACACATTGCGCGAACCATAATCGAAACATGTTTACTCTCAGCATGATTAATAGCTCAGAAGGAGGTCGGACACCTTAATGAGAATATATAACGGAGTAACTGGTGAGCTTTCAGTTGAGGTTGGGGTTAGCAGTTTATATAGTTAAATTTAGGACTAAGCAACCCGAGAATCTAGGTGGAACCCTGGTACGGTAGGCTATGTAAGCCTAAGCCTAGCTGAGGTCACCGGTTCAATCCTGAGTGGGGATTTTAGATTTTCTTTCTTACACTTAAACATTTTTTGAAAACAAAATTCTAAGTTTCGACATCACGTTATATAATTCTCAATAACTTATAAGGTGTCCGGCCTCCTTCTGAGCTGTAGCCGGTAGACTCTACCGTTTCGATCTAAGCCAGACGAAAAAACACGCATATTCTTACATTCGAAACGAAACGAAACGAAAACGAAAATATTTCGAGACGAAAGCGCTATTCCTATATTCGAGTGGGAATGAAGGAATGTGGAAATAATGCTTTCTGTTCCCCAATACCAAAAAATAAACCCATGGAGCATGGACGAGAATTCAAACCAGGGCTACAGTGGTGGGAGGCGAGTGCTCTCACGTGCCGTTCCATTTTTGTTCTCATAGCTAAAATGGTCCCCCTTCACTTACAATGCGCAAATGAAGTCAGCTTTTGTAATTTTAGAGTTGTTTAAATATGTGCTTAAATTGCCCTTCTCAGTCCTGTTAAAATGCAACAGTTGCAAAAAAAAAATAAATAAATAAATAAATAAACATAATTAAATGCTTTGTATTTCGAATAGATACATGTATATATTTTTATTATAATCATTCTTAGCAGTTACGGGACGGTATTCTTAAATTTTAACATTTCTAAGTTTTAAACTTTTAAACTATTTATACTTCAAAGAAGTCTTTTTTATCTTTTTAATTCGTGGGGTACTGAAAACTAGCTTACAGCTACTGTTATATAGCTCTTAAAAATGAGTGACTGATTGATTGAACAGCCTTGATTACGCCACGTAATTTTGGCGCGCATTGAAACAGCTTTTGTAATTACCTCCTCTGACTCGTACTCCAGCACATCCCAATGATAAGCTAGAGTGATCTCCTTTCTCTTCCAGAACTCCAAGAAAAACACAGCTGTCGTGAAACAAATACAAGAAATTACTTGCTGTGCTAAGCTTGAAATGGTGAATGTCAAACTTGCACTCACTAATTAACAAATGGCATACGAACAGCTGTGCATTATCGAGTTATAGAAGAACGCGGGAGGTTTGTTAAAGTGCTTCTATGATCATAATTTTGGCTTCCCCTTTCTCTTCAGTTTTGGAAAGTAGAAGTGCTGAATACTTCCCATGCCAAATTTTAGGTTCAATTTCCAAAAGAAAGACCATTTATTTTAAACGTAAAGTTCAGCTTCGGTTTGTCGCCATAACTTGCTTCAAATGGCCAAAACGATTAATCCAATCAACACAAAAAGGCTGCTTCCCGAAGTCTGCTTCATTACTTGGAAAGGCTGATCTCAAATAGACAAGGTCTGTTTTATTTTAGTGATTCTAGTGCCTGCTTTACAGCGAAGATGTTTTTGTAAACATGCAAGAAGATACTCACGCGTGAGACCGCTTTCTGGGATACTTGCAGGCTTGAGTTTTGCGAACTGAGTAATGGCGGACGGGGTTTCGACGATTTTTAGCCAACTATTTTCACGCTCAGTAAGCTTATATCGTTCTAAATTATAGCGACTAGTGTAATTATGAGCCCATTGAATTTATTGAAGTAAAATGAAAGTCGAAAAGAAAAACAATTTTTCGTCGTAGTAGCACTTTAAGTACGAATGAAGGGTAAAGGGTCTCCCAGCGACTGTTACGCTTCTTTCACGCCTTGCAAACCTCGCAAGTGCATCTGTAACTCAATACTGTACAGCTGAGGCGTACATTGTATACCATTTGTTTTATACCATATTCTAAACGTCCTATCAGAGTTTCAGTACCTATTGTTACATCGTCGTTTGTGTGTGTGTGTGTTGTTTTTGTCACGAACGCGAGCTGTATGGTGTTCACTTCTGTACATGCCAAATGTAAAAACTTTATCAATTAATTAGAGCGCGTGCTTTAGTTTAGTTATGCTATAACTGTCAGGTAAGTAATGCCTATCAATAGGAGTCAATCACAATATATATGTTGCACACTAATTATTACTCACCCCAAAAGGAGACAAATACTGCAAAGAAAACGGTGGCTGCATTGTCGAACAAGTATGAAATCTGGGAATAAGACAAACACAGAGTCAAATTAATACATAAAGCTCCCTGTTGTCAATACAATTATGTAATTGCAATGATGTTACACAAGTCTAAGTTCAACTAAAAGTATTTCACTGATTGAAAAGTGTTGGAAATTCCAGGGGATTGAAGAACTATAATAAACAGTGATCGGAGAGTGTCAGGAATAACGAAGATCAATGACTGAGCTCACAAAAAATAACAACATCATGACTGGGAACAATAATCGTGTTGTACTATGCACACTACAAAAATAAATAAATAAATAAACAATTCTACTAGATATGAAATCCAGTAGCTGTTGTTTTGTTGTCATGTAACTGATCATGAATGTCTGAGAACATGTAAAAATGAAGCCTGCGCAAAGACGCCTCCTATTTCCAAGCTAACGAAATAGGAGACATCTCCACAGAATTAAACAACAACGGTTTGCAGACCTTCCCCAGCATACAGGAGTCCTTTAGATCCACGAAGTGACAGCCAAGAGACTCGTCACACAACGGGCACATTTTGTAGGTTAACGGAGGACTTTCACAAACGTCAAGGCTGAAAAACAAACAAACAATACGATGATTTTATTGAGTATCAAATGAACAAACAAATAAACAAAAAATTGAATTAAAGAACGACTGAATGAATGAATGAATGAATGAATGAATGAATGAATGAATGAATGAATGAATGAATGAATGAATGAATGAATGGACGAACGTACGAACGAACGAATGGAGGAACGAAGTTAAAATAGATGAATGAACGAACTAACTGCCTTCAAGAGCCTATAGTACTTAGCCGTAAAGACCTTGGCTCGCTAAATGACATTGGCTGTAAAAAATTTTAAGTTCTTAGTTAGGTGCCACCAATTAGCTCTATCGGAAAATTGAGCTAGAAGGAAGGAAGGAAGGAAGGAAGGAAGGAAGGAAGAAGGAAGGAAGGAAGGAAGGAAGGAAGGAAGGAAGGAAGGAAGGAAGGAAGGAAGGAAGGAAGGAAGGAAGGAAGGAAGGAAGGAAGGAAGGAAGGAAGGAAGGAAGGAAGGAAGGAAGGAAGGAAGGAAGGAAGGAAGGAAGGAAGGAAGGAAGGAAGGAAGGAAGGAAGGAAGGAAGGAAGGAAGGAAGGAAGGAAGGAAGGAAGGAAGGAAGGAAGGAAGGAAGGAAGGAAGGAAGGAAGGAAGGAAGGAGAAATATGATAGATTAAAAAACGAACGAAAGATTGTTTGATTGATTGATTGATTGATTGATTGATTGATTGACTGATTGATTGATTGATTGATTGACTGATGGACGAAAGTATGAACAAAAACGAATGGATATAAAATGACTGGACGAATGGACAAATGAAAAAAACAACAACAAATAAACGAAGGCATGGATGGATGAACGATGGTTTGAACAAAGAACGAACGAAAGAATGAATGAACAAATTAACTGCAAGCAAACGAACGAAAGAACTAACGAACTGAAGGAAAAGAGTGAACGAAAAGGTCTAAACAAAGAACGAATAGTTTACAGAAAGTAAAGGCAGAACAAACAAACGAATGAAAGAATTAACAGACGAATGAAGAACTAACAAAGGAAGGAACGAACAAACGAATGAATAAAAGAACATGAAGAAAGAGCGACGAAAGAAGATTTGTTATCAATTAAAAAAGAAAATAAGAAATAAAAGAAATACTTACGCAGGCTTATTGTCAGGTCCGTTCATAGTAATGCAACCATACAAGAAAACCAACAGGCCGACAAATGACGGCATCAGAAGCCAAGCAGTGTATTGACCTGAATAAGAATGTTTAACAATAATTGGTCAGTCAAAACAACAACGGTAAATGCAGATTGAGTTCATAACATTGAAATCATACACACACACTGTAGCATCAAATCAATGTCGCACCTAGCCAAGCAAAATAAATCCCAATCTTTTCTCCAAAGTATTCTCTGAAAGAAAAAAGGTACGATGTATATTTTAATATATGAAATTGTAAGTCACTGTTGCAGTAACAAATTAAATAATACCTTATGAACTCAAAGGGCCACTTATTAATATTGTGCTTCAATGTAAACAGGCATATTTTATATGAGCAGGTTGCCAAGTCAATAATTATATTCTAATATACTGTAGCTTGTTTTGTTTTTGAGGAATTACTTGATACTTTCCACTCCGTGCTCTAAGAACATTTTAGGCAAAGGCAAAGTACATGTAGGTAAAGTTGCACATCCGCCAGTGAGCCACAGGTCAATCGGACACTTGGATGGAGTTTAGCCCCATGAAGCAATATTGTTTTATGCTCCTCCCCCTGGATGGGGGAGGACTACACTGTAGTCCATCACAGGGTAATCCCCCAGCATTTTGTCGCCAATACCCATTTATACACCTGGGTGGATAGAGGCATTGTATGCAAATTAGAGAGATTCAATGTTCCTGTCTGTACAAACCTGATGTGATCAAGTGGTTGATATTTGAGCCATTTGCCCCAGCGTGCCCAGTATTCTTTGAGAATCTGTCTTTTGTTGAGTTTGATTTCTTCTGGTCCATCAGGCCCTTCCTTCCACTCCTTTGGTAATTCTGCTTTACCCTAGTATGTAAGAAAGATGGCTGTCAAACTTGGCTGTCAACCTTGGCTGTGTGACCATCAAATTAAACATCTTTGGCAGTACTTTTGCATGGCACCATTTGTTTTTCAATATGTTGCAAAATGAAATTTGGGATTTTTCTTGAATTTTGATGCTTGGCACTCTTGGGAGTTAAAGAGTTAATTAAGTCTGTTAATGAAATGAGATGTTCATCATGTCACAAGCATCTTCAAAGATTTGCATGCTAAGCATGCCAAGCCACACATCCGGGTACAAAACCCAAACCAAACGTTTTTTTCTTTTGACAGATTGAAGAACCAAGAGCAAACAAAATTAATTATGCATGACTTCAACGGCCAAGCCAAGCAAGTATGCCAGGCGTACCAAATCATTTGATAGTATCTGATCAGTTGGTACATTGTTTGATTAATTTGGTAGTTTTTTCCTCATGAAGTTTAAACTGGAAAATCACAGTTTTTTTAAAAAACTCACCACATGAAGAGGGTATCCAGCTGTGAAAACGCCTTCCTCAACAAGGCGATTGATACCTAGTAACAAAAAATTATCAATATGACAACGATTGATATTAATTATTTAATAGTTATTTATTGACAATTTTAAAATGTAGAAAATTTCTTAGTTAAAATAAAAATAAATTCAATTTAATTAATTAAAACTATTGACTCAACATACAGGATATGTAAATTAATAGTGTTACAATTCATGCGATCATACCAATTTCGCCTTTTTGCCGCTTGCCAAATGGAGCAGTTTCCATGATTTCATACACCTTGATCGAAAACAAAACTCATGTCACATGGCTCTTTCTCATTCTTAATAAACATGCTTGACTTGGGGGGGGGGGGGGAGGTATTTTAATGTATTTTTAATAAATATTTATAACAAAAATAATGGTATTAATGATTATTAATTATTCTTAAATTAGTATTAAATGCAAGGGTGTTGATAATCTCTAGTGAAGAAACACTCATTTCTAGATAATTTACTTTCCAATCACTTACAGTATTTTATTTATTTTTTATTTTTATTTTTATTGGCCATATTACAATAACACATTAATATAAGAAGAATAGAGATAACAATGGCGAGGAGGCCTAAAAGAAACTATGAAGCTTATGTTAGTAGTAGCAGTAGTAGCAGTAGTAGTAGTAGCAGTAGCAGTAGTAGTAGTAGCAGTAGCAGTAGTAGCAGTAGCAGTAGCAGTAGCAGTAGCAGTAGCAGTAGCAGTAGCAGTAGCAGTAGCAGTAGCAGTAGCAGTAGCAGTAGCAGTAGCAGTAGCAGTAGCAGTAGCAGTAGCAGCAGCAGCAGTAGCAGTAGCAGTAGTAGTAGTAGTAGTAGTAGTAGTAGTAGTAGTAGTAGTAGTAGTAGTAGTAGTAGTAGTAGTAGTAGTAGTAGTAGTAGTAGTAGTAGTAGTAGTAGTAGTAGTAGTAGTAGTAGTAGTAGTTTCAACAACAATTATTGTAAGTTGTGAATTTCTGTCTTTTACACAATACTTCATTTGGAAAAAGAGTTAGCACCAGCTTTAAAAATTTATTTAAAGGTTTTTATTCCTGGTAAGTAATGACCCCTCGAAAGTACTAGCAAGCCCCAAAGGCTGAGATTAGTAACAACTCCCATTACCTTTGGAACTTTATGGTAACTAAAGAACATTTAGACAATTTGAGTCAAGAAAATTAGAAGTCGTCATGTTTTATTTTGGAAAACAACAGCTTACCACTCTTGTTCTCTCTGTTTCTGTGAAGTAAGTATCAGGATCTTCATGGCCAATAAACCTTGCAAAAAAAATTAATTTGTGACATGAAAACCTTGCTTACAATGAGAAGGGGTGCTTAATGTTTTCAAGTCTGGTTAACAAGTTTAAGCAACAATTACATTTTGCATTTTTTATCTATGCCAGTGAACTTAACAGCAGTCCTGATTGTCACCACAGTGTATGACTTCATTTGGGATCATGCAGGGTATTTTTTCCTTTAATTAATATTTGTTTTGTTTTATAATTTTATTTTTTTTAAACTGTGCTAAAGTTATGATAATTATAGGTACCCTCAAAATATTTGAGGTGGCTAAGCCAAACTGGAAATAAAAGAGTGTTAACAGTCTTTTGACTTTGAGAGTGCATGAAAGTCATAGATAGTCCATGAGAGTAAAAAGTCAAATGACACTAAACATTGTAAGAATTTGAATTCCAATCAACTCTGATAAAATTTGGCGCACATTTAGCTCCTTGAGAGCATTATCAGAGTACTGTTGCCGAGAGCAGATGAGTCTGAGTTTCAGGCTAAATAAGCAAGAAAGTTCCAAATCTTGAGCAAGAGTTTCCAACACTCACTCTTTTTTTCACCACTTAAAAATAGCTAGATTTGAAGGAAAGAAGACCATGGTACACAGTACACATAATTAAGGCTGTAGATGTTGCAGGTAAAAATCCGTTCTCAGGTTGAATCAGTATTCAATCTAGGTTAAATGTGTACCCAGTATTCTATCTAGGTAAGCTAACCCTAACTAACCCTAGGCCTAGTTAACTCTAACACAAAGCTAACCATCACACTATTGGCTATATGTATCTTTGTGCTAGTGGTGATGCATGGTTAGCCTTGTGTTAGAGTTAACTAGGGTTAGTTAGGGTTAGCTTACCTAGATAGAATACTGGGTACACATTTAAATGTGGCTAATATTATTTAGGCAAAGTTAAACTCTAACTAATGCGGCCAGCGGTCTTCCCCGTAGTATGTGACCTGCGGGGTGGCCCTCAAGGCCTTGCAGGGGGGTCCACAAGGCCAAGTTTGAAATAAATGCCGGGGGCGTTTAATCGAGAAAATACGGTACTAGTGCTTTGAATGTCTGTAAAAAAACAATAATTATTATTGGATTCGGTTTTCACATGATAGCAAGAATTATCAAAGCCTCTGTTTGTGTTATCCTCGACCTTGATAATACGAAGATTCTTTTGTTCTTTTCTGGGACAAACCGAATGGAAATATCTACTTTGACATCTCCCCGAATGTTTTCACATACCTTAAATTCTTTTGTGCCAATGTACTTTCCTAATGGTTGATTATATTACTACTAATTATACATGTACAGTACAAGAAAACTTACTTGTTAAGTTTGTTAGCTTGAAATGTGCAAGTGAAGTAGTCATTAGGCTGACCAGGCACATCATCTTTGAAGATGTTCGGCAAATGAAATTTTTGAAGGATTCTGTCTGACCAATTTATTTTTTGACTGGTGCGAAGCTAAGATAAAAGATATAAATGTATGTAAATGTATTAAAGGTATTACACATATAACTTTAGAGAAATGTAATGAGCAATTTATGAGTTAATATACAGTTAATCAATAATGGCATCAATCAGGGATAGTAGAGCGAGCGAAATGCGAGCGCACGTGAAAATCACCCCACGCAAGAAAGGCAAGACGCAGATCTCGCCTTTCTTGCGTGAGGTGATTTTCACGCGCGCTCGCGTTTCGCTCGCTCTACTATCCCTAAGGAAAAAGGAGGGACTACTCGTACACATGTAATCTATCAATCATGGGGCCCAAGGATTTTACTGATATAAATCACAAAAATGGAAAATATATACAGTTACATTAATAATAAAATATAAATTACAGGGTAATTTTCTACATTTTTAAACAGCCACTTATTTACATCATTGTCTGTCTACTGAATGCTTGTAGAGCAAGTTGAACATTCTTAACCCAATAAAGCCTGGCTCACACTGGTGATATAACAGTACGCGAGCTTTAGATTTGAGTACAAGTACGAGATTCAGTACAAGTACAACCTTCGAATTTTAAATCCCCAGCTGTTGCTCTTTCTTGTTGCTGTTCAGTAGATATTAGGAGACTCCAGGACAAAAAGTCCCAGTCTCCCGTACAGGTCACCAAATCTCCCGGATAAAGGAAATTTGGATCTTTCTCTACATTGGCTAAGATTTTAACCCAAATTTTCCAATTTTCCCTCTGCGACGAGTCAGTTCTTAAAATACCCTCTTTTTTTTTTTTTCTGTCGTGTCACCTGCCCCGGGAATCGGTTTTGCTGCGGCCAACACCGTACCAAGTTTACTTCCGGTTTTCTGAAATGACGTAATCAGGGATGTCATCAAAACGACGTCACGGCAACATCACGCGGTCACGCCGTAACGCCACCAACCACAACCCACGACCCACACTACACCTCTACACTAGTCTTTACCTTCAAGTCAACCTATATATTAGGCAAAGACGAATCAGGGGCTTCCTTGTGGTAGAGGTTTTTTTATAACAGCAATTTGAAATAGAAACGTGCTGTACATAGATGCGTATTACGTGCAAGAGATCATTCTTGGGAACATGCGGATTCTCATGGTGTTGTTGCTTTAGAATCAAAGGCTCCTTGCGAGCCAAGTCGTGAATATGAAACAACAGGAAACAACCATTGGGGACCTTTTCCTACCCTACACAAGGTGGGTACTCTTAGATTGTACATGTTATGACTACTTCCCTTATGTTGCAGATCCACGTATCAATATATTTTACCAAAGAGGATCTCTAAAACCTTAAAACCTTCGTGCGTAGCTAGTATTAACACGAAGGAATGTGTTTACTAGCGAAAATGAAATTACGGACAAACTTCGTCGCCCTATTGTTGTCGTTGATGACCGTTTGGCTTCAGTTTGCCCTCCTCAGGACGAGTGGCTCCTTGACGGAAACAAAAAAATGAAAAATGAAAGGGAGTGAAGGAAAGAAAAATGATAAGCCTACAACACGAGGTATTCCCAAGCGATCACCCATCCAAGTACTAACCTCGCCCGACAGGGCTTAACTTCGGTGATCAGACGAGAAGCGGCGCATGTCAACCAGTGACAGTGTTCCTAAAGTTAACATTTTTTTTCTGTCTTGATGTTGGCCAAGAATTTTTATAAGGATTGTTCCATATCTGTTTTTTTCCATTGGCTCGCTGTGCATTATTTTTTTTCTTTACTTTTCCTGTGCAGGGATTTATTTTTTTAATAATTGCCAAACCCCCCCACCCCCCCCCCCCCCCCCCCCCCCCCCTTTAACAATAAAATGGTCTGTCCCAAAGAAGTGCTTGAAGCGGGCTGTGGAATGTAAGTGTAAATGTGGACTGGACTGTGCATATTGATAGATTCCAGATTGTATATTGTGAATTGCTAATATAAAACTCTAAAATGAATACCGGGTGAAACTGAGACCAAACGAGCCAGTTTCGAAGCCCATCGGGCTCCTTGTTTCATTATGAAACAAGAGGCTCCAAACATGAACATTGCTAATGTAAGTAGGGTTGTAGGAGACGCTGTCGTGACACTTGAGTAACGCTCTTTTACCGGAAGTGAGAGTAGCCGGAAGTCACTAAACAGGAAGTGTAGTGGCAAAGCTATGAACCGGAAGTGTACAATTTAAAATATGCGTGCATAAATTTGCATGCAAAATCGTGACACAAAAAATAAAAATAATAATAATAATAAAAATAATAACAAGAAAAACGGAGCCGAAACCTTACCTCATGCCGCTACGCGCATGAGTAATAATAGGAACATACATTGTAAACATGACAACATGAGGAAAAAAAAAGATCTTTTCCTTATGTCGTTATGTTAATTCATGTTCTTATGTCATTATGTCGCTAGTGTGAACCAGGCTTAACATGCAAATAACTGTCTGTGTGTTCCACAAAGATTGGCCATGCAGCTACTTTTCCGTAAAAGGGATCAATTACTTGATTTTTAAAGATTTGAACCATGCATTTAACTCGGATTTAATAGCCCAACAGCCAATAGTTGTAATCACCTATAACTTAAATTATCAATCCACTTATGTTGTTTAGAATGATAAATCGACTACGTTGATGCTTTTAAAATGAAATAGAAACACTACCAACCTCTAGAGGGGCTCTGAAGTTCAATTCCTCTGCATAAAACAGCAGGACTTCCCATGGCGCATGGCACTTGATAAAATGCAACTTGACTTTTTTGTCTTGAGTCACCTCCTGCAAATTTAAAATGCATTTTTTTAGACCAACTAAAAACTAGAAATGTCTAAAAGGCTATCTGTCAAAACTGAGGGCATATTAGTTGATAAAATGCTTATAAATAATTAAAATAAACCACAATGTTTGGTTTCAATCCAATCACCCGCCATTTTGAAATAAGCACGTTCGAGAGGACTGGTAACCAGTTTTTTTGGAGCAGCCATGTTAAGAGGTCCTGCAGTGCTTGTTTCTTGGGAAGGTTTAGGTGAAAGTCTTGTTGTTTTTCGACAAGGATGGAAACTATTAAAATAGCAAGGGATGTGTACAGGTGTTCAATAGCCTTGGAAGGTATTCATGAATTGGAAAACTTGATGCAAATTCTAACTGTTGCAATACAAGGTAAGCTTGAGCTGAAGCTATTATTAGTGCAGTGACCAAGACTGCAGTGAATTCACTCAAAGCTTATAAAGCTGGTTTCCAAGCAGTTACAGCAGTTACTACAGCAATGCCAGCTTACTAGTATTGCCCTTTGTTTTAAACAATGTCATTTTTCTCAGAATCTAGTCAGACACTTCAGAAACTTTCAAATGTTGTAGCACAGACAAAGTTTCAAGCGGTCAGTGTAAAACGCAGACTGCAGACCGGGGGAAAAATGCAGACTGAGTGTAAAATGCAGACTGCAGACTGCAGACTGCAGACCAGGGGTAAAATGCAGACTGAGGGTAAAATAAAATATTAATAACCCTAACCCTAACCCTACCCTCAGTCTGCATTTTACCCTCAGTCTGCATTTTATTCCCGGTCTGCAGTCTACGTTTTACACTGACCGAGTTTCAAGAAGATTTATGGGATGGTTTTTGAGTAAAAAATCATTTTTTAGGGCATGATAGGCAATTACTATTAATAAAATAATAATCATTTCTACTGATAGCAATTAAAATGTACAGTTAATTTTGTTTTCACCTCTTCAAATTCCAGCTGAGATTTGGCCAAGTTTCCAAGGAACTTCTGTCGTTGTTCCAGATGTTTAGGTGGAGGGGCTTTTTCTCCTTCTTCGTAGACAAGCACAAAGTCTGCAAAGATGCATGGTATTTTCTATTTTAAGTTGTTTTGATCTTTAGTACTGGATACCTCATTTCACTCATCAGTTTTTGTTTATATGATTCTTTTGTGTATTGTAAACGAATAAGCTATCGTATTAACTAACTGGCATTGAGCATTTTTCATTCAAGGAGTAATACCTTTCAATGGCTGCGGCCGCACTTGGTGAGTTAACTGGGTTATTTTTTTAATAACCCAGTTAAAATAACTCGGTGAAAAGTGAAATAAACGAGTTTATTTTTCTGAGCGGTCGCACTTCAGAAGGTTGAACTTTGAACGTGAGAGATCATGTTATCATTTGCTAGTGAGAGCCACACAAAACAATACGATTAATGAGTGAAAACAATGCCTCTGCACGTGCATTTTACATATTGTTATTCCCTGCAAAACAATCAAATTATAGGTTTTGTGGAGAACATAAACACACAACGGTTTTCCTTTCTCTATTTGAAATTGAAAGTCGTCCCTACGAAGGTCTACGTATACAACAGGAAGCCAAAAATTACCGCGTAAGCGAAGATGATTGACAGATCGGGAAAGTTAACCTGCACTAAACTACCTAGCGAGGTGGTTTAAATAAACCTAACCCTGTTAAAAAAATCCATTGTTCTTTAATTAATTTCCATGGGAACCACTAACACGGTTAAATTTCCGTGAACACCAAAAATACGCAGCTGCATCAGAAATTTTGTTAAACCAGTTAATTTTAATTAGTTAATTGCAAGTAACCGGGTTAACTACTGTAGTGCGGCTGCAGCCAATGTCTTCCAAAACTAGCCTTAGTAAAAATTTAAGTCTATAAAATGGAATTAATTAATTAATGTTAAGTTTTGGTAAAACAACTTTGTGATCAGTAATATTGTAAAGATAAAGATAAAGAAAAATTTGACATTTAAAAATCCTGATGCTCATTTGAATAAAGTTTTTTCTATAAAGAGGTGGTGCTACTGTTTGCTTGTTACTCCAGTTAATATGTTGTCAATATGTTAAGAAGTCTTTGAAATCTGGCTTTGAGAGCGATATCTGATGATAGCTTTGATGATAGCTTTGATTCACCAAGTATTATTAAATGACAGTTTTCTACTTCTTAGTACTAAACCTACAAAAGCTGAAAAATGTTTTTGTACAGTGGCTATTTGTGTAACAGGAAAATAAAATTATTTGGTGTTAATTCTCTGGTATGTAAGTCTGCCCTCATCTCCCCTCAACCTCACTTCTTGCATACAGAGAAGTTAAATTGAAATAATTGATCAGCATTACAATGTGTAGTGTTTGCCAGGGTATCACAAAATATACTGAGTCTCTTATATTACTAGTATCTTCATAATACTGATACAATACATATTTTATTAACACTCCCCAAAGAGGCTTTTCAGTGTTAATTACTAAATCACAGTAAAAACATGATAACAATTACAACTAGATTATGACAAAAATACAATAAAAATGCAATAAAATTACAATAAAGTACAATAAAATTACAAAAATTAGCTAATTTTCCTATGAAGATAAAAATTCACGTAAGAGTTTATTTCTTAATTTCCTTTTAAAAATGTGGAGAGATTTGCATAACTTAAGATTAGTATTGAGGCTATTCCATAAAGAAACTGTTCGATAAAAAAAGGTCCTTTGTCCTGCAGTGCTCTTAAAAAGCGGGATATTTAAAGGGTGTGAATCGAGTCACGTGACCGCTTATGTCTCCTCGCTTTAAAAAAAGCGAGGAAAGATAAGCGGGCGCTAGACCAGTCATGCATTTGAAGGCAAGCACGGCGTCGCGATAGTACAGTATTGTTGCAATTTGACTGGAAGCCAGCGTAACTCTTTTGAGACTGGGGTCACGTAAAGTAACTACATGTATGAGCCCTTTCAAAACCACCTAAATGCCACCTTGTGGCATCCCAAGGCTTAAAAATAAATACAACACCATTGTAGCAAAATAGTTACATAACTACATGTACATGTAGCTTCTACATGTAGACTAATGACTTACCAATCCTTCTTTTGCCATCTTTGAAGAAGCACCCTCTCTCCCCACTCATGTCTTCATCATTGTCAAAATTCTAAATCACAGTAAACTCAGATCATTACAAAGTACATTTTTTGTATCATTTTGAAAATAAAGAAAGTTTTAAACAAAATTTACACAAAAATGTGAGGATACTATCAAAAATGTTTTGGTTACTAGACAAGTCTAAGGCAGAAGATTGTTAGTTTGTGGACATGTAAAGTTTACAATAGGTGCGGTTACACACACCACAGTAAATGGCATTTCCCATGGTAGATCATCCCACGATGCATCACACATTGTGTCTAGTATACCGTGTTAACCAGCGGTTACATGTGATTTATGATTCGCCAAAATGTCACGCAATTTGGTGAATCACTTTTCCTTTGCGGTAACGTGTTGATGTCAAACGGAGCATTGTGATTGGCTCTTGTACCTTGGGCATCAAAACACCAAATGCAATTCACCATGTTAAATGTCATGGGCACTTTGTGTGATCTTTTTTATGTATCCATGGGAAATTTACCTCGGGAAATGTCGGTCACACCCACTAAATGCAGTTTCCTTTGGTGAAAGGGTCATTTACCATGGTAAAAGTGTCCCGTGTAACCGCACCTAATAAAATACATGTGCAGTGTAGTTACCTTTTATAATGATATGAAAATTTGTTCAGTAAACAAGGGTGTGGCCTTTTCAAATGAGAAGTGAAGCAGATAAAAAAAATAAACTGTGTGAATTAAGCATTTGCAGACTGCAAACTGCAGGATGTAAGTATTAACTTAATTTACACAGGGTGGGCCCTGCATCTAAGAACACATTTCAGGAAATATAAAAACACAACTTAAAATAAAAAATGGATTTTCAATGTGCAGTAGAGTTCTCTGCAATCTGCTGCCTGTAAGTCTGCTACACACACAGAAAAAAAATGCTTTTATATTCTCACTCAAGCAGCTGATTTAGTATTTTCAACTCTACCAGAGTGGTTACTGGTTAGTTTGCTGTCAGCCAATGGCCCTTATCGTAGATGAGTACGCCACGCCAAGATATCAGCGGTTTCTCGCTTTCTTGACCCTATAGTCTCGTTTTGATGTTTTCGAGAACCTCTGACGATGATGAACGTAAACATCAAAACGAGACTATAGGGTCAAGTAAGCGAGAAACCGCTGATATCTTGGCGTGGCGTACTCATCTACGATAAGGGCTATTTCACTGTTGTGTGAAGACCCAGGTTTTTTCAAACAACAGTTGCCAGCTATGGTTTGCCTGTCATGATTCACCAAAGATACATTGTAAAAAAGATATTTACCCATAAAATGAGCTCAAATAGTTTGAAATGTCCACAAAGAACATGATCTGTGAATTCCTTCACCTTCTTATGACAATTGGCAAATCATGCTGGCCAGCAAATAACGTCGTGGAAAATCATGGTGGTAAATCGTGTTTGAAAAAGTGGTTCTGCACACTGTACTAAGACCTTTGGAGTTCTTCTATTTCAATCAGAAGTCATTTTTTTACATGTACTCTGTGAGCTCAGTTTATGTATGATTTCCATCGCAATAATTGTCTCAGTGATCATGAGCCAGCCATGACAAGTAATCATATATATGTATTAGCTGGCAAGTCATGTTTAAAAAACCCAGGTCTGCACACTGCAATGAAATCGCCAGTAAGATACTGTCAGTAGAAAACAAAAGGAAATTTGGGGTACTGGTCATATACTCTATTGCTAACATTAATTTGTAGTTATGTACTCCTATTTATGAAAACTAACCCTGGGAGTGAAAATTACAGAAAGACAAAATTATCAAAGCCATATTATTACACTTAACAAGAACGGATGATAAAATGATAAACTGCACTTTGTCTGAAATATTGCTAGTGGATAACTGCAATACATGTTTGAGTTAGTGATTGTTTATTGAAAAAAATCACAATCTTGTTATTAAATATGAAGTTCTGGATAATTTTTTATATTATTACAAGTCTTTAATATGCAATTACCACTGTTGTAAGTTAACACTGATAAATTGTTTGTAAAAAAAGATTAGGATCAACGTTTTTTTAATCAAAAGTCACAATATTTGAGTAAACTTTTGACTACCTTAAATTAAATACTGGGAAACAGTGCTATACATGTAAACTATAAAAAAAATTGAAGCACCAATACTGAAGTGAATTAAAGCAGGTTAAATAAAATGTTTTGAAAATTAATTATCTTTTTATAGTTAACTTCAATATTAATACATTGTGTATATTTCTTTAAAATCACTTTTTTTTAAAGAAGTTGCACACTTCAACTCAATAATCATATCAAGTAACTGTCTATTGTATGGAACTTGGTTGTTAATTCAAGCTTGCATCTTATTATACAGGACTCATGTACTGTAAAAATTAATGTTAGGTTTAGATAGATTGTGACGTCACGACTTGGTATTAGAGGTAGATGAATTGACTAAAATAGATTACTGTAACAATTTCTATTCTGAATAGGGTTATTTGTTATATTAATATTACACACTGTATAGTGAGAATTGTACCACTTAGGCACAGAAGAAATAGGTGAAGTGAGGGTGATACTTGACTGTTAGTTTTGTGGCGTTGATGAAAAGTTGTGTCTTGCAGTATCGATGGCTTGTTTACAAAAGTCTAGAAATTTGCATCAACATTTTATCCATGTTTCTTTACACTACAGGTATTAAAAAATGAATAAAAATACATGTGCAAATGAAGAAGTGAAATATTGTGGAATCATGACCTCCACAGCAGTTGAGCAGAGTTCTACAACCTTCTAAGATCTCTTAAATTGCAGGTACACGCATAATGCACTGGGGATGTCTATTTTTATTCTTATAGAAAAAAAGTGATATTTGTAATATTATTTAATAATATTTGCTCCGATTGATCAATATAAGTTGATTATCATCATTTTATTTTTATTTTTTTTTTAATTCTGTTTGAAAATTCAGCTTATCTTTAAATCATGCTTTAGACTGTTATCAAAGAACAGAACCTTGTAAATTCCATTGTCATAAGCTGGATCAAAAGTATTATAAGAAGCCATTTCCTAGAAAGAGATCAGAAGAAAGAAGAGAGTTAAAACTCAGAACTTTGCAGTTTTATACAAAATGGTGCATTAACACAAGAATAGTGAGTCAAAGAGCTTCTGGCATAGAACATTTTATAGGAAGATTAAGGAATGATGCTAGGAAAATGGGGATGTCAATGAGATCGTTAAAACGTAAAATTTTTTTATTATTTTTTTTTATTTTTATTTTTTTTATTTATTTTTTTTTTTTCAAAAAAAAAAACGTAAAAATTACCAAAATGCTAAAACTGCTACAAATTGAGTTGCTGCAACTGTCTGAGTTCAGATCAAACTTTCTGGGTCAACCAAAGAATTTACGCTGTAAAAATTGACTCTAGAATCTCAATAGTGGTCTTGGAATTAATTAATCAATCAATCATACAGCCATTAAGACCTATTTTTAAATAACACTGCAAACCTGGTTTATTTCTTGATTATTAGAACAGCTTACAAGTCATTTTTAGTTATCAATCATACAGCAATACAATGTAGATAACACTTTTTTTTCACTGAAATAACACTGCAAACCTGTTTTTTTTTTCTTGATTATTAGAATAGTTTACATTTTTATTAGAAGTTATTGTTTTTACACATAAAAATAGGTTTAAACAAAACAAGGAAGGAAACAAAAATATATAAAATATATATTGATCAGTCGCCACTTCAGCTGTGCCCATAACCAGTGCGAGCCAGTAGTTATGTAAACACCTTACTCGAAGATGGGTCATTTAATATGTAACTTATAATCTTAAACTGCCATATTAGCCATCAGTGATAACAAATATCTGACATTTCACTGTCACTAGAAGCTCATAAGATGCTTATTAACAGCCTTTGCAAACTACTGACATATACAGGATTTTTATGTTAAAAAAGACTTACATGTATTTACAGTGTATTATCACATCTGCAAGTACAATCACCTTTACAATGGCCTGTACTAAATTAGGTACTAGGAAGTAAAATGTACATTCCACAATTCTATATATCTCGAAGACAGAAGTTAAATGATATTTGCTATACATGTCCTGTAGTTAAGTCACATTTCTGTATGTAGGTACTGTACTTAGGTGCTGAGAGGAATTATTACAATTCCACAATTCTATGTGTATTTCGAAAGACGGAAGTTAAATGACATTTGCTATACATGTAATTAAGTCACAGTAGTGCATGAGGTTGACCCTCTCGTAAGTGGGCAGCCAAAATTCTTTTAATGATAGCTGGATCTAGGAGAGGTAACCACTTACAAAAAGTCTCAGAAAATACCTATATATATATATATATATATATATATATATATATTGAAAAAAACAAAATGGTATCAATATGAATAAGAAAGGTGTTGTACAAGCTTTGTCATGTACATGACTTTAATTGTGATTTGTCTGACTAGTTTAACCAGTTCGTTTTACTATGACATTAATAAAATTTCATTGTGGAGACCATTTGATCTCCAAAATATTATATACACGTTTTAATAATAAGCCACACTTCATATTTCTACTTCAAAGAACTGTACACAGTGCATTTCAAGTTTGAGTTAAAAATTATGTGATGACAGTGGTTAAATCTCTTGTAAGTAACTTTAAACTGCACAGATCAAATGTGTTGTTAATGATAATATCCAAAAATACCATGTTTGGATTTCTAAATTGGAAGTTGTTTTACTGATAAATTTATAAAACTGTCATTTCAGTTAATGTTTGACCATATCACAGTATGTCTGTGTCAGATTATACATGTAATCTAACACCACATAGTGACAAAATATTGATCATAATAACGTTAATAACAGGAGAGACAGTAAATTGAATTTTGTTAAGTAAATATCAGTCGGTGTGCTGCAGGACTTGTCATGGCCAATACCTGTTTTTATTCTGTCATTTACCGTTAGAATACCTGCTCTTCTTTATCATTCTCTTGTTCCTTTTGTTCTCCTTGTTGATCTTCTTCAGCTTCCATTCTCTATTTTAGTGATGTGAACACCCTACACTGTATCTTTCCTCGCTTTAATTTTTTGCAAGTTATTTCTTCAAACTACACCAGGACATTTACTTCACGTTTCTCAGCAGGAGACAATTTGTTCACATTCTTGTTGATAAATCGGTGTTTGTTTAAATTTCTACTACCAAATATGTCAGCCCTTTTTTCGATAAATATTTTTATTTTGAGGAAATCATTATAAGTCATTATCAACTAACATTCTTGGCTGGCTTTACATGTATTTTGCATAACCATAAATACTTTTTTAGTCATTTAAAGAAGTAGAACATTAGTTTTAAAATGAAAATTGATATAATAGATGTGTCTTTTGTTAAATCGTACCACTCAAAGATTATCTCTTGTAGAACGTCTTGTCAATAGCATCGCAGGTAGTACCTGCACTTTTGACAAAGAAGTAGTTGATATCATTAGTGTCAGCTGTCATTTACTTGAATTTAAAACTTTCAACCCAGCAAAACACTGACGAGACGAAAATGAAAACGAAAACACCAAACTACAATGTAGCCCGAGAAACTTGAACACTCCATTTAGCAGTTCAAAACAAACATCAAGGCAAGTTCAATAACATATTTTTTAGCTTTCATCACAGAGTTACTGTTTATGACAGGTTATAGCAGTCTTTTTTTATTGACATTATCATCTGTTAATACTTGTAAATCAGTTTTAAAACCTTGACCTCTGCCCAACTGGCTTTTAATGATATTAATTTGATTTAGTTGTAAACATTTCGCCTAAGTGGGTAAATGAGGCCGTTTTTGTGAGACGGTAAATTGTGACAAGGTGTCATGGCGTTGAAATTTAAATGATGACAAATGACAAGACTGCTGCCATGAAATTGCAACAAGGACAGAAATAATAGTTAATCCAAGGAGAGCAAAATGTGTGGTTTTAATATAATTGTCTTGTTTAGTAGTAACAACAAAAATTCGTATCAAGTTGCCTATTTGTAGCTTTACAATGTATTTCCAAGCGCGAGATGGAGTGGCCCAGAGTCCATTTGTAATTCTTAAAGATGACATAAAAAAAGTGAAAAAAAGTGCAGTTATTCCAGGGCATTGCACCTTGTTACTCAGTAGATTCCAAGAGCATAGCTGTATACCACTGACTCAAATTCTAACAGGGACGTACCAACATACCAAAATTACAAGAAAAATGGTTTTGAACATGTTGGAAATTCAGACAGGAGACATGAAAACTCCTTCTAATAGGGCTTCGCTTTATCCTTTTTGGAATATTTTGTTTATTACGTTGTCTGCTTCAATGTGATTTTTTGGTGGTTTAGAGTTAATTTCTTTGAGTGTGTTAAATTCAGCAGCTCTCGAGTTGAATTTGTAAGTTGATTAATTTTCAGTTTTTTATTTGTTAAAACGACTGCCAAACGTATAGAAACGTAAAAATATAGAAACATTAATTAGAAATATAGAACTATACAATATAATCATTAAAACAATCATTATATCTCTAGAGAAAAACACGGAGTCTATCCAATCTTCGTTGCAAAGACGTTTAATTAAAAAGAACTCTCTGCGCTTTGCTTTTGTTAATTTATCAAGTCAGTCTGATCTATACGCTTAAGATGCATTTGAAGTGATAAATTATTGAATGTTTGTCTTTTCAAGGGTGGACCACATGTGGTAATTGTAAAACCAACCTTTGCTTTTATGAACATGATTAGAATTAACCACAAATCCATTGCCACACCCATAAAAGTTGTCAAGTGTTATTAATAACTTCTGCCATGCATTCAACAGCTTTCAGGCTATTTTTTAATAATACGTCACCACTGAAATGTAACTTCCGCTAATTTTGTTCTTTCAATTGGTGTTTACATTTTTGGCACAATGCAATTGATCTGGCTGTCTGTCATGTTTTTTACTCTGTATTTAGAGCTTTTATGATCTTCTCTTCAATTAATTTCTAACTATAAATATCTTTTTTACTAAGTGCTGAGCAGTACTGAGTTGATTCTTTCCCTTTTATGAATACAATACAATATCCTTCATTTGTTTTCCCAAGTGGGATCTTCCAAACTAATTTACAATAAATAAAATGTAAAAATAGAAATCTCATTTACACCCTTCCCTTTGGGTATAGCAATGTGTCCAGCATCGAACTGTCTTCTAGTACCATCGGCATGGTTTGTTATAATCAAATAAAACCCGTTAATTTATTAAGTTCTTTGAAATGTTGTATATTATGTTTAACTAACGTTGAATTTGCACGTTTAAGGCTGCAACCTTTAAAACAAATTTGTGAGTTGTACTTAACTGAATTGACTTTTCGTAATTAAAATTGTTAAATGTTAAAAAGTTAACAAACACATCTTTGTATATATAACTTTCGTCATATAACTAATTCTGGTTGGTTGTGTAGCACTTTTAGGTCAGCTTATATAAACATCGTTTAAATAAGTCTTTAATTAAAAACTCATTTATTTCGGGAAGCTATTACACAATTTTGCAAGGTATATTTTTTATTTTAATTTTATCCTTTGTGTTTTTAAGGACTATTTTATTTTTTACCTTTTTCATCTCTATTCATTGTAAAGCTCTATTGTTCAGATGATGTAAATAAGCGCTATATTCGTAGTAAATTATTATTTTCATAAAAGAGAAAATATCGAAAAAAAAAAGCATTTTAAAAGGAATATAAGAGATAATAGCACGACGTTTCGACGACTACAAGTCTATTTTCAAATGTAAATTTGGCACGGTTTTACAGTTAAAAGAAACAGAAAATGGCCTCTTCCTGCTTACATAATATACTAAATGAAGTTACAGTTAGACGGTATTTATGTGTAAACCGTTCCCTGCAGCTCAAGTTAGCAGAAGCTTTCAGATTTTTGTTTTTACATCAGGTAATATAGGAACATGTATACCATTTTATTTTTTCTCAAATCAAGAACTACACTGTATTACGTTAACATATCTGGTGCAAACTTTTATTTTAACGTTAACTTATTTATATTTTTATATTCAAAGAAAATTGAAATTTAAGATTTAAAGCATATTAATGCTAAAATGCGAAGTGTATATAAGGGCAAAATGATCTTAAGTAAGCTATTTTTTCAAAGGTAAATAAATGAATATGACTATCCTATACTTACTGGTGAACGAAATTAACTCCTGCAAATATTTGTGCCAGCTTGCATATAGTATGTAGCTAATAATTATACCTATGTTCAATTTTTTAATCCTTAAATTAAAAGATAAAATCTATGGGTTAGAGGAAGAGAATTCAAGTGAAATTCTTCAGGGGAAACCAACGAATCGCTTCGGTGGAATATCTGTTCGAACACAACAGAACTGATTTTGAACAATTTTTTCAATCTTGAAGTTAGCCAGCATTAGGATTCAAGGTCTCTTCAAGTTTTCTAACGAATGATATTATAAATTTATTCTAATGATAAAAAAGACTGTTAGAAGTTACTGTCAACACGTTATTTATTAATATATGCTGCTATTTCATTCAAAATATTTAGTCACCTATGATAAACCTTTGCAAATGAGTTAATAGGTAAGTTCGTTAAACTTGGTGAGCAGTGTTAAAATGAGGTTTAGAAGGCGAAAATCAAATCTCCATAGGGGAATTTTTTTCTCTCTTTTATTATCTAATGTGTATTGGTCAGAACTTAAAAGTGGTGGCTCAATCGACAAGTTTGCATTTTGAAGTGTTTTATGGACCCGGTAAACATTTTTTATATGCACACATCCATTTTACTAAACCTAGCATAACGTGGCTATTAATCCTTTTGAAAAAGTGTTTTTAAATTCCTGTCTTGCATGTATATGCTAACAGGGTAAATTAAGAAGGTAAATTTAATGTCCAACGATAATATTTAAATTTTGTTTTAAAAGCGACATGCCGAGGGAATTAATGGAATTCTTTTAAAGTCGACGTGTTGCTGCGTTCTTCGTTCACCTAGCTATTTCGAAAACCAAAATTTTTAGTTGAATGGTGTCCAATTATAATCTCTTGTTAAAATTGAATATTTATTCAAAATCTTTAGGGTGTAAATTTTATTTTGTTTGGCGAAGAGGACAACTTAATAGGAGGCTTTTTTTCCTCACATTCTACTCGAATTCCCAGGCAATCAAAACACTGACACCTGAATGTAAACAAAAAATAATCATTCTAAAGTAAATAAGTATTCGGCTCAGTCTCTTTTTTATCGTGCACTGCGACGAAAGAGGCCACAGATATGCAAATTATCGCCAGTAATTTAGAAAACTGAGTAAACAATTGTAGCCCTTTAAATTTTTGTTTCTTCGTTTGATATTTCGAGTTCCTGGGAAGAAGGTGAATTTGACATGTTGAGTATAATTAATCTTTGCGAATCTTCTTGCTTTTCGATCTCGTGTTTATGAAGTGCTTTTGTCTCCATGGAGGTATACGAAGCCATACGTAAAAAGATTTGAAGTCAAACGTGTGCCGCAAAACTTCCCTAACAACGTGCTAATTTTTTCCGATCAAATTATCTTGGGCTACAGTCATGAGCTCTTTCGGCCATGAAACTTACGCAAAAAATCACAGAATTGCAGTTCAAAACTTGTAAAGAGTTATCCAATTATCTTGGACGCACAGAGACCAATTTGAACACCCCAAAAACATCGTCTAAATGTAATTTCTGTTGGTACTTTTGCGTAAATGCCACCCTCATCCATGTCTACAAATAAATTTTGATTTTTTCCCCTTACGGCACCGTTTCTGAACGTTTTTAGTCTCCTTATTTTCCGCATTCTATTTATATGTGGAAAAACACGGGCTTAAAGCTACCAGGATAGGAAGCTAAAAACATCCATGAACGCATGGAATTTTTAATATTACACAGCGAGAAAGATTCGATAACTTAAAAATGGAAAGCAGCTAGAAACGAAATATATATATATATATTTATTTATACCGAAATTTGGAAATTTCTCGCGATCAAGCAAGTATAACGCCCGGTTTTATTTAATTTTTAATTACCTAAAATCTCGCTGTTGGCCTGAATCTATCTTTCATCGACTTAAAAACATGATAAATTCGAAGCCTTTTTCGAGTGAAATTTTGGTTTAATTATATACTACACTACCAGACGTGGAAAAGAATTATAATAAAACACCAGCCAAAAAATTGAAATTGACATTCATGGATCAGAAATCAACAAGCATGCGACCCGCGTTAAATGAAAACGTTTTAATTCACGGTTAATTTTCCTTACCTTTACTATACATTTGAAGTCATAACATGACCTTTTCTAGCGTTTTTGCCAGTTAAAATTCGATGGGAAATGCGTGGCCGAATTTTAATAAATAAACTCGCAAGCGCGATAGATGCAAGATGCGATGTTTTCTATGTCAACTGGGCGATAATGGCTGCCTACTCGAAAAAGGATTTTCTATTCATGCGAAATTAGTAGCAAATGGGGAAGGAACCAAATAGTTAAACCGAAAAATATAACTACAAATTTTAACATATAAAAACAAGGTATTGTAAATACCAAAGATTCATTTGTGGCCAACGGATCCGTGTCGTCCATCTTGTTGTAAGACCTGGGCATGGCTGCAACGAAAGTGTTAAGCCAAATTTGTCAACTTTAAGTCGTCGTTGCCGATTCGAAATCCCCCATCAAGGCATCACAAGCCGAAATTATTGAAATTTTACCGAACTGTAAGCCAGAACGGGTAATATTTTCGTCACATAAGTTCAGAATATTAAAGATCACCACGGCGAGCGACAAATTCAAATCAGATCGCAAGAAATCAAAATAGAAGCCCCCGCGCACGGTTTCAACCAATCAGCGACCAGAAAAAACCTGCTTGTACAGTGCATCTATGACAGCTGTCCTGAGCGACTTCCATTTCGAAGGACGCAAATCAACATTCCCTTTTCTGTATTATCCTAAAATACAACGGCCAGTTTCCTCACTATAATCGCCGTTTATGTACTTCGTTTTGTACGCGTCGACGAACAAGGAAACTCGTGCGCGTTCATTAAAACGCAGAATTCTCCAATTTTCCAGTTGTGCTAATTTATTCAAAGAAGCCGTAAGGCTGAATAAAGATGAATGCCCGTATTTTCGTTTAATTGAATATTCAATAATTTTGTTGAACAAACACAACCCAAATCTATATACTCTCCGTAGAAAAACCTGTTAGCTCTTTGCCGTGGTTTATGTTACTTTAAATTAGAACCATTATTCCCGAACGAAGTTT
The DNA here is from genome assembly GCA_022457155.1 of Cladopsammia gracilis. Taxonomy (NCBI): domain Eukaryota; kingdom Metazoa; phylum Cnidaria; class Anthozoa; order Scleractinia; family Dendrophylliidae; genus Cladopsammia; species Cladopsammia gracilis. The sequence continues at coordinate 364,654 of JAJGOT010000272.1, read as the reverse complement.
ATTTTTTATCTTCTTTTTTTCGTAACGATACCGTGTTACCGATGACTTCGCTTGGATCAAGCGACCTTAAAATTTAATTTTTCCCTGAAATCTTGCTAATGGGAAGAAAAAATAACGGGCGTAAACATCTACATAACTACAAACACGAAGAATTCTTTAAGCTGAGTCTTTTATTTTGAATGTTTTATTCGCGTACCGTAAACATTTCCGATTCATGATTCTCCAGTAAGCGTTTTGAACGCTATGAAACCAACAAGGTTCTATTTACAAACTGTCTGCAAAAACTTCATTCTCAATTTATGTTGGATAATGATTTCCACCCTCGTTTTCCCTGACAATTCAGTGCAGTTTAATTGGGATTGTAGCAATAGTTAAACGTTAAATATTATTTTGTGGTTTGAACCTTCAGAATCGACCGTTTACCAGAAATATAACGAAGCCTTTACAAGCAAAAATTAAAAAAAAAAAACGGATGGGTTTTAAGTTTCTGTAGTTATTATAAAAGCGACATTACACTTCTAGGTTAAACGTATAAGCAGGTATTAATGTATTCACTACCAGAGTCAGACCTTCCTAATCAGTTAACATGGTTGTATGTTTTTAGGTTCAAAAACCACTCTTTGTGTGGCCATTCAATTGAAATCCACTGAACAGTACCTTCACGTGGTATTGTTTTAATATTTGTAAAATAAAATTTGGGATAAGAAATTGCTTAAGAAGTCATTAAATACGAAAGATTGTTCATCTCGCTGCTATTAAACGTCTTCTCGCGTCCAGTTTGTGGATCCACGCACTTGGCTTCGTCGCATACATTAGTCTTTCACAGTCCTGTTGAGCACGTGGCGTGAACAATTCATAATTGGATGAAGTAAAGTTTTATTTCCATTACTCGTTCCATTTTTTAATGGAAGGAATGGGTTAAGAACGGTCATTGTTCATATCTCTGCTTATTCTCCGGCTCGCATCCAGTCGGTGGATCCACGCATTTGGCTCCATTGCTTGCATTGTTTTAAATGACACAGCACGTGGCGTGAACAAAAGAGAAGTTATATTTCCATAACTATTTCAATTCCTACATGATCCCACGCGCGTTTTCTTCATAAATAATTAATTGCTTGATTCATTTAGTCGTCTTCTACACACTAACGGACCAAACATTAAACTTCATTATGTGCCAAATTTGAAGCTCTCTCTCCCACGGCAAACATCTTCGTTGTTGTCATGTTTCGAGCTCCAACATGAAGTCTGATGAACCAGATGATGCTCCCATTAATCCGTGATGATCGGACATAATCTGTTTGGCTTGGTAAGCCTCTCGTTTGATGGTCTCGTCCAGGCCTCCAGGAATATCAGGTACCAACATGTCAATCAATGTGGATATAGAAAAGATGAAATGCTGAAAAGCGAAAAAAGAAATGTTATGCGTAAATTTCTCAGTAGAAGTGATCAACATATAAATTCTCCTTACGATATTAAATGGGTAATGAAATCGTCAGCTTGGCGTTTCATCTTTGTGATGTTCACATTCGAAAAATGTTGCAACACCAGCGGCCTCTGGGAAGGTTTTCTAATGTATTTTTGGACTTGATATTCCGCCTTTCAGTTCAATGGGCAGTTACACCTAAATGCCATTTTTTCGCTACTTGAGATCGGTTTTATGGAATTATCTCGTTGACGTTTAGCCTGGGTATGTAATCGTCTTCCATTTCCTTTGCTTTACGCGTGAAGCACAGGGAATAGAACACATCTGTATGAAGGCTAGTTGACGTTTCAAGCGATCAAAAGCCGAGGTTTGCAGATAAATGTTATGCAAGGTTTTGTCATTTTATGGAGAATGTGAGAGGATAAGAAATGAGGTGGGGGCGGAGGATTTTTGAAATGTAGAAAAACGAGAAATATAAAGTTAACAATTTGTAGATGGAAATCAAAACAGTCCGCCACCAACTCGGGGTGCTCTTGCGTGGGTATCAACTGTTTGTGGGTGTTTCAAAAATTATCAATTAAAATCATTTTGAATTCTTTCTTCTATCCCTTCTTTAAAAGTCTTGCACTTTCATTCAAATTCAGGTGTAACTTCTCCTTAAAGCCTGTTTCTCATATGCCCCTAACATGCCTGCGACAAAATTTCCGATAGCTATTTAGGCGAGCCCCAGATTTATCGCAGCCTTTGTGTTCTGCGATGTACCTCTGACACTGTGAAAGAAGGGTAGAAATCTAACAAATCGTTGGATAGATGAAGCGGTGACATAACAAATTTGTATTGCAGGTTTTACTTCAGCAATGTTCTCATGGTGGGAATTTTCTCGAAAACTTGCCGTATTTATCGTCGGTATGCCAGCGAATTAAGTTAAACTCGGCTTCGGCTCGACTCGACTTCGCAGCCAAGACTCGGGATAAGTTCTGTCGCCGACGACAGATGTTCTCATATGCCGGGATAATTTCCCAGTTAGTACCGGCGACTGGTAGAGACATACCTGCGGCATCAGTATGAGAACTAGACTGTAATTTTGTAAAATCTTTCGGGTATGTCTTGATGTTGCGGAAAATGTTGTCGGGTTGTGGAAAGTGCGATTCAAGTGCAAAGAGGGATATTTTTGGTTCTGCGGAAAGGCTTCCATTTGAGTGGTCACACTTTAGGATTTCACCCAACAGGCCTAAAAGTTATAACCATCTTGTACAGCCTATTAAGCAGAGCCACAGGAAAGTACTACTCAACAGCTTTCATTTGGATGGTCACACTTTAAGATTTCATCCACAGACTTAAAAGTTTGAATCACCTTGCATACAGCATAATAAACAGTACCACAGGAAAGAACTGATCAGTATAGCTTTCATTTGAATGGTTACACTTTAAAAGGTTTTTATCTACAGACTCAGTGTTTAGGGTCAGGGGCACCCAACCAATCTGTTCCTCACTTTGTCTGTTCCCCAGCGGAATTCTTGCTGGCTGGCAAAATATTCTGTATATATTAATTTTAATTACCATTTTTGCGCTGGCTGAATTGGGAAAGGAGTCGCAAGAACAAACTGTGCCGGCTAACCAACATGTTCTCCTCTCTGAATTTACCATTATCGTTAAGTCTTAAATTGCTCTGAATTTACCATTATAGTTAATTTAGAACACTGTTTCCCAGGACATTTCAGAAAAGAAGAAATAAAAAAAAACATGTTATTTGGACTGAATTCGAACCCGGAACTACCGCTACTTGGAACGTCTTCTTACCACTAGACCACCGAACAACAAGACGATGGGAAATTATATCTGCAAGATATTTATTTGAGTCTTGCATAGAATATCATTGATTGACAGGTGCATAAAATTATTTTCAAGCGAGTGATTTTATAGGCTTACTACAGGGTGTTGAATAAGCGCATGAATTTTTATTATGTAACAAAATTGAGGTTTGCTCAACCAGCAGTGTGGTGGTCTAGTGGTTAGAAGAGGGGATAAGTCAGCGAAGGGTCGTAGGTTCGAGTCCTGTCCGAACACTAAGGATTGTTCTTTTTCAACAAAAATGCTGATTTCCCAGAATTCCTTTCAGACTGTAAGTGTTCTAAATTAACTATAATCGTAAATTCAGAGCAATTTGAGACTTAACGATAATGGTAAATTCAGAGAGGAGAGGAGGGTTGGGCTAACTTGAGCAGATCGAAAAGAGCCTGGATCGAAGAAAATCGGAGAGGAGAGAGACTGGCGAAGAACGGGTTTCAACGGGTTTTGGCGTGACGTCGAGGACCTGCTATTCGCATTACGCCCACCGATTTCCTTGTAATCGAATCCGCCGTAGGAAAAAAGATGGCGGCTGTTCATTTTACCACAATACCTTGCGGACCTAACACAGCACATAAGGCACAAAGAAAGCCAAATTTTTACAATATTTGTTCCAGTACTAAGGACAATGTGTAGACTAGGTTTGAAGATTTTATAACTTTTCGTTACATTTTTATGAACGTTGTTAAGATTTTTGTGCGCTAAGAATTATGGGTAAATGTACCAGTCGCCATCTTTTTTCCTACCGTGGATTACGTCAACTGTCAATACGTTTACCAATCAGAAACTGGCACGCGCTTTCAATTACGCATGGGTGACTTCACGTACCGCCCAGCGCGAATTCGCCAATCGGAATTTTGCGGCCGCCATCGTCTCATTACCTTTTCTCTTGATTATGTATGGATTTTGTGAGGAGAAGTTTGATGTTGGTCACTTTGGGGCTTAAAAGGGTTCAACTTCCCAGTAACAAATTTAAGCAGTACTTTTGTATCTTTTGTATCTTTGAATTTTAATATAGTTGAGTAAAATAATGCCTTTTACCAAAGATTGTTCGTTGGGTGCCCCTGTAGGGTGTTAGAACCACGTTGTACAGCATAACAAACAGTACAACAGGAAAGTACTGCTCGATAGCTTTTGTATGAATGGTCCCAATTTAGGATTTCATCCACAGACTCGAAAATTAGAACCACCTTGTACAGCATAATAAACAGCACAGCATAAAAGTGCAGTGTGGGCGAAAAAAAAACATCCCACACATGAATTCGCCTTCGACTCAACCTCAGGGTCGCTCTTCTTCCCGCCCCCTGGAGCGAGAGAGGGGCGGGGAAAGAGAGACCCTCGGAACGAGGTTGCCTTCGACTATTGGGCACAGCGGTAATGTAGCCTTGACAATGGAAACTGATGGAGAGACCGCTGATGGTCGGTTCACACTCACCTCAAATAGAATAACAAATGCAAGTTTTAGCGTGAGCAAATGCCAGTAGAATTTACTCAGACGACCGTCGGAGTCGCGAAAGTCTATAAATCTGCAGATAAAACACAAATTAATGTTACTGAAATACACAAACGAACAAATAAGCCTTTCGTTTGCGTTAAAATCCTCTTATGGTTCTTGTTGAAACATTCATTGTAGCCCTAATTCCCCAAGGCGACTGACATTCATAGCTACAAACCTGCTGATTTATTTACCATTTGTCTGAAAAGCAGAAACGTTTGGTTGCAGTTTTGTAAAGTGCTTAGCAACTTTTCCGGGAAAAAATTGAAAGTTATGGCGTACGTCCAGGAAAAAAACAACAAAACTCCTCAAATTCGTCTGCCATTTTTTTACATTATCCAGGTCACAGTCTCGTTTAAGGACAATTGCGTGAACTATTTGTGTCCAACCGAAATTTCCTGGAATGCGCAGTGACTGGAAAACATACTAAAAGCCTGTCATAACTGTGGAAACACACAGGGAAAACCGTGAACACTTTTATTTGACTTTGACATAAAAATATGAAGCTACCAACCATAACGGCGAGTTGAAGCCGCGAGAACAACAAACAAACTTATAGTCACCAAACCAATTGAATAGTTCTTTACAAAATATCCGGCTATAAGACAATTTAAATTGACCACGATTTTCTCATTGGAACTGTAAATAAAAAGCAGGTTTTTGTTTTGATCTCCTGCCGTAAGTCCACGAAGCGGTTAAATGCGCGACTTTTTGTTGTTGTTTAGTTTTTACTTATACAAATCAAGAAAGTGGCATTGACTTTAACATTCGACTTGCGTGTTGTAAATATCATAAATTGGCATGAAACTGGGCATACCTGCAAGGCTGTGAAGTAGCATTTGCTGGGGCCCAGGCAAGACTAAAGTTTGTGAACCCGTTCAGAGAGCCATCAGGAGATACGACCCCCCTGTATAATAACTTGGGCAAGAACTGTGAGGTGAAAGCTATAAGAAATGCCTGTCGATAAAAATAAAATACTGATTAGTAAAAGTAATCTACTATTAACTTCTGTAAAACCAAATAATCACGTCATGTAATCACGTCACGTAATCTGCCATGAGGAGTCCACTACCGTAGTATAGTAGTTAACCAATCTGAATCCTGCGTATTCGATTTTCCGTTCCATTTAGGGACAAAGAATCTAAGTCAAAATGACGAATCATAGTTTGCAATATGAACTATTCACGTCTGGAGGTGGATCCTTCAGACTGGTGTCTGAATCTTCTTTCCATTTGGCGAATTACATTTGGATCAATAGCACGTGGTCGTTCATAACAAACACACAAACAGAGCTCCTTCGTGGACGGGCATGGAGACAGAACGGATCGATCTTTCTTCGGATTTCTGTTCCAGCTAACATAAAAGTATTCGGGAGTCCAGTTAAGGTTTTCGCTGGCGACACAAACGCAAACAAAATAGAACATGCATGAACACAGGCAAAGCGCAAACACAAGAAAAGAGAAGGCTGATTGTTTTTTACCCTTGTGCTCATGCTTGCGCTTGTGCGGAACCAGTTTGAGTTACGTTGATAAAGTGCTGTTATAACAGAGTCTTTATAAATGCTTGCGCTTGTGCCTGCGTCGCCAGTGAAAACCAGACTTTAAAGTGCCTATCACCCCTAGAAAGTTATTTTCAGAATCAACTCTATGTACATTGAATAGTTGAATGGTAAAATATATTTCTTGTTTTGAACGTCACGTTTGTGAGTTATAGAGATTTGAATTAACAAAATGCTAATTAGATGACGTCAACCCGGGAATTTTCCATTATTTCTACGCCAATTTACAATGCGCAGTTTACAGCTTGAGGATAATTAATTTGATAAATACTAAAAATAAACTGTGGATAGTCAATTGATCCCTAAAAAATATTACTTGGAGGTGAAAACAAGTAGTTGTATAATAAATGATTCCAGGGTCGACGTCATCTAATTAGCATTTTGTAAATTGAAAAATCCATAACTCATAACACGCGGTTCAAAACAAGAAATATTTTACCATTCAACTATTCAGCGTACATAGAGTTGATACTGAAAAGAACTTTCTAGGGATGATAGACACTTTAAGCTGTTGAAACCGAACAGGGCCAAAAATCAAGTTCTACTTACATTACTTATAACAGCCATCTTTGCTACTGCATTTAAAATGCTGAACCAGATTCCAATGTCCTGTGCTCGGTGGGCCACTGGCCTTCTGAGGTCACACACCATCTTGTCGGAGTCAATTCTAATCTCGAAGATATTGTTGGCGAGCGCGAAAAATGGAGCCAGTGGAAATGCAGCCACGAAGATGGTGATGAAGCCGAATTGAATCACTATGTGGATTAAAAGATAAAAGATAAATGGAAAATGAAGATTGATTGCAGAATTGGAGATTGATTGAAGATTGCCTTGGTGAGCTTTTTGCTTCCTCGCCCTTCTCCCCCGCGTAAATTAACTTGGCGGTCATCAGCTGAACAATTTCCTAATTAATTTCCTAGTTCAACTCATTGGCCAACTAGTAAGGAGTAGAAGTTCAGGCATCCACTTTAAGCAAAGTCAAGTTTCTTTAAAATCAGTTTCGGTATTTCATGTATAAAGAAGAACGTTTAGAGACAGGCAGTTTTTGTTGTTGTTGTTTTTTAAGCAAAGCTGGAGACTAGCTCCCAATTCGTTTTTATTCCCAGTGGTACCCATATTTACACCTTTAAAGCTATCCTGCATTTCATACGTTTTATACTATATCTTATTATTTCAATGAAATGTTGATAATCTTGTTGGGAGTCTGTAAAGAGAATCATCACGTACCCATTTCCAGGTATTCTCCAAACAAGCCTTCGTTTTCCAGCAAATCGTAATCGAGCTCCCATCGCGGCTTGACATCATTTCCAGTCACTCCCATTTTTCTCTTCTTCAAGTACTTTTTGAGCTCACTATATGTAATGATGTAAAAAATATATATATATTTCTTTCAAGAAACACACTTAAAAACGTCTCGTGTAAAGTAAAACAAAGAAACGAACATCTGGAGCTCGCACAACTGGAATATAGAGCCGTTTTTACTTGATTGTCGAAAGTAATTAACGTTTGTTTTTCTGAAAGGTAAAACCAAAACCCTAATGGTGACCTGCTCGCACCCGTTTTCACGAGCTTGGCACCGGCTACGCATAATTGCTTCCAGTTCTGATTGGTTCATTGGATTGTCTGCCCCTGCTGTCACTGGCGATCTTTATGGTTTTGCGACACTCAATTCAAGTCGGCAGCATGTTACAATTAAAGCACTGCCGGGGATTCACGGAAGTGGTGCTGCTTGCCCATCGCATTTACAACGCCAGGGATAGAGACATGGTATCGCAATAAAAAAAAAAAATAAATAAATAAATAAATAAATAAACTGTAGACAGTGCATGGCCCAAAAGTGATTCAATAAGGGCTTGATATGTCTAGAATAACTTACGGTACGAGGACTTCTTGTACGTTGCCAATGACTTGTTTGCCAATCATAATGACTGCCAGCTGTTGAGCCAACTCCATAAGACACCCACCGGGACTGCACTGGAAATACAATCAGTGATCTATATTAGCCCTTTGTTACTTCCAGAGTCGAACTTAGACTAATCCGTTAGCGTTCTTGATTGATACCTGCCTTTCCACAGCTCAATGAGCAAGAATTGCCTGTTAACAAGAACCTGCAGTCCCTAGTGCGCATGCTGGGACTTTGTTTACATTTTTTGTTTTGATATTTGAGGATACGTTACATTCTGTGACTACTCACATGACGCAAATTGCATGTTTTATCAGAAGCTGAATGTCGACTATTATGGATGGCAAAGCTTGCGAAAGAAAGCTTCTATGTTCAAAAGAGCGGTGCTGAAGCAATTAAAGATCACCAGCAGCACATTCAACGGATATTTTCTGCAGTGAAGTGGAAATCAAGGTAAACCGACATTCCTGCGTGCGAATTTCACACAAATATTTCATGCGCATAAGGGACAACAGGGTACCTTTAAAGTACTAGTTTGTCTTACCTCTTCTGATCTGAGGCCAAGAAGCTTGGTATAATTTCCTGGGTACCCAACAAGTCTGTGTAGGAAATGGATAAAGGTAAAATAACGCAGTTATGTATTTAGCCTCTTAGACATTCGTTATTTTTGTCGTTCTTGGCTCAATTTTTCCAGATACACTAATCTTTGTAAGCTACTACTACCTGCAAGAAGCGGACTAATGTCACCGGGCGATAAAATGGGCTAAAAATCTCTTTTCATTGTATGATATCATCAAGTAACAGGAAGACACGATTAAGAATAAAAGAGTGTTGATCGTTCAACTTACTTTCCTTTGAAGAAGGCGATGTAGAAGATGGAAGAAAAGAAATTCATGAACTGGAACACGAACACCTTCAACGTCAAGTTGTCTTCGTATTCTGTCTGTGTTCGATGCATTTCTGCGAGACAAGTTAAAATATATTGATTAGTATGTGCCGATAGAAGAGATAGAATTCACGAGAGTCGCATACCAAATCCTATTTCCTCCTCAATTGTCTATCTGTTGTTCGGAAGATGTCCTTTATTTACTAGCAAATTCTTAGAAATAGCATTTGAAAATGTTCAAAGACTTGAATACTTACCCCAATGGTTTAGAACATAAGCCAGCTTTTCATACACCTTGGAGAAAGAAACATAACGAAAGTCTTTAAAAATTTGCTCAATACCCTAAGCAGCTTTATTCCCTAATCTAATGCATGCATTCTTTTGACATCCAGTGCTCCAAAGTGTCTGTTTCAACAGTAGAAGATACAGTTGAACCTCTCTAATACGGACACCGAAGGGACATAGCAAAGTGTCCGTATTAGAGAGGTGTCCGTATTATAGAGGTCACCACGATGACGTCACTTTTAAGACTCCACTGACAGTTTTGGTTCAGTAACTAAAAACAGGCCCACACTCGTAAAACGAAACGAACTACAACGCAATGCTGCATGTGAAAAAGTACTATAAAGTACAATTCTAAAAACGTCTTTCGATATATGTTTGTAACCACAAACAGGAAATTGTATTACTTCCTCAAACTATCATCACCTGATCACCGGAGTGTCCGTAATAAAGAGGTTAAGTTTATATGAATTTGCTCTCTGAGGCCGAGATTTAGTGTCCGTTGTCCGTATTAGAGAGGGTCCGTATTATAGAGATCTTTTTTAAAGAAAATATGTGAGAATTTTGTCGGGACATAAGAAACTGTCCGTATTAGAGAGGTGTCCGTATTAGAGAGGTGTCCGGCGTATTAGAGAGGTGTCCGTATTAGAGAGGTGTCCGTAATAGAGAGGTGTCCGTAATAGAGAGGTGTCCGTAATAGAGAGGTGTCCGTAATAGAGAGGTGCCCGTATTAGAGAGGTGTCCGTATTAGAGAGGTGTCCGTAAGGAGAGGTTCGACTCAATACACTTTATTGCCAGTGAAAGAAACACTGAGGCACCCACCTTACTTAGAATCATAATGATTATAAGATTCATGATGGAGCCCGTGACTGACACAATGGTGGCAGCGTACTGCTGAAAGTCTGGATTCTTGTACAGAGGATGGATCACTAACAGCTTATATACAATCACTCCCACCATGAACAGCACCACAAGAGACACCTGACGAACCAAACAATTCATTAAATAAGGTTAGGCTGTTGACACATAATTAGTACCATGCCAGCGGGGTATGCTATATCTACAGGTCTAGAATTGGCCTGCGCGCAGACGTCTCTTGTTTCATTTGCAGCATGCGTGAAGCGAAGGAAATAGCCGTGGGACGGTGGGGGTAGTTGAGATAGGGAATCTTGAAATGTTTTCTCATGCAAGGGTGGCCCAAAATGTTGTGGTTCAAATTTTCTTTCGTTTGAAATTTTTCGAACCAGTTTCATTTTTATTTTCCCTTGTCTCAGATTCATTATCATATTCTGAGACAAAAGGAAAACAAAAAATAGACTGATTTCAAAGAAGAATTTGAACCACAACATAGACAATTCGAAACCCACCGGATCACTTGTAAAATGTCCGCGAGTTGAAGCAGCAAAACGGAAATGGCAACGGAATTTATTCTTACCATGCATACAATGATGGCAATGCCTGAAACCACCCTGGGAAATCGCTTTTCTGGGGGAAAAAATGGCTCTAAAAGCCCAGTTACTGGGTTTCTCTCCACTGCTGGCGCTAATGCCGCGAAAGTGGGCCGGGGTCTTTCCTGAAAGAAAACAGAACGGCTAAATGTTACATCACTGGATAAATGAGTGTGCTATCCAGAAACTCATCATCATCATTATCTAATTAATCGTATCGATAACAGATTCTCGATTGTGATTGGTCATCCGAGCGCCTTTCGTAATCGGTGCGCAGTCATATCGGAGTATAATCGCAGCATCGTTGTCATAAATCATGATTGTCGTCATCGTCGTCATCATCATCATCAACAACAACAGGGCCATCATCATCATCATAATCAGTGGCAGCAGCACCTTAACGTCAACGACATTATTAACACAATCATCGTTATTATTATCATCATTGTCATCATCATCATCGTCATCGTCATCGTCATCGTCATCGTCATCGTCATCGTCATCATCGTCATCATCATCATCATCATCGTCATCCCCATCGTCATCAACATTGTTATCGCCATCATCATCGTCATCGTGATCAACATCATCGTCCTAATGTTGTCAACATCATTGGGATTCGGCTGTGTGACCCGGACCACAAGCCTTCCACTGTCACACCGTTCACACACAAGACCAGCAACATGATTAAGTGCTATTGACCCATGGCCAAAATAAATTATTTCTTTTTCTTGGTTGAGGAAAACGAAACTGTATTCAGGTTACTTTAATAGAAATTAAAAGCCTTAAGGAAGCAAGAAATTAAACGTAGCAGCATTAACAAAAACCAAACACTGGGACACCGAAATCTCAAAGTTATTTGCAGCAACTTTTTCCTACATATACGGATTACAGTCCAGCAAGCAATATCCATTGAGCAGTAATTATATAAGACGAACCTCTTCCTCCTCGAATCCCATCACATCCCATTCATAAGCAAGAGTGATTTCTTTTCGTTTCCAGTACTCCAGGAAAAACACGGCTGTTGACGAAACAGAACCATGGGAATAGATTTAAAGAACATTGTTAAGATGCATTTCTCTGCGAAATGAATCTCAAATAAGAAAATAAGAATAAATGCATGGATGTAAATACTACACAATCTGAAGGAAATGTAAGATTAACTCACCCCAGAAAGACACAAACACAGCATAACCAACTGTGGCCGGATTGTCAAATAAGTACGATATCTAAAGAAGACAACAAAACACATGATAAAGATAAATACAGTTGAACCTCTGTAATACGTCCGTATGATAGAGGTCATGGATGCGACGCCATTTAAGAGGCTTTATGAACATACTTCCAAACCACCCAAACTCGTCTTTTAGTTATGGTGGTATTTTGATTCGTCCATTGAAAAATTTTCGAAGATAAACAAATATGTGACAGTTCATGACAACATGTTGATGTGTTTTCGAGCAACTAAAAATAGAACGATTGGTCAATTTTGGTCTCTAATCACAATCTTGCCGAACTGCGACAAGGTCTGTAACTAAATCTAATCTTTTTTTCCAGAAACAAAATTACCTGTTCAAGCAACTTTTACAATAAAACATTTATCCAAGCTCTAAATTACAAGCGCTGCGTTTTTAAATTGTTTATAGGGGCATTATGCATATAATTATTGAACTCGAGTTTTCAGGGTCTTTTAATTGTGTTCAGGTAGGATTTCCTATAAACTCAGTCTCATAAACGTGGTAACAAGAGATGGAATAAACCCTTCTTTTTTAAAATCACACCAGTGTCTAAAATCAAAATTCATGAAAAAAACTCAAAAAATTTGATTTGCAAAATACTGCTCAGTAGTAGCAGTGTAATCAGGTGGCACTGCATTCTGAAGAGCTTTCATTTGAGTGGTTACACTGTTAATGTATATGTTAGTACTGCATTCTGAAGAGCTTTCATTTGAGTGGTTACACTGTTAATGTGTATGTTAGTACTGCATTCTGAAGAGCTTTCATTTGAGTGGTTACACTGTTAATGTGTATGTTAGTACTGCATTCTGAAGAGCTTTCATTTGAGTGGTTACACTGTTAATGTATATGTTAGTACTGCATTCTGAAGAGCTTTCATTTGAGTGGTTACACTGTTACTGTGTATGTTAGTACTGCATTCTGAAGAGCTTTCATTTGAGTGGTTACACTGTTAATGTGTATGTTAGTACTGCATTCTGAAGAGCTTTCATTTGAGTGGTTACACTGTTAATGTGTATGTTAGTACTGCATTCTGAAGAGCTTTCATTTGAGTGGTTACACTGTTAATGTGTATGTTAGTACTGCATTCTGAAGAGCTTTCATTTGAGTGGTTACACTGTTACTGTGTATGTTAGTACTGCTAAACAGCTTTCATTTGAGTGGTTACACTGTTAATGTATATGTTAGTACTGCATTCTGAAGAGCTTTCATTTGAGTGGTTACACTGTTAATGTGTATGTTAGTACTGCATTCTGAAGAGCTTTCATTTGAGTGGTTACACTGTTAATGTGTATGTTAGTACTGCATTCTGAAGAGCTTTCATTTATGTGGTTACACTGTTACTGTGTATGTTAGTACTGCATTCTGAAGAGCTTTCATTTGGGTGGTTACACTGTTAATGTGTATGTTAGTACTGCATTCTGAAGAGCTTTCATTTGAGTGGTTACACTGTTAATGTGTATGTTAGTACTGCTAAACAGCTTTCATTTGAGTGGTTACACTGTTAATGTGTATGTTAGTACTGCATTCTGAAGAGCTTTCATTTGAGTGGTTACACTGTTAATGTGTATGTTAGTACTGCTAAACAGCTTTCATTTGAGTGGTTACACTGTTACTGTGTATGTTAGTACTGCATTCTGAAGAGCTTTCATTTGAGTGGTTACACTGTTAATGTGTATGTTAGTACTGCATTCTGAAGAGCTTTCATCTGAGTGGTTACACTGTTACTGTGTATGTTAGTACTGCATTCTGAAGAGCTTTCATTTGGATGGTTACACTGTTAATGTGTATGTTAGTACTGCATTCTGAAGAGCTTTCATTTGAGTGGTTACACTGTTAATGTGTATGTTAGTACTGCATTCTGAAGAGCTTTCATTTGGATGGTTACACTGTTAATGTGTATGTTAGTACTGCATTCTGAAGAGCTTTCATTTGGGTGGTTACACTGTTACTGTGTATGTTAGTACTGCATTCTGAAGAGCTTTCATTTGAGTGGTTACACTGTTACTGTGTATGTTAGTACTGCATTCTGAAGAGCTTTCATTTGAGTGGTTAGACTGTTAATGTGTATGTTAGTACTGCATTCTGAAGAGCTTTCATTTGAGTGGTTACACTGTTAATGTGTATGTTAGCACTGCATTCTGAAGAGCTTTCATTTGAGTGGTTCAATGTTAATGTGTATGTTAGTACTGCATTCTGAAGAGCTTTCATTTGGATGGTTACACTGTTAATGTGTATGTTAGTACTGCTAAACAGCTTTCATTTGAGTGGTTACGCTGTTACTGTGTATGTTAGTACTGCATTCTGAAGAGCTTTCATTTGGATGGTTACACTGTTAATGTGTATGTTAGCACTGCTAAACAGCTTTCATTTGAGTGGTTACACTGTTACTGTGTATGTTAGTACTGCATTCTGAAGAGCTTTCATTTGGATGGTTACACTGTTAATGTGTATGTTAGTACTGCTAAACAGCTTTCATTTGAGTGGTTACACTGTTAATGTGTATGTTAGTACTGCTAAACAGCTTTCATTTGAGTGGTTACACTGTTAATGTGTATGTTGGCACTGCTAAACAGCTTTCATTTGAGTGGTTACACTGTTACTGTGTATGTTAGCATTGCATTCTGAAGAGCTTTCATTTGGATGGTTACACTGTTAATGTGTATGTTAGTACTGCTAAACAGCTTTCATTTGAGTGGTTACACTGTTAATGTGTATGTTAGTACTGCATTCTGAAGAGCTTTCATTTGAGTGGTTACACTGTTAATGTGTATGTTAGTACTGCATTCTGAAGAGCTTTCATTTGAGTGGTTACACTGTTACTGTATATGTTAGTACTGCATTCTGAAGAGCTTTCATTTGGATGGTTACACTGTTAATGTGTATGTTAGTACTGCATTCTGAAGAGCTTTCATTTGAGTGGTTACACTGTTAATGTGTATGTTAGTACTGCATTCTGAAGAGCTTTCATTTGAGTGGTTACACTGTTAATGTATATGTTAGTACTGCATTCTGAAGAGCTTTCATTTGTGTGGTTACACTGTTAATGTGTATGTTAGTACTGCATTCTGAAGAGCTTTCATTTGTGTGGTTACACTGTTAATGTGTATGTTAGTACTGCATTCTGAAGAGCTTTCATTTGTGTGGTTACACTGTTACTGTGTATGTTAGTACTGCTAAACAGCTTTCATTTGGGTGGTTACACTGTTAATGTGTATGTTAGTACTGCATTCTGAAGAGCTTTCATTTGGATGGTTACACTGTTAATGTGTATGTTGGCACTGCTAAACAGCTTTCATTTGAGTGGTTACACTGTTACTGTGTATGTTAGTACTGCTAAACAGCTTTCATTTGAGTGGTTACACTGTTAATGTGTATGTTAGTACTGCATTCTGAAGAGCTTTCATTTGGATGGTTACACTGTTAATGTGTATGTTAGTACTGCTAAACAGCTTTCATTTGGGTGGTTACACTGTTACTGTATATGTTAGTACTGCATTCTGAAGAGCTTTCATTTGAGTGGTTACACTGTTACTGTGTATGTTAGTACTGCATTCTGAAGAGCTTTCATTTGAGTGGTTACACTGTTAATGTATATGTTTTTTACTGCATTCTGAAGAGCTTTCATTTGGGTGGTTACACTGTTAATGTGTATGTTAGTACGGCATTCTGAAGAGCTTTCATTTGAGTGGTTACACTGTTAATGTGTATGTTAGTACTGCATTCTGAAGAGCTTTCATTTGGATGGTTACACTGTTAATGTGTATGTTAGTACTGCATTCTGAAGAGCTTTCATTTGAGTGGTTACACTGTTACTGTGTATGTTAGTACTGCATTCTGAAGAGCTTTCATTTGAGTGGTTACACTGTTAATGTGTATGTTAGTACTGCTAAACAGCTTTCATTTGAGTGGTTACACTGTTAATGTGTATGTTAGTACTGCTAAACAGCTTTCATTTGAGTGGTTACACTGTTAATGTGTATGTTAGTACTGCATTCTGAAGAGCTTTCATTTGAGTGGTTACACTGTTACTGTGTATGTTAGTACTGCTAAACAGTTTTCATTTGAGTGGTTACACTGTTACTGTGTATGTATTAAAACTTACCCTTGCTCGACCACAACTTTGTTTGAGATCCCAAACTTTACAGCCTAAGTTTTCCTCGCAAAGTGGACACATGACATACGTCCAGTTTTGGGCGTTGCAGATCTCCAACCTGTAAAATGAAAAGTGACCTTACATCATAGTTTCATTCTTTCATAACAAACAAAATAGTTTTTTTTGGCGTAAAAACAAATGCACATCAATTTTCATTAACACCACGAAACTTTCTGGGCCTTGGAGGCTTTTATTTCCACTGAAAAAGAAGCAGCCTAAAACCGACTTTCGATCACTTGGGCCTCACAAGTCCAATAAGGAGAGGTTCAGGCCTTCTGGACCGCTTCCACAGAACCGTCAAGGATTTGTATTAATTAATGTATGTTTTGTACTCACGCTGTATTCTCTTCTGTATCTAACGTCAGGTACCCATAAAGGAAAACACACAATCCAACGATGGACGGCATTATCAGCCATGCAGTGTATTGACCTGCAGGGGCAAAACGGTGGAAATAATTAGAAATCAGGTTGGTCCCTTCGTACTAATCAAGATAATCATTCGCAAGAGACAAAGTGTTACAGAAAAGCTCGGCTTCGTCAGTGCGAGGTGAAATTGCACTTTTAAGTGGTGACTCTTGAAAGGGGGCTTGCAAGTAACCCGTCTCTCAGAACGAAGTTTGGATGTAAGAAAGTAGCCAGAAATTCAAAATAAGTCGACTTTTTCGCATGGATTTGTTGTGCCGCCTGTGTATCAATGGTAACTTCAAGTGCGGTTTTCGGCACCAAGTTGCTGGCGACGTCGGTGACAGTTTTGAATCTTTTGATAGTTGTATTGCCAATGGAACAAAAAACTGTTCGTGTAACCGCAGCTAAATACAGATTGGAAACCGGAACGTAGAAAAGCATATAAAAGGTATCGTTGCTCGAAAGGAGCAGGGATGGCGAGGTTGTGAGATCACTCGCCTCCCACCAGTGTGGCCCAGATTAGATTTTCAGGTGACGTCATGTATGGATTGAGTTTGTTGTTGGTTGTTGTCCTTGCTCCAAAGAGTTTTTATCCTGGTATTCCGATTTTCTTCCCTCCACAAAAACCAACATTTCCAAATTCCAATTCGATCTGGAAACTAAGAGCTTCCTCATGGATTCCACTCAAATTCCTATTTATTCATTATTTATTTATTAATTAATTAACTTTGTTTTTTAGTTAATGGACATCCAAAAACAAGACTTACCTAACCAACCGAAATAAATTCCAATCTTCTCTCCAAAGTACTCTCTGACGTGGTCCAGTGGCTGATATTTAAGCCACTTTCCCCAACGGGCCCAGTATTCTTTAAGCACCTGTTGCCATACAGAAGCATACTTCTTATTTCATTTGTTCAGAGTCAGTTATTTCTATCTCATAACGTATTTCAGACATGCAAGATTTCATAAAGAGACAGAAAGGTGTAGTTGGAAACAAAATGTAAAAAGGGTTTTTTATGTATGTTTTTGCTATTTAATCGTTCAAATCTTCTATTTTCCCGTTTAACAAACTAACTGTACCATGTCCCTTCACTCGCCTGTCTTTGGTTAAGTGTGTCTTCTTCTGGTCCATGTGGGTCTTTGTTCCAATTTGAAGGCAGGTCGGCAGGACCCTGTGGAGTGAAAATGTTAGCAACGTCTGTTCTTTTTCTTTTTTTTTAAAGTTAAGGGGGTGGGGGTGGGAGGGGGGCAGCCCGTCCGGGCCTCTTCCCTAGATCAGTCCGCCACCAGCGACCAGCATGTCCTAGACTAGCCCTTAAATAGATTCATCCGGTTTCAATGAAGTTTTACTAAGTTATGTTTAGCTCCTCACTTTTAAATGGTCACGAATAACAACATTAGAGGCAGTTAAGCAAAACTTACCACATGTAGCGGGTAAGCCGCACAATAGACGCCTTCCTCCACTAGTCTACTGATGCCTGATCGAAACGAAAAAAAAACCAACAATATCATTTTAGGCTGACAGCCATAATTAAGACTCGTGTGTTTCAAGAAAATTGTGTAACATGTTAGGACCAATGAGCACAAAGATATTTTCTGTTTTCAATCGCCGTTTTGTTTATATCGCGACTTTGACCGCGCTTAACACCGATTGCTTGTTTTTCCATGCTTGACACCAGTTGCAAGTTTACCCGCGCTTGACACCAGTTGCAAGTTTACCCGCGCTTGGCACCAGTTGCAAGTTTTCCCGCGCTTGGCACCAGTTGCAAGTTTTCCCGCGCTCGACACCAGTTGCAAGTTTTCCCGCGCTTGGCACCAGTTGCAAGTTTTCCCGCGCTCGACACCGGTTTTACACAGAGTCAAATGTTACGTTACCTATTTCCCCTTTGTTTCTGCTTCCATAAACGGCGGTTTCAAGGATTTCGTTTGCCTGCAGAAAGAACCCGGAAAATTATATTGTGTCTTTGTTAAATTACTGTGTTACGGAGGAAAAAAACAGTCTTGGCATTTCAAATGTCCGTAGCGTATTTAATGCTGCTTACCACTCGGGTTCTTTCCGTTTCCTTGAAGTAAGTTTCTGGTTTATCACTGCCAACAAACCTGTATGAAAATATAAATAAATGTTGAGCCACGTAGCACTGGTGATACAAACAAGGAATCAGAGAATTAACTCTGTGTGTAAATTATAGTGCTAAGGTAAACCCATAAATTTCCCTGTACTGAGCGTTAGCCCTAGTAAGGAAATGAGGGACCACACGAGGGAAAGAAAAAATCTTTGACCTCGGTGGAATTCGAACCCACGACCTCCGTGGCTCAAGCGGTAGAGCAACGGAAGATCTAATCCGGAGGTCGTGGGTTCGAATCCCACCGAGGTCAAAGATTTTTTTCTTTCCCTCGTGTGGTCCCTCATTTCCTTACTAGGGCTAACGCTCAGTACAGGAAAATTTATGGGTTTACCTTAGCACTATAATTTACACACAGAGTTAATTCTCTGATTCCTTGTTTGTATGAAAATATAAACATTGTAAACAAAATATTCTAATGGTTTAGCGTTTGGCCTAAGATGGTATGAACGGGGTATAGACAAACAAGTAAAACGAGTTTGATTCTTACTTGTGTAACTTGTTAGCCTGGAATGCAGCAGTGAAGTAGTCAGGCGGTTGGTTAGGGACATCATCTTTGAAAATATTTGGGATGTGAAACTTGTTCATTATTCTCTCCGACCAGTTTATCTTTTCTGCTGTTCTTGCCTTAGAAACAAAAGACAGTAAATAAAAAATGATCAGATCATGTCGGTTATATATAATTTTTGCTACAGTTGTTAGAGTGATTTTACTTCAACTGTGAAACAGAAACTATTAGTTAGTGTCTAACACTATCTATCACTATCTATTACACTAGCGCTAGACCTTGATAGAGTGATTACAGTTAACAATTAGTGTGTGATAGTCCAAATTAAACAAAATAATACAATGGAATTATTGTCCAATAGTGCGTACTATTCTACTAACTATTTCACGGGTTAACTGTAGTCTAATCGCTCTAATATTTGAGGATAATAGAAACTGATACGAAATACTACGGCGTAAAATCCTACTATCTATTTCACAGTTGAAGTAAAACCACTCTAGAGTGATTTTACTTCATCTGTGAAATAGTTAGTAGAATAGTACGCACTTTTAGACTATAATTCCTTTGTTTTCTTTTGTTTAATTTTGACTATCACACACTAATTGTTAGATAGTGTTTCACAGATGAAGTAAAATCACTCTAGGACACTTGACTCTCTTCTAATCAATGTTTGTGGAACTGATGTCGGGAAGTGATAAGCAATCGGTACGAGCAGACGATCTGCTGGACAGTTATGCAATAAATGTCAATGATAACCCAATGAAGGAAAATTAAAAGGGAGAGGTTGAATTTTTCTTCTGAGATTTGCTGAGGAAATGAAAAGAATTGTTTCTGGCATCATCTGATATGTTTTACTCTGCTTACCTTCAGTGGTCCTTTAAAGTTCAGTTCTTCCGCATAAAACAGCATCACTTCCCAAGGAACATGAACTTTGATGAAATGAAGAGTGCCTTTCTTTGTAGATGATTTTTCCTTGAAGAAAATAGAAACAGTTATTTCAATTAGTAGTTTACGTGCCTGTAATCAGAAGTTTTTCCTAGTACCTGATTCACTGCAGTAATTAGACAACATTTTATGTCGCGAGAAACTTATTGAAAGCTTCTAAGATTTATAACATAGCTTTATTTATGGGCCAACCATTATATTTCCGAGGGGGTGGGGGAAGGGGTTGGATGATATTGTCTGTGTGCTCGATATGTTTTCGTTTAGCTGTTTCGCTGAAGTAATATTGGTTTTGCTAAAAAGTTGAGCTTCAAAACGGGCTCTCGCAGTTGCAGGAGATGTTTTTTTTTTAATATCACCCACACCCACCCTTGTGATTAACGGATACCAGAACAGCAGCTGATAATTGCGGAGCTCTTGCGGAGCTCCTTACTCATAGAACCAAGCCCATCAATTTTCATGATCATGGCTAGCGGAAAGTTTACGACGTCGCACAGGGTTAGCTCGCGGGTGCGTACGGCGTCTCACAACATGCGCGTACGACGTAGCGCAACATTCGGGAGTTTAGGAATTTTCAACCCAAAACGAGGCTCTATTTTTCGAGCGCTTCCTGCGGCTACACGGCCGATGTAACGTCAGCTACAGAAAACAGTTTTGTTGTGTTTTGCGGAGAAAACAGTTTGCAAAAAATCAAGACCGCATTTGAGGCTGCGTAACTCTGCAAGTCAAGCGTTTTTGGAGGGATAGAGAGCTAAGTGCTTATTTTTAAACCTGATTTCGTCATAGGACAATTCAAGCTAGTGGATCGTCGAAGCATTTGTTTAGAGCTAAACTCCTTTAAGCTTAATTCTTGTGTTTTCGACCTTTTCACCTTAGTTAAGCTGGTCATCAGCTTTCTGTTCTATATTGTGCATTTTTGGCGTCCATTTAACAAGGTTTAAATTTCGAATAATTAGGTTATATCTGGGTTATATGATGGTTGGAAGAATTCAGAGAGCTCCGCTGTTAGGCCAAGCCTATATATATATATATATATATATATATATATATATATATATTTATATATATATATATATATATATATATATATATATTAGGGCCTAAGATCACATTGGAATTTAGAAATGTTACTTCACTCGAAAAACTGGGCTTCACTCGTGGGAGGTGATGTACATCAAATCCTAGAGCCCGTTATTTGAACCGCGGTATAAACCAATTTCAATCTGGCCAACCCTAATATTTAAACGCTATTTACTGTGTCCAGAAGGCACAATTTTATAGCACAGACTAGAAAAACATTTATGTACTTAAAATGACCTTCTTATAAACAGATGTGGAGGTCAAAGCTAGACTTCGTTTAAATAACTACCACTGCACGAAAAAATGGATTTACATGGGTGAAAAAACAGTAGTAGACCACATTTGCACAACTTTGCCCATATTTGCAGCAAATCAAACTTGATGTTTGCACTTTATTTGCAAAGAAAGCAAAGATGGTAAACACCGCATTTTCTTTACATTTGCTTGGCACAAAGATGAGTTAATATGAGATTTTCTTGGGGTAGCAAAGATATAGTAAATTTTACGCAGATGTATATTTACACCACATTTGCACACAATTTGCACGTGAGCAACATTCACTTTACACCCAGTGCAAATTTGGTTCAAATTTAGAGGCCTAAATTTGCTACATATTTGCTCAATGTGCAAACTTGAGTAAATTCATTTTTTCGTCCAGTGTACCTGCCTATTGGGGGTGCTCAAGCGGGTATTGGAGCGCGAGCACGCAGCGCGGGACACACGAGTGGAGGGAAACGAAAAAAATAACAGACTAGCCCCTATAGTCTTCCACGAAGCCGTTATTTGTATCGTCACTCAACGCTCCTCCCACAAGTGGGGAGGGGCGTTGCGTGATGACACAAATAACGAATAAATGTTGAGCCACGTAGCACTGGTGATACAAACAAGGAATCAGAGAATTAACTCTGTGTGTAAATTATAGTGCTAAGGTAAACCCATAAATTTCCCTGTACTGAGCGTTAGCCCAAGTAAGGAAATGAGGGACCACGCGAGGGAAAGAAAAAAATCTTTGACCTCGGTGGGATTTCTTTCCCTCGTGTGGTCCCTCATTTCCTTACTAAGGCTAACGTTCAGTACAGGGAAATTTATGGGTTTACCTTAGCACTATAATTTACACACAGAGTTAATTCTCTGATTCCTTGTTTGTATCACCAGTGCTACGTGGCTCAACATTTATTTGTACTCTTCACATTCTCATTGCTACGAATTACCACCTTATTCACCCACGATCTGCTCCCGTACGGCCTCGTGGCTCAAGCGGTAGAGCGACGGAAGATCTAATCCGGAGGTCGTGGGTTCGAATGCCACCGAGGTCAAAGATTTTTTTTTCTTTCCCTCGTGTGGTCCCTCATTTCCTTACTAGAGCTAACGCTCAGTACAGGGAAATTTATTGGTTTACCTTAGCACTATGATTTACACACAGAGTTAATTCTCTGACACAAATAACGGCTGCGCATGATCATCAAAACCAAGATCAAACCTCACCTCTTCAAACTCCAGCTGAGATTTCTGAAGGTTATTCATATATTTCTTTCGGTAGCGCAATGTTTCCTTCGGTGTCTCTTCTTCTTCAATCTCTTCGTAAACCAGCACGAAGTCTAACAAGAAAGGACAAAGGGAGATGACTAATAAGAAATACAGTAGATGGTTGTTGCTTTTATACCACTGGTTGCCGTATTGATCAATAATTGACGGGGGGAAGCGAGCGGGGTGGAGGGGAGAAGCGAGCGGGGAAGCGGAGAAGCGAGCGGGGAAGCGGAGAAGCGAGCGGGGAAGCGGAGAAGCGAGCGGGGAAGGGGGCGGGGAAAGTACTTCTAAAAAATGTTAGGTGAAGTTGTACGTCCCTCTTCTTGAAACCGTTACTCATTTGGCGATTTTTCCCTACACCTTTTTCCGAGCATTTTCAAGCCAAAATGGAACGAAAGAACAAAAGAACAAAAGGCAAAAAATACATATGTTTAGACCAAAAACAGCTAAAAAAAAAGCATCCTTTGGGCCGTACATACCTATGTAGCTTATATATAGGGGAGTAAGCCCCCTTATACCTGAGCTATTGGGACGTTATCACATCACAAAGGTGGTGGCTGGGTTTGAGACTGTAGATACAATTCTTTGTCGGAGGAGCTAAGTTTTGAAAATGTGTATGAAGTTTTCAGATTTGACCAATCAAAAAGCACATGCTGATTTTTGTCTTTCCATAATCTGTAAAAAGAAATTTGGATTTATCTTTTTCTATTTTGAACTTCAGTCTTGGCATTGAAAGTTAGGGTTAAGGGTCAGAGTGGTGTTATTACTAACCGATTCTTCTCTTCTGGTCTCTGAAGAAGCAGCCAGCTTCCCCACTCATGTCGACTTCGTCAAAATCACTCTGAAAAAAAAGCACAACAAAATTATCATTGAACAAGTAGAAAACGGCAAAACTTTTCTTGTGAAATGTCTTTTTCTTTACCAGACTATAAAACAACGATTTTTTAAACAGTTGTTCGGCGTTCTTTTCCACCAATAACGTTACTTTCAGTTTGTCAAATAAAATTATCATTGAACAAGGAGAAATGACAAAACCGTTCTTGTAAAATAGCTTTTCTTCCTTACCAGACTATAAAACTCCGAGTTTTTAAACAGCTGCTCGGCATTTTTTTCCACCAATAACGTCACTTTGTCAACAGATCGTTGAACAAGCTGAACAGCTGCGTCCTGCGGAACGGATCGCACGTCTACACCGTTTATCTGAGGAAAAAGGAGACAAGGTTTGAAAGAGAAATAGTTCCGAGAAAGCCCTAGAGAAGCCATTTACTGTGCAGTACTGTGCAAATACTGTGAACACCGATTTGATTTTGACATGGCAATTATGTAGCTGCCAATCAGATAGGAAATGAAGGCACAAGAAATGTAAACAACGTGTTTGTTGAATCTGCAGATTTAAACACTATTCACTGAAGAAATTGTTTAAATTTCCATTTGGTTTACGTTGAGCCAACTCGTGAAATGCGAAACGTTCGGATCCTCCCCTCCCCTCTCCGTAGACGTTTTGTTTCACCGACCCTCCCCACCCCTGCGTCTAACGCCCCACACTCCTCTCCCTCCAACGCCGTCCCCATGGGTAAGGCAGGTGATCACTTCATATCGCGGGCTCAATGTCCACCGAACCGAACCTCACCTGAGCGTTTTACTCTACCGACACCCCTCCCCTTGAGTCTATTCTGACTTTTGTCTTTTCATGCAAACCAGAAATTCCGCCAAACATGCCAGCAGTTCTGAAGGAAGTTCTGAGTTTCAAAGAAACAAGTTTCAAAAGCAAAAAGAACGATGATATAATCTTCTGAGTCTTCATGTCATATTATTCTGTTGCAAGAGTACACCTCGTATACCTCGTTAAGTTACAAAATAACATCTTATTTAAAAGAAGGTAGTAAACGCATAATATATATTTTGAATTTTGAGTTTTGATTCACCACCGTTAACATGTACCTCAAGAAGTCTATCTCCAATCTTGAGCCGACTATCACGTTCAGCGGAGCCTCCTGGCTTGATCGACGTCACAAAGATTCCCGGATGACCTCGAAGATAATTAGCATCGTTGCCTCCGCGGATATTGAATCCAAGACCTGAAAGGAAAAAAAAAATAGAAAAAAGACTTTTAAAGATGTCCATTCTACCATTAAAATAAGAAAATTGCCTTGTCATTAATTTATTCATCCGAGCTGACAGGCGGTCTAGGTAATATTTTGTGTTACTTGTCTAAGAACGGCTAAAGCTGTGCTTTGCAGTATTGTTATGTAGGTTAGTGACCTAAAGGCTGATACACTGGGGATGATTCTTGGAACTTGTCTCGCTTCCGAAGGTGACTGTAGCGTCGAATATAGTCGTCTATAGTCGGAAATATGTCCTGACACTTGGAAAGGCGATTTCTACGTCACGTAACGATTGCTACAACCTATATGGGCTGGTTTTCACTAGCGCATAAGCACAGGCACAAACCAACGTACGCAGACTCAGTAACACGTTGATCATTAGTGCCTATTGTTCTGTTTTGTTCGAACAATTGGAACTAATGAACAACACGTTACCGAGTCTGCTTATGTTGGCTTGTGCTTATGCTTTTACGCTAGTGAAAACCAGCCCTATACGACAAAATTGCGAAAATGGCTGTTGTGAGGTATGTACCTTGACAATGTTTAGCGCAAGTTGCATGTGTCGCAACAAAACATTGCTAAAATCAACACCGTCTAAATAGCAGGGATAACGCAGTGGTGAGAGCACTCGTTTCCCACAAATGTGATCCGGGTTCGATTCCACCGGAGGCGACGCCATATGTGGGTTGAGTTTGTTGTCGGTTCTCATCCTTGCTCCGAGAGTTTTTCTCCGGGTTACTCCCGGCCGGTTTTCCTCCCTCCACAAAAACCAACATTTCTAAGTTACAATTCGATCCGGAAAAAGTGGAAGTACGGCTACCTCGTGGATTCCACTGAAATTCCTATTTCTTATTGTAAAAGAATGAGTAAAACGATGTCATTCATTACCAAACTCAGGGTCCTTGTATAACTCGATGCAAGCCTCTCCACCTCTCTGAGAGTCTACAGCTCCTTCTCGTACAGTTTTCTGCGAGAGACAAGAATGACAATCATCGTACATAAACAAACTGTTCGCAACATCATATCATTGGGAATAAAAGAGGGCCGGTGTGCTATCTAGTAGTGCCTTTGAGTATAGATAGGGATCGGTGTAGATGGATGTATCATATATCAAAAGGCATACCTTTTTGCGATAGTATGCCATTTTTTTTAAGGTTGATTTAAATATACCTTTTAAGTTTGAGTTCATAAAGTATAAAGGACAATCCGAGAAGTGGCATTGTGTCTAAATACAGACAAACACCATCCTCGGTGCCGGCTGAAATCATCATCCCGATTCTGCTTTAGCTAATGTTTTTATCCTGCTTCCCTGACATATATTTCATTATTTTTTCGCATATCGCACACATCCCCCATTTCACGCCCTGGTACATTCATCTTGTAAACCATCCTTAAAACTCGAAGTATCCCGCATTCCGCATTGCCTCCTCAATTTTAAACTCAATCTCTTATATGTCCCACGAATGTTGGGCCCTCTTTTCCTAGGGCCTGGAACAGACAAAGCCTAGAATCTCTTATTTGATTAAAAGTAACCTCTGATTTGTTGTTTAAGATATACACGAGTAGGCAGGCTGACAAGCCTGGAAAATCAACCCACCACAACTTGTTGCAACGCCTTTTTCTCCACGAGTAGGTGAAGTTTTTTCTTGGATTGAATGAGATCAACAGCACGGCTAATTGTGCTGTTCTCCATATTCACGCCATTGATCTGGTGGATAAAAATACAATAAAGTAATAAATGTGCGAACTGGTTTCATGCGGCTAGCACCTTAAAGGGGCAGTATCATGAGGACGAAACTTGAAAAGTGGGCCGACGTTTTCAAGTTTGATTCGTCAAATTCAAAAAGGCCGTCGAGAAGTGGAGGTATTTGTTGAATCAAAAAATCCGTTTTGATAGCCGGAAGAAAGAAAAAATCACTTTTAACAGTGATATGTCCAAAATTCCGGTGCAAGAATAGTGAACAGTGGAACCTCGTGGTACTGCCCCTTAAATTTGTGACTGAGAATCCGCAACATTCATCAAAAGTCATTTCTCAGTTGGTAATCTTTTTGTTAATCATTCTGAAGTGACTTTTATAATCTTTTCTGCGTGCGCTTGTGGTTCTCCGAGTCAATCGCACAGTGCGCTCTCGTCCCCGCATACACATAAACTAACACTCTCCTTTAATTTTCTTTTTGTAATTACAACTCAGTTACATCATCTTTATCCTGGGGGAGGTACTGTGTCTATTTTTTGGTGTGCCGTTGAGATTCTGAAACCCGTACTCTATACCAGACCACCTTCAGCGGTATTTTGCAACCCTATTCTACACTGGACACCAAAAATCCCTACCCTATCTCAGACTCGCTATTTTTCAGGCTGATCAGTTTCCCAGTAAATGATTCCCTATTCTAGACCAAAACTCTCTGATTCCTATACCCTGTCCCAGACTAAACTGTTTGAAAACCATACCCTTCACAGCAAGCACATTCCCATATAGCTTATATATGAGAGTAACCCCCCCCCCCCCCCCGGGATCTTTACTTATTATACAGCGTCCACTCAACATTCTTATAGACGGTTTTCACGTTACGTCACGGCGGCCATATTGATGTACAACTACAAAAGAATTTTAATGAACTTCTTTTGTTATGTACACCAACATGGCCGCCATGGCCTTTGTCATTTGAGTCCCACAGGACTGAAGGTCACGTGAGTGAAAACCATCTATAGTCGCATAAAAATTCATTGTCCTCCCATTGTGATTTGTTCATTTCCAATAAACTAAACCAGCATCGCGAAAAATACAGAGAAACGCCAAACATGAGCGAATCTAACCGATATGGCTTTTCGAAAAGTATTTCCCATGCTACATTCATTACTTTGCAGGTAATAACAATGTAAGTTACCTCTAAAATTTTGTCGCCCACACCCAGTCTCCCGTCTCGCGCAGCTGCGCCTTCTCCGTCGATTCTTGTGACATAGATGCTTGTATCTCCAGGGATATACGGACTGTCATGACCTCCCCGGATGTTGAATCCCAGACCTCTCCCTGCAAGCGACGAATAAGATGAAAACATGCATTAAAGAGTCTGACCCAGCCACTTTGCATTGCGCGCTTCTCTTATTGTTACTGATACGGCTCTATTCCATATTTGGGCAAGCATATCACTTCTTGCACGAGTGAATTTCTCATCTACAATACAGTATGGACTTTCGGGGGCCCTGAGAATGGCGGATGAACCAACGTAGGCGCGCAATGCAAACTGGGTGGGTCAGATTCTTTAAGTAACAATGCGTGTAAGAACGAGGCAATCCTCTATTGTTCTGCGGCATTTCGCTTTCCTCGCATACGATTGTTTAGATTTTCTTACTGAGAATGCATCAACCTATGGACAACACGTTTTTAAAATAAAATGTACTGAAACTTTATTTTAAAGCGATATTTCTTTTGCGTTACAAGATTTTATCCAATCATGAGACTCTAAAACAATGGCCAAGAAGGGCTTCTAATTTTCCATGTTTCCCACATAGGAATTTTGCTGCATTAAAACTCAGAATAGTTTTCACTAAAAGGGAATCAATAAGTAAACTGGAGAGAAATAAATGCGCTACCTGATGAAGTGATGGTAGATTTTCATGTTTTAGCCAATGAGGTGGACCGTTTCAACAATATCACAATTAACACCTTTCTGCATACCTTGCCGTTGCGTTGCCTAGTTCTTACCAGGACCATTACTTAATAAAAATGCTATTTGGAATAAAAGAGAGAAAGCTGACGTGTTGCTTCATTTTACCTTTCTTTTCTCGTTTTATTTCAATTCTCATCACTCCCTGATTAGGACTGTCATCGGCTTCGGTTATCTGGGAAGAAAATAGGAGAATTTTTAACAAAGGTAATTCAGTATTTTCTCTTATAGCGATTCATTTGCTGCTAATTATCTGCATGGTTACGTAAAATGATATAGCATTTGCTGTGCCTTGAACGACAAATGGCGACCAAACTTGAAGTTGAAAAACATGTAGGTGCCTCGCAAAAACTGGGTCTTTCTGCATGTACCGGTATCCATGAACCACTCATTGTCTTCTATTGTTTGTGAGGTATTGTATTTTTGGTCTTGTTTTGCATTTGTATTATTGTCGTTCTTTGTTCCTTTTGTATTACGTAATACGTGACCGGTACATGCAGAATCTACCCAAAAACTTCACGAGGTAGAATCGGGTATGAACATGACATTTGCCAAAAAAAGCTAATACTGCTACAGTAAACCTATAAGAAGCCAGTTTCTGTCTTCAAATTGATAACATGGTTTTATACTTTTTGTGCTTGCCATATATTCCCGATTTGTATCATAGTAAATAAAGCGCAATGGTTATAGAACCTATGAAATGTCTTGGGTCTTTCTGCAAGTGCCGGATCACATTGTATTTCTATTGTTTGCGAGGCTTTGTATTCAGTACAATATAAAACTCCAAAACAAGACTAAAGTTTAGTATTGTTTTGGAGTTTGTCTTTTGTTTCTTTCGTCGGTTACGTCATTCGTTCTTCGGTACTCACAGACGGAACCAATGTCTTTGTTCGATATTTTTGTTATCTTTTTTCCGCCTTGACCGTCCACAACATTTGTTCGAGCAACTAACCAATAGAAATGGTACTATTAAGTTATTCAGTCATAGCGTGTGATAAAAAGAAAACAAAAACCAAAAGATATGCACGGTCAAGTGCGGCTCAACATAAATTGTAGCTCCTTTGTTATCGCCATTGAAGTCTGCAAGGTTTCATAACCAGTCCCGCGATTAACTGTGGTTGTATCAACATTGAGTTTTCAAATTTTTTTTCCCACTCGTTAGTCGCCTTTATCAATCACTAGTGCGTTTGTAAAGCCAGTTAAATGATTGTAAGACCAAGCATGCTTGGATTGAACCAGAACCCGGTTCTACCAGTTTTCGTAACAATTGCGGCAACAACAAGAAAAGAACTAAGAAACTATACGAAATGTCCGTTGCTGAGCAAGTTACTGTACACTGCGCAATTTTTTCTTGTAATTTGTGCCGAAGTTTCGTTGCGACACATGTTGAGCCAAAAGTTTTGTTATTGTGACATCGCTTTTAGTTTTGTTCGACTTATAAGACCTCATAACATTATATAAAACTTCACGTACCTTGACCGCCTTTTTTTGCACCACCAAGGTTAATTTTCCTCCCTTGCTTTTTCGCACTAGATCCAACGCCTCATTGTGTGTGACGTTACGTACATCAGTTCCATTGATCTATAACAATAAAAGATAATAATAATAATCGAATATTTATGAAGGATAACCCTTCAACACGAAGTTCCGGTATAAAAGGAGCCTGGCCTGGCCATTCCCACCTCCAGTTGTCAATCAACCACTGAAGCATTAACAACTCGGACAAGAAACATGCGTCAGTACTAAGACCATTGTTAGCACAATTTAGAAAAACTTTATAAAAGTTGTATCAGAAGTCTTTATGAACTTCTATTTCTTTTTTTGCTTAGGTTAAATCTTGGTGTAATTAGATTTTTGAAGCAAATTATATTTAAAGGACGCGCAAGTTAACCACGTTTTGTGACTGAACTGAGTCGCCTTAATTTGCATTTCACACCGAAAAGGTGTGAAATGGGGGAGGAGCTAAGCCTTTTATACCGGAACTTCGTGTTTAAGTCGGCTATAGTACTGTTATCAACGGGGTCCTACTAACTAAAAAAATATATATATAAAAGGGAAATCATGCACTAGATTACAAAGTAAATGAGAAAAATCTATTTAAAAATATTAAAAAGTCAATTAAATCTTACAAGTAACAATCGTCTAGCGCTTTCCTAAATAATATTCTAGAGTTACTGGTAGTGAATTAAAAATCGATGTATATGAACCTAAAAAATAAAAACTACGGCGTGCGAAAACAAGTTTGATCTTGTGGAGTTTCACTGTTGTTTTCGTTTTTTTTTTTTTTTTTTTCGTTGTTTCTGGTGTTTGCGTTGTGATTTAATTTATTCGACTGTGACATCATTTTACCTTATAAGGGCAAGAGAACACGCAAAATATCGGAGCGTATTTCACAGTGGATTGCCGTATTACACTTTAGAGTCCCGGTTTCAAGACACAAGCTATATAGCGGAGCTCTCGCGGGCCCGCTGCGGAGCCCCATACTCATAGAACCAGAGAACCATAGAACCCATGCACGTCATTTTTCATGGTCATGACTAGCGGAATGTTTCGCGGGCGCGTCGTGTGCCCGCCGCCGCCGTCGCGCAGGGCTAACTCGCGGGCGCGTATACCGTGGCAAAACAAGCGCGTATGACGCCACACAACATCTGGGATCTTTGCAATTTCACGTCACCTGGGAAAACACTGTTGTGTTTGCTGTGTTTAGCGGAGAAAACCGTTTAAATTAAAGTCGTTATTCTCCTGCATTTTTTCGCGGTTTGCTACTCAAGACAGGGATACTAATTAAGGGATACTCAGAAGCCGCTTTAGTGGAAAAAGAAGAGCTTTCAGGGATAAAATCTTTCTTCGAGGATGGGAGCAATGCGGGGAGATGTTTGTCACTTCGGGCTTCAGAACTGAAGAAGCGGAGATTTAAAGGGACTCCTTCAACCACTGTCCTTTGTGCGCGTCTATTACTGTTTTTCTTTAGTTGAAATTTCACAACCAAAATGGACAAAAAAATCAAAGTATGAAAACTTAAACAATTTTAAATAGATAGCTTATACAGCCAGCCTTAAAGATTGCAAAGATAGAATCGGATGAACAAAGACACTCGCGAGTTTAGCTATATATCTGTGTTACAGAAAATGCCGCTAAGCACACTGGTTGAAGGTGTCCCTTTAAAGAATTTCCAAGCAGTGGAGGGACTTAAAGGTAAAACAAAATACATTTTTCGATGGGAATATCTGTGATTGACTTTTTCTTTGTGTTCTCGCTAGTTTTGGAGAATTGTTTATAAAACGTGCTCAACAAATTCAGTCGTTTTGCTATAAATGGTTTGCGTTTTGCTTTTAAAAATAAACTTATGGAGATTTGAATAAAATTTTTCGAAAGAAGATTGTGTTGTCCATTTTTATGTGTTTGTTCATTCATTACATAGGTTGAAAACCGATTTTATGTAAACAAAACAAGACTTTTTATAGTTCCAAGAATTTTTATAGTTCCAACTTCACTCGCGTGGCCTTTTAATAAGCAAATATGTTTGTGCATTTTTGGCAATTTTGTTTTCCAAATGATACGTAACAGGTGTATTTTATTCGGAAAGTAGTTGTATTAGCTATTCTACGGAGAAAAAGTTATTTTTGTGAACTTTTGTACGGTCTAAATGTACTGTGCAGACGGTCGCGTAATTCTATTTTTGAGAATTGCTAAAATTGAAAAAATAGCCCGGTCGTCGTAGTTATTTTGATTTCTTTCATCAGAGGCATCGATGAGCTATAAATGGCTCGCGTTTTGCTTTTAAACATGAACTTATGGAGATTTAAATAAATTTTTTCGAAAGAAGATTGTGTTGTCCATTTTTACGTGTTTGTTCATTCATATGTAAACAAAACAAGACTTGGATTTTATAGTTCTAAACTTCACTCGCGTGGTCTTATGCAATTAATATGTTTGTGTATTTTTTGCAATTTTGATTTCCAAATCAGTTTCTCGGAAAATTTTTTACAAGCAGCAGGTGTATTTTATTTGGAAGACGGAGAAAAAGTTGCTTTTGTGAACTTTTGTACGGTCTAAATGTACTGTGCAAACGGTCGCGTAAGTCTGTTTTTGAGAATTGCTAAAATTAAAAAAATAGCCCGGTCGTCAATTTTATTCTTGTGCTTTCGACCTTTCACCTTACAAAGGGTGCCTTTCGCTTTATTTTGTGCTAATCATAGTTTCCAAGATAATTTTACTACAAACCTCAACAATTCTATCACCAGGCGACAAGCGGCCATCTTTCTCTGCAGAGGCTCCATGTCTTAGTCGTGTAATGTAGACACAAGGGTCTCCTTCTCGAAGAGTTTTATCTCGTCCCCCTTTGACATTAAACCCATAGCCATCTGTGAAAGAAAACACACCAAACATGCATAACAAAAGTCAGAATCAGTAACAAGTGGGCAAGGATTACATTTCTGCTGTACAAACCATGCTATGCATATTTTATTGGTTGTGGGTTTGATTTAAATCGAGAAAGGTAAAACAAAAAGATATATATACATATACAGCATGGAACGTTTTTCCTCGACAGCAGCTTTAGTATCTTGTAATTAAATTACTATTTAAACCTCACCTTTCCCTTTTTTAAGTATCACAGTTATAGTTTCCATGGGCTCCTCGCTCGGTTCGACTATCTCCGGCACAGGTTCAGGATCGGGATCCGCTTCAGGCTCGGGCGCGGTGTCGGGCTCTAGCTCGGGCTCGGGCGCGGGATCGGGCTCGGCCTCGAGTTCTGGTTCCTGATGGGATTCCTCGGCCAAGGGAATCGTTTCCTGGTAGACAAAGCATACGGAAAATTATTCATGTTGGCAATCGGCGTTTAAAAGAATCAAAATGCAAGGAATTTCAATCCGACAAGTGAGAACGTAAACGCCATTGACCTTTCAACAGCCGGGTGAAATGAATAAAGATATCCTCAGGGCTCCAGATGTGGAGTATAACGGACCAGATGTGACAGATATCCAAGCATAAATTAGAATTGTACGCGAGAAAGGAATCACAGATAAACAATTAATTAGTCCAAAAATACAGTTTAAAATAAGTATAAGTGTTGTGATTGAACATAATAATTTGTGGAAAACTTTTCATGCGATGTTCTTGTTGGCTTATTTAAACAGCCATCCAAACGTAAACTTGTTCCGAAAGTGTTGTTTTGATTGACAAAGAGCGAAAGAAAATCTACATAATGTTGCAGATAAATTGCTACGAAGGCCAAGTGTTTAATGGTGGAGCGGTTTTTAATTAGTTTTGAGTGTCTAAAATCATTTTGAGATTGCTTTTGTTTCGCATTACATTGTACTCGCACTATTCCCGCGCTTGGCTCCGGTTACATGTATGTATTTGCTGCTAGTTTTGATTGGTTCATTGGATTGTCAGCGTCTGTTGTGATTGGCCAGCTTACTACCTTGGTTTTGGTTTTGGTTTGGGTGTATTTTAGGCGAGACTTTTGATATATTTTTTAATTGGGATTTTTTAGCTTGTTTTGAAATCACATTTTCACATTTTTGAAATCTGTGGTTTACATTGCCAACCTTATTTAAAAAAAAAAATACAATACAACTAAGATGTAGTACAATAGAGGACTACGCGCTTGTTGGGGGATCATGGGTAATCAACATGTCACCAAATACAGTGTTTGTATAGGAATCCAGTGTGAAATAATTTCAGTAAAATTTAAATTTTCTACTATTTGTGAACTGAAAACTTACGATACAAGGAAAAATACTTTACTTGTCAAATTTTAGGAATGAAGGTGTGTTAGAAAGCGTCCAATTATTTTTTTGTATTCCATACATTTGCCAAATAGAGGTTTTGCGCGGCAGCCATATTGCATGGCAGGAACAATGAAAATGTTTTGCATTAGAAAGAACATTCTTTCCCATAGGGAAAAGAATCTATTGTTCCTGCCATGCAACATGGCTGCCGTTCAAAACCTCTATTAAGGCAATAAAACGGAAGGAAACTGGTTTACGGACAAAATGTATGGAAACCAAAAAAATAAATAAATAATTGCACGCTTTCTAACACAACTACATTCCTTAAATTTGATGCGTAAAGTCTTCTTCCTAGTATCATAAGTTTTCAATCCACAAATATTATAAAATTTAAATTTTTCAGAAATAATTTGACACTGGAGACCCATATAAACGCTACAGTATTTGGCCACATGTTTGCCCTGATTTGAATTCCCATGATAACCATTATTAAAGCGCGATGTCTTCTATATCGGTTCTTCAATTCTTCCCTTCCGCCTGAAAAAAACGTTTCTGCAGAAATCCGAATAACTGGTCAATTCTAAACAATTCCATTAGTCAGTGCTGTAGTTTGCAAAGACGTTGCTAAGCTTACGACCATTATCATGATAAATGCCTTCATGATGTAAATGTGGCGGGTTTGTCAACATTTTCTGCTTTCTGATTTCTAGGAATATGTCACCTGAGAACGCGCACTGGATCTGGGTTCAGCTTTATAAGATGATCTAGTCAACATAGAATTAATTTTTAAAAATTATAAAAGAAGATGATTTCGATTTCGTTAGATCGCTTTTCTTTACTTTGACTTTTCTCGAACGCAGCTTAAAAATTCCAAGCAACGCTTTGAAACCATAAAATTATACGCGTTGCTTCATTCTGACCTTCTTTTTTTAAATCTTTAAACGACTGTCTGGCTTTGGGCTAATCTTTCCGTACTAAGGAGCTTGATGCTTATCACAGAGAAACTATTTTTATGTCGATGTGAAAAGGAACCGAATATTTAGTGGAATAAGTTAAAAATTAAGGGCCAAGTGTCACGAGGACTGATTTAGCTTTAGATCTTGATGGGCTCCTGGTTTGATCAAAAACTGTGCTAAACATGATTTGACCAGTACCCAGTACCTTCCCGCGGGGGGGGGGGGGGGGGGGACTCTCATACAAACATGACGGGGCTGCTCGTCGTACCTTTTAGGGGTCAAAATTTGTAGATTGGTACCACTTATGGTGCTAAAATTTCAGTTGATCATCGTTACAATTATCGCGGTACCTTTTAGGGTATTAAGCCGAAAAATGTGACAAATATGACATGTGTTGTTTGAGAATTGGTACCTCCTAGGGGTAAAAATTCGTTTGAGCCACACCCATCAAACAACATTTTGGTACCTTTTTAGGGTGCTTTTCGAAAATTTCCGACGAGCACCCCCGTCATTTTTATATGGGAGATCCCCCTCCCCACGGGAGTACCTTTTCTCCTGCATGAAATGATTGCATAACGACAGGAAAATCCCAAAGTGCTCATTCGACTGGAGAACATGTAAATCATATCAGTTTTTTGTGTGATTTTTCCAAGACATAAGGGATGAACTTCACAAAATTGGCCAAATTTCCATTGCATTCTTGCCATCCACAGCCAAAAACTAAGTTAATAATAATGAGAAAATAAGAAGCAAAGGACCGCGAACGAAAATGCTGCCGGTGTACGTAGGATCTGTAACAGATCTAGTCAGCCAAAAATAGAGATACAATCAAAGTGGCTTCAGTGGTGCCACCAGTATCGCAAGAAATAGGCGCGCGCATGACCAATCACAATCGAGAATTTTGTCATTGATACGATTAACGTTAAAACAACTGGATAATTATTTTTATGTTCCACTAACACATATATGATTTTGGCTTAATTTCAAAGCGACATCACAATTGTAATATTATAGTAAAGCCGAACACATGTATGCTCAGGGCGACAGCAAAATGTAATAACTTCGTTTCCTTGGCAATATATTATAAGGGTCTTATAACGACGATATATTTTTACAGAAGTTATGTAATAACTGCAATTTTTAAGCCTGGTTTTCACTCGCGATATTAGCATACGAGCATCTGATCTGAAAGAAAGGAAGCACAATAATTTGCAACAACTGAAAGCGGACAGTTGACACTGAAGCATAAGATTGATCCCCCGGGATTGATCCTCAGTACAAATGTATTTTTAATTATAGAGCGTTTTCACATGACGTCATAAAAATTCAAAAATCTTAAGTATACATCCTACAAAGCTGTTTCTAACATGATATATGGATACCAGTGTTAAAATCTTTGACGAAAAGTTTCAGGTTTTAACGATGTTTTGCTTCCGATTTATAAAGGTTTTTAATGTGTCACGCTATTTCAAATAAGCCGTGAAAATCAACAAAATTGAACCAGTTGAAAGTTATTTTAAATTATAGATGCTTATGAGCCGATTTAATGGAACTTATAGTGAATACAATATTCTGTGATGAGATTTTTGGTGTAATTAAGGCTTTGAATTTTTGGCCGCCATGTTGGTGTACCAAAGTGGTACACCAAGATGGCCGCTCCACTCGTTCGCCTATCACTCTTGAACTAAATGCTCTTACGCTTCAAAATTTGGCCCAGATGTGTAGTTTTACACTCTCTACAATTCCCTAAACATTTTGGAATCGAAAACGGCTTCTGAATTTTGTTATGACGTCAATGTAAACGCTCTATACCTGTGCTTATGGATGCTTATGTGAAATCCGAGCTTTTAACATTAGTACTTTTAGGCCAGAATCAATGCAGCCTTATATATTTTGTAACACTATGGTAATTCATTGTTACGAATGCGATAAGGTGCGACATAAACCATTAACATTTCGTTATTTTAATCATAACACGATTTATTAAATGCCAACATGATCGAAAACAATACTAAAGTGAATCATGTTTATTCATTAAATACACCCTTTAAACATACTTTGAAGATCAACCCTGGTTGCTCGGTGAATGTTGTCTCAAACGGCATTAATCCAGCTAAAAGTCGTACAAATGTACGCGCACGACATAGAAAAACTTAAATTTTGTTTGAAGAATGTGTCTATGGTCATACACTTTTATAGACATGTACAAGCAAATATATAATTTGTTTTGAACTAATCAAGATTAGCAAGCCGCCAAATGAATATTCAAACAATTTCTATATTTACCTTTCCAGAGTATTCCAATTGCTTGTAAAGTGAATAAATAGTGAAATAGTAAACGCGAAAATAGTTTAAAATAGCGAATGAGAACCCAAGAGAGAGAGTTGAACAACTTTTGAAAGAAGAACCTCGAAGTTAAACTGTTTTGCTAAGCACTTGTAGGCTATCCCACGCGCAAATACGCCATAATTCAATGGGTCGAAATTCCTCAGCAATCAACTTTAAGTTACTCCGAAATACGCTTAAGATCTCATTGAACGATGTGAAACTGTATAACACCTTTTTATAAACCAAACGCTCACTTTCAAACAAGTGTAATTTAGTTAAGAAAACTTTTTCAGATTATCGGGCACTCGCGGTCAGATGCAAGTACGAATTGATTTAATATTGCCGGGTATATTGACTCTAAAAACAGTCATTATTCAATCATACGTATAGTTGTTTGAGTATGGCTATGAAAAATTTGTGGGAAGTTTTCTCGCCTCTGAGTTACAAGAGTAACATCTATTCGACTTCCTGTGTGAATGGAAATGCTCTAAACGTTCTGCTTTTGAAATTCTAATTGAAATGCACATTAGATAATCTCGATTTAGGTAGGATATTTGCAGTTAGTGACCAGTTACTTTTTAAGCACAGTTTGCAACCTTATGTATTACTGACCTAGCTACATTTTTAAGGCAGTGTAAATGCGTCGTGTTGATACAAACCGACGTAAACAATAAGCTACAGACAAACAAGTGAATGCGGAAAAAATATTTCTGATTGCCATTCTTTCTTGATCATTCCGATTGCGCATTAAAATTAAATTATCTTGACAACAAGTTGTAAGTCTGTTTCTTAGCGGGCCATTTTCGCCTTTAGATAGCTGAAGAACGTTTATAATCATACTTAAGTTCAAAGCGGAAACTTGCAAACCTACAAACAAGTCGAAAAATCAATGTTGTTGTTTCGCGCAATTGAATACATTTGAGTTTGCGCTTACCTCGTCAGCCATTTCTTGGCGCCAAGTGCTAAAAGTTCCTTCACTGACTTCGACACTCTTTAAAAATTAACAGCAAATCCTTAACTCCCGCTTGTCATCTCAAAAACTGAACGTTTTTTATGTTGGACTCTAACTTGAGAAGTAATTACGTACGTTTTCCGCTGCTTGACTACCCAGGGTGAGTGTTCGGCTGATTTAATATAACGTGATCAATATGTGAAAAATATCACAAATGCAAATTGTTTTGCTCATTCTGCATAGAAAATGACCCAAAAGGTTAACTTAGAACAAAAGGAACTTAGTCTCCTTTCTTGTTTTCACTTAGAGCGTAACGTTTCATTGTCTGATGCAAAATTATTCACATAATTATGTCGAAGGTAGTTTGCGCGCGAATGTCGAACTTAAACTAAACGGTCTATAATTTTGAAAATGTTTTGTTTACGCAGTTTGTTTGTCTCTCTCGTGAATACAGATATTTAAGACTGCTTTGTTCTTTTGTAGATCAAGGCGACCGAGAATCGCGAATTCTCCAACTTCGTCCAATGATAAGCTGAAAATAAAATTGTCTTTCTTTCCATCATCTAATATAAGTTCATTTCAGTAAAACCAATGCAAGGCAGCAATCTAGCCTACAAAATCAGTTGTTTGGTTTGAAATTTTATAACAAAGGATTATTTTAAGCTAGTTAGGATTTTTCCTTGTTCAGTTTTCATTTCTATGGATAAAAATTTGATCAATTTCCAGCTTAATGCGGTAAAGTCAGTTATTATATAAACTTAATTATTACCTACCGTAAAATTTCGACAGCAGGCGAAAGGTGATTACTTTTTTATCCTCGCAACCCTTCGTTATTGCATCTCGCAGTTCTTTCAAGATGTGGTCACATACTGTTACAACGGCTTCGTGTTCTTACAAATTTGTCAGCAATCGTTTATCAATATAAATGACATAGTTTTTTTGATTTGAATTAAGCAACATTCAAACCGTGTTTAAGTGCTGGTATTGTACTATCCGCGATGATAGGGTACCAGAAATTTGATGGCAATTGAATTGGTCACGACAGAGATCATTAAATTGTGTTTGTCACTTCCGGCGAAGAATTTTTGTTTTGAATATTAAACTGACTATCACATGTAATACCGACGAACTCGTGACCTTCTTGTTTCTAATTTTAGCACTATCTGATTATGTTCAGTACATGCAGGACTTCAATATAGTTGCCAGTTTGTTTACGGGTATTGTCGCTTACGAGAGAATATTTTAAACGGGAATTTCATGAAATAATCATACGGTTTCGAGTTCAATTTGGGATTAATTTGCACGAGTGAGTTTTTCAAAAAGCTCAAAATTGCACGAGTGCAAATTAATCCCAAATTGACGAGAAAACCGTATGATTACTCATTAATAATTATACATGAAAACATTTGCATCCATTTTTGTTTGGAAATTTTTTTTTTTGCAAAAAATTTTTTGGGGATTTTTTTTTTCTTCTTTTTTTGGCAAAAAAAAAAAAAAAAATTTTTCCGGTTTGTAATTTGCACTGGTGTTACACTTTTTGCACTAGTGTTACACTTGAACTGCACTGCTCTTAGCCAATCAGAATCGAGTAATTTTTTTAGTATATTATTAATAAAGAAACACATGAAAGCATGCCATCCTTGGGTACATTTTAGACTATTTTGGCCCCATGGGGCCACGTTTCTGCCCTATTAAAGGTGCTGTATAAACTGGAATGCGGCTTTCTGTACCCTAAGCCCCGAGAGCTTACTCGCAGGCTACGCTGACGTGACGGGTATGCGAACTGATACTTCAATACTGATGCAAATACAGCTTTAGATAGTTTCGGTGCTTGCCATTTGCCATAGACGGCGAGTTTCGCTCTATCATTTATCATTTCGAAAAACAAGAGGCTAGCTGGTAGCCTGTACTCATGCGCTTGCATAAGAACGTTTCATGGTTTATTTTAACTGGGTCACGCACCCCTTCACTCTCAACGAATTTTGCGTGACATGTAAGTCTTGTTTTGTTTACATAATATCAGATATCATTTATTACGACTGAATTTACAACTGAATTTAAACACGTTTTATTAGCATTTCTTCAAAACTAGCGACAACACAAAGAAAAATTCAATCACAAATTGATATCAACATAAATTCCCATCGAAAAATGTAATTTCTTTTCCGGTGAAGTCCAAATGCTAGTGGCTTCACTCGGCTATTTGAAAACAAGAACGTGATAATCAAGAGGTCGCGCGTCAACCAATCAGACCAGTGAAAGTCGTCCCGCGGGATACGGGAAACTATAAAAAACAAGGCAATTTGTGACTACAAAGAAACCTTACCGAAACCTTGACTCATGCCGCTATGCGCATGAGTAATAATACTAAACATGTGTGTTGCGTGACAGTTACCTTGGAGAATGTTGACGGTGTGGCAGGGTTGCGGAAAATGAATTCAGTGCTTTTCGGGGCTTTTTGTAAAGAACGTGGGAGAAGATGATAAACAATATTTGATGAGATGCAAATAAGGGCTAGACTTTACAATACCCGGCCACTTATTTGCATCTCATTGAATAAGAATAGATTCTTTTGTTTTCGTATGGTTAGTTCTAACAAAGATTTAGGGATATGTAAATAAGTGGCCGGGTATTGTAAAGTCGCTCCCAAATAAGTACAGTATGAAGGCGTCAGTGAATTAATTTTCTGCAATTCCAGGGGCAGTTGTCATGCATTTTTATAACCAGTCCATTTTGTTTTTAGAATAAGCACACGCTCCCTTTCAGTTCCTTGCGACATGTCGGGAGACATGTTCTCTAGTGACTTTTACGCAATTTCTTCACATTGTGAGCATGCGTTGCGAATTGATTGTCCATTTCAAAAGGTCAGAGTCCAAGTAATCGACATTTGTTTTCAAAATGGGCAGCTACTGCGAAGAAACTTCAGATCGCAATTACAATCATATGGAGGATAAGTTCAACCTTCCCGATTTCAAAGTCCCATTTGAATTTCGCGAACCATACATTTTATCCGGTTATCGAAAGCCTGGGATCTCTTCGCGAGGTTGTTTACGAAGTATCTTCAAGCGCTGTAACGAAACCATCAACGTCTGGTCCCATCTTGTCGCTTTTGCCTTCTTGGCTTTTCGATCGATACTGGTGTTTTTGGAGCATAATCCTCTTGAGGATGCATTTGTTTATCCGCTCCTTTCGTTCGCCGTTGGTACGTCCGCTATGTTTTTCATGAGTGCCTCAGCTCACTTGTTCAACTCCATGTCGACCAAAACTCGCCATGTTTGCTTCTTCTTCGATTACGCAGCCATCAGTGTGTACGCTTTCTCGGCAGGACAAGCTTTTTACTTCTACTCAAGACCTCTGAATACAGACTGGGTAATCTTTCGTTCTTATCCGTCATTCGTGGTTTTGTGTACCATGGTGTCGTGTTTATCTATCTACTCCTGCTGTGCATCTAGGCATCGCTGGATCGAGCACAAGTTTTTAATTCGCACTGGAACATTCATGGCTTCTTTCTTCATCAACACTCTGCCATATTGGGTTCGAATTTGGGATTGCAAGTCAGACATCGATTGCAATGCCGTCTCGATCCCCTATTTCAAACGCCAGTTTATGTTCTTCGCTGTTGCTGCTTTTGCCAATGGTAGCAGGTTACCCGAGAGACTCATTCCAGGCGTGTTTGACTTCTGTGGCCAAAGTCATCACTTTCTACACATTCTGTGCGCCATTGGTGCAGTAGATGAGTTTACAGCCCTTTATTTGGACATGTTAGGAAGGAGAAAGGCCATAGAATTGTCTGCTGTTCCCACGTTTGCTAGCAGCCTCTTTCTGACATTGATGGTCCTAGCTGCTAATGTGGCGATTGTTTTGTGGTTTGCAAGGTCTGTTGAGTCCTGTGACACTTCATGTAAGAGAAAAAGCCAAGGTAAAGAAAACTGACTGAGTAAAAAGTTGAAAACTTTTTAGAGTTTTTAGAGTAAAGGCACCTAAATTCCAGTGTGACACGCCTTGCTGTGAGCACCCAGAAAGTTGTGAAACTTCTCACAACTTAGCCAATCAGAGAGCACAAATTTAATTGACGGGCATACCTGCCCTCAAAGTTGAGCATTACAGAATGTAATCTAGTGACTTAATACAAAGATTTATTCACTTAATTGCTTCACGTGGATCCGAAAATGATTATTATAAGAATTTGGTGGTGTATTGTGTAAAAACATTTGTTC
Source organism: Cladopsammia gracilis (assembly GCA_022457155.1). NCBI lineage: Eukaryota > Metazoa > Cnidaria > Anthozoa > Scleractinia > Dendrophylliidae > Cladopsammia > Cladopsammia gracilis. The sequence continues at coordinate 321,873 of JAJGOT010000272.1, read as the reverse complement.
AATGGGTGCTCAGGGTAAGGCATGTTGCCCTGTTATCCTGGGATCCCTTATAAAGAACTGACAGGGGTGCAGATTTGCCCTCTCCTCCCACCCTGTTGGCTTTTGAATAAATGCTGGAAAACAAATATTCATGGGGTAAGGGGAAGGGGGCATATCTGCAGGGGATTTGGATGGGCAGGGTGGGGGTGGTAGGTATAAATATAATAAAAATTTTCTGCCTTGTCATATATTATTTTTAGAGCAGCGTAAGTTCTTTCTGAAAACCATTGGTTTAGTTCTTGACTGTTTGATTATTACAGCCAGTTTTTTGACCCAATGTAACGAAGGCTCTGCATTCATTTTCTCATTTGGAACCCTATTAATCCAGTGCCCCTGAATTTACAGCCATTTTTTATAACCCAATGATGGTCATATTTCTACGCCTTTCAATAACGTGCAACACCGAAGTTCAAACCCCAAGAAGTGTTTGCCTTTTCACTGCCGCCAATCATAATTATGGAGACAAATAATGGGCCCCTGAAAACAGATGAATTATTGCTTCTTGTGTCCTGAGGTATCCACCATACAGTGCAGTGAAAGACAAAAACCATTTAAGAAATTTAAGAAATTAATTTAATGTTGGAAGTGTAGGAAGTGATCCCCCAGTCTCCCAAGGATTACGCTCATGTTTAAAAACACTCGACTTTATAAATAAACAAATAATTTTGCTATGATACAAAAATATCCTTAATTTAAAAATAGGTATAAAAATAAGTATAAAATATCTATACAATAGGTATAAATGCAATCCCACAACTATAAAAATATGTATGAATATATATACATTCACTAGTTACATCTATGCATGCATCTGTAGAAATAACTGAAAGAAGAACAAAAACAAATACTAAGGGAGATTTACAAGCATTTGTTGCACTGACAACCTGAGCTTTGAACTTCAGTTTACATTTTATTGAAAGGGGCAGTAAACAGGGTTTCCTCCATGCCTCTAACATGCTATACCATTACTAGGCAAATAGTTAAACAAAAAAGTTAAAAAACTGCATTTTTTATCACTTGTGACAATAAATAATGGAAAATGTTAATGTTGAAAAGTGCCAAAAATTAGAAATTTTTCTGATGTTTCAGGCTTAGCCCTTCAGTGAAATGTCAAAAAAAAAAAATTCTAATTTTTGGCACTTTTCAACATTAACATTTTCCATTATTTATTATACCATTACCATACCAGTAATTTAACTTTGGTACACTACTGGAGTGACTGTTCATTCAAACACTCAGCTCTCTGCATTGTTGTACCTAACAGTAATGTGTAGCCTGCATGACAGGCGCTTTATGAGCCAAGCTGGGCAAGCGAAGTATTTCGCGCGAAGCGTGACACGAGCACGCGAAGTGCGACAAGAGCACGCGAAGCGCGACACGAGCGCGAAGCACGAGACGAGGGAAGGAAAAAAATAAAGCGTCTGTAGACAGTTCATTGTTCTGGCTCTTCCACAAATCTTCGACCGTGCATCTTTGCTCGCCCCGCTTGGCTCATGAAGCGCCTGTCATGCAGGCTAAGTAATGTGTTGTTCCAAAAAATATCCATACCTCCCCACAGAAGTGTTGTTTGGTTGGCTTCATACTAACTTTTCTTTCAAGAGTGCCAAAAATCAAAATTCAAGAAAAATGCCAAATTTCATTTTGTAAAATATTGTAAGACAAATGATACCATGCAAAAGTACTGCAGCAGAGTTTTCAATTGAAATTTGGTCACACCATCGGATTACATCAACAGACTCAAAAATTAGAACTATGTTACATGTTTGCATTATTGACTGTCGGAGTGAAATAACCCAAGCTTCCATATATGGGGGTATTATGGATATTTGCTGGAATTGCACAATATGTTTACAGTACTCCTATATATAGTCAACACTCTCTAAGGCACACACCCTTGGGACAAGCTGTTTACCTAAGAGAGATGTCCGCCTTATAAAGAGTTTACTTACAGAGAATTAAGTGAAATTCGGCTGAAACTAGCCAACCACTGATATCTGTATTAGAGAGGTGTCCGCCTTACAGGAGTGCCCCCTTTGAGAGAGTTGATTGTAAAGCCAGTACAGGGATGTGCTGCACAATAGGGTATGGTTTTTCGACCTAAATTCATTACAGGGTACATATATGCCCTTCAGTTTCCATGATGAATTCCCCCCTAAATTTTCTGTAGTCCAACCTTGCATCTGGCAAATGACCGTAGATCATTGTCAGGAATCAAGAGTTTGATGTTTAAACTCATTTCAGGATAGGGCAAGTTTAAAATATTTGACGGCCTGGGTGGCTCTCTCCTACCCGCACAGTGTTTTGTTGAGTACACCCCAACCCCCCAACACAGACTTAATACTTAACACAGTTTTTAATTGTAATGCAATTTGATTTTTTATTTATACTTAAAGGAAAACGTATTTAATTCTTTGTAGCTATTTAATTGAATTGTTATTTTTTTTTAATTTAGATAATTTTAATGTCAGGTATTTTAAATTTTTTACTAAAATAAATTTTGTAGTTTATTTTGATGATTATAAAGAGCTATAGACAAATTCGGCTGACGCATTGTTGTACCCAATTCAAACCTTTTGGGATTAGAACTCTTTGTTTGTCATATTTCCAGCATTGACATGGAAATTATATGGAAATATTGTGAACAAAGAATCTTATTCCCAGAAGGTTTGAATTGGGTACAACGTGTCAGCCGAATTTGTCTATTCTATTTTGTTTTCGCAAGATAATAATGTTAAAGAGAGTGGGAATTGTGCAATGGCACTGGGAAGAGTGGTATTTTGTTAAGTGGAGGTTACTTTGTTGCCATTAAAGGGCGATTTCACAAGAATTTTGCTGTCATTTGTCAAAATAATTATTGTACTCAATAAATGACTAAGTGCCTTTATTCATACACAAAATGCGCTTAAAACTTTAAAGGAAAACGGTAATAGGTCCATGATAACCGTCACGTCACGAAATGAAGAAAACATAACAAGGGAAAATGTTTCTTAGACCTAACAACGGACAACCTAACGAGTGAAAAGCTGTTTTGAAACAGTTTTTCACTTGTTAGGTTGTCCGTTGTTAGGTCTAAGAAACATTTTCCCTTGTTATGTTTTCTTCATTTCGTGACGTGACGGTTATCATGGACCCATTACCAGGAAAACATCAAGTTTTTAGTGATTTTCCAAGTCGCAAGAATGGAACTTGAAAGTTTCAATCTATTTCCATTTTGGCGATCTGCATCCCAACAGGGGTGGAGCTAAGTTGTTTCAGTTTGGGGGGGGGGGGGGGGGGGGGTCACACTGTGTCACACCCAAGGCACTTCGACATCCACGCTGTATTTTACTAAAATTATATCACAAGGGGGGGGGGGGAGGTGGGGGGTTCATGGGCACCTTAGGACCCCCCTAGCTATGCCCCAGTCCAAAGACAATAAATATTATTGCACTTGTATTGCAATATGGCGAACAAAACTCAACCATTATTTTTGGTTACAATTTAGAAGGAATTTTTGGTTTGATCGCCTTAGTTAAATTCGAACCATGTCCAAATCAAAGGCTCCTTGGAGCCAACTCGTGAATATGGAACGCTCCTTTTAAATACAGCCGCCCGATTTTATAAAATGTGTTTTCTCCAGGGCGAGATTTCGACGATAAGCATAGTGGGTTCACACTAGACAATAAGTCCGCATTAAGTAGATTTAGCGTAAGTCGACGTAAGGCTAAGTGTTCTTAAGCGTTCAGACAGATATTTAGGGCGGTGTCGCAGCTCTCGTATGGTCTCACACCATTGGCTCGCCACCCTTCGAGAGAACAATACAATAAACAGAAACAATGGCTCCTAGGCCTGAAACCAAAAGTAGCCGCAACACCTAAAACAATGGAGCTGCGACACTACCGGATATTCAGGTATAATTATTGTCATGGAAAGCTGTCGTGATTTAATAGCCACTATAAAACTAAAAAGTCAGGAAAACAAAGTTTATTTTGTCTTTTTTTCTCTGCTAAAGCGAATCACGAAAGATGTTTTATACTCGAAAGGGGAGATTTCGGGTAACGCAAATGTTCTAGAAAGCGATTTCAAGATAAAGAGCAGATCATATTGTATTTTGGGAATTGTAGATATCTGGCGTAATTCACGGCACACCAAACGGCAAGCATTTTAAAAAAATGCACTGGCAAATAATTTTCGCACTCCAATGACATTCCTAAAGGGGAAATCTTCTGCAGCCCTAGAACAGTTCTAGTTTTTGGAGGTTTCTACTGTGCTTATAATTTATGAAATAAATATGTTTGGCCAGGGTTATTCCTAAAGTTATACTTGTCCAGGAATAATGATACGTTTTTATTGAATGGTTTAGTTGGACATACCCTTTATATTCCATTCCCACCCATTTTCTTGGCAACTCGCGCCTATTTGCTGGGCGAGTTCGACCGTTGAAAAGAAACTCTTTCAAACTCTTTTGGTTCACTTTAGTTAGTCGCTTTCCTTCGTCTAACAAATGTTATATTCTCCTCTCCCTTTTCGCCGGTTCTTTCCCTCTCCTAAATCGGCCCCTGGTGAATATTCTTCGACTCTTTCGTTTTCATGAAGTACTGGAACAGGATGCCCATGATTACCGTACCTCATCAATTTCGATTCAAATGTGCATACGCCTGTTCACCAGAAACATAAATTAACATGTCCCCATGCCAGCTGGCAAACCTTCGAATTCATGCTTTTTGGTAGCCTGCGTAGCAGGCGTCGGGGAGAGGGGAACTGGGGAGAGAGGAAAAGGACGCCTGCAATAAAGACGATCAGTCGCTGGCGGCCGCAAAATTCCGATTGGCTAATTCGCGCTGGGCGGTAAACAATGTAAATATATGAAAATCATATATTTGAACTGCGGATAAACATGAGTGAAATTTGTGATCCTCGCAGACAGTGAGTGTGCTCTCAACTTAAGCAGTTGAAAAAGCAACCTGAAAAAAATTCAGGCTTGAACGGGATTCGAACAGTCACCTTGCGATACCGGTGCAATGCTCTATCCACTGAGCTGTCAAGCCACATGGACAGATGGTCAATTGTTCGTAATATAGAGCGTTTTCACTCACGTGACCTTCAGTCCTGTGGGACTCAAATGACAAAGGTCATGGCAGCCATGTTGGTGTTCCTAACAAAAGAAGTTAATTAAAATTCTTTTGTAGAGGAACACCAATATGGCGGCTATGATGTCAAGTGAAAACGCTCTATACCCGATGATAGTGAATAATTATGAATGTGAATATATGAAAATCATATAGTAAATTCTCACGAAGTCAGCCATGCGTAAGAGCACGCGCCAGTTTCTGTTTGGTAAATGTATAGACAGTTGACATAATTCGATTACTGAGAAATCGGTGTGCGTGATCGAATCTCCTGGTTCTTATAGCAGGCGTCCCTTCTCGTCCTCCTCCCCGTTTACGTCTGCCACTTGGAATCAACAGACGAGACGAACTTCATTAAATGACTTTCTCATCACTAGTCAGTTTAGTTTATCTGACTGTCAAACCCTTCACCAATCATATTAATTGGTTTTGTTATTCTTTAGTTTTGTTTTCAAAACCACTTGTATACGTTTTCACGGTTGTTATCATTTATAGTGCTAGCCCCTGAAGAAGCTTTGTTTTGCAAAGCGAAATATTGAGCACTACCAGTATTCCACTTTTATTTTATTTTATTTTATTTATTTATTTATTTATTTTATTTGCTTCTGCTTCTGTTTTTCTGCCGTAAGGATCAGTTTGCCGTTTCTTTTGTTTCACAACGTCTGCCACGTATGCTAATCTTTTCAGCACAGGCAGCACGTTTACAGCATTATATACAGTTTTCCAAGATTTTCGTAGTTAACCCTTTGATTCCCAAAATAAAACGTTGAGTCGTGTAATGCGGTCTTACCTATTAAGACCATTCATTGACCCGTTTCACTACCAGAGTCAATAATGGAGACATGTAGTGTAGTTCTAACTTTTGAGTCTGTCAATGAAATCCTATGTTGTGACCATTCAAATGAAACCTCTTTGGCAGTACTTTTATATAGTACCATTTGTTTTTCATTATTTTACAAAATGAAATTTAGGATTTTGTATATATTTTATTTTATTTGGCACTCTTGGGAGATATTAAAAGAGTTAAGGCCAGTATCTGTCAGTGCCACTGTTTATTATCAAGAGCACCCAGCGAATCCGCGTTTCAGCGGATCCGCGGGAAAGCTGTTCGGACTTAGTGGTCTCAAAAATTCGTAATAAATTAGATTTAAACTCAGAGTTTTCATAAGTAAAATATCGCCTCCAACTGTCGTAACATTGGAAAACGTAACGCCTTTTGGGATAAAAAAATGTCGTTTTGTACGAAATTAAAGGCCAGGGCTGGCTAGGATTTTCGGAAAGATGAAAGCATGTGAGTAAATTCGGGGGGATATGTGATTCTTTTCCCTAAAATTTCTCAGGCTGCCGCTGGAATATTCAGCTAAAAGAACATAAAAGCTAAAACTGTATTCAATTGAGCTTTCACATACTTTCCTTTAAAACTGAACTACAGTCCGTACTGCGCAATCTCGAGGTTTGTTTTCATTTTTTGTTTTGAATTTGTTGATATGTTACACTTCGGTAATAGCATACATGGAATAAATGGGAGTAAACCGTCAGTCCGCCATTACGGCCGTTGTGTTTACGAATGCTCGATGAGCTGAAACGTCGGTTTGGGAAAACTTTGGGGTTCTTTTACTTATTTATATTATTGTTTGGCAAGGATATCTGACGTTAACAATGATGTAAAAGGTAAGTTTGTCCCGTAATTTTCATTTTCGCTAGTAAACGTTCCTTGTTTGTGAGTCTCACAAACATTGCCGAGCTGAGATTGCGCAGTACGGACTGTAATTCATCCGAAGGCGCTAAAATGATACGGAAATCGTTTAAAAATGTTGACAGTGGATTCTACTCATTCAACAAGTTGTAAAATCGTTCCACATTTGTTTAGCAATAATTGTTCAGCGATGTTGAATCGTGTATCATTCGCTTTAGCCGAAATATGAACGCTTTAGCCTGATCGCAGGAAAGTTAAAAAGATCTAAAAAGCCTCAACGAGAGTCATTTTCTATAAAAGAACCGAAAAGAAAACTCCCCTTAGTTTAAATAACATCAATGTGAAGTCCTGAACTTGACAGGTGGATTTATTTGTTTATTTATTTATTTATTTATTTATTTATTTATTTATTTATTTATTCATTCAAAAAGCAATAAAACACGAATTCCAATATGTCAACATTAATTTCCAGCTGTTCACTTTTTATTGTATTAAAAAAGAACGAAAGAAATCGCGATGAAATTATAAACGAAAAAGTAATTTCCATATTTTAACATTAATCTCTAGCTGTTTACTTTTTATTGTATTGATAAAAAAAGAGTGTAACAAATCGCGATGATAAACGAAAAAAGTCATCTTTTCAAGAAACGGCAAATTGAGCTCCCCTAAATTTGTGCTGTAAAAATATTAAAAACAATCGTTTTATTCAGTTTCTCAGTTGCTGTGTGTAATCGGTAAACATAAAAGGAAAACTGCATAATTAATGATATGACGAAACGACGTGGATTCTACTCATTCAACAGGTTGCAACTTCGTTCCACATTTCTTTAGCAATAATTGTTGAGCGACGTTGAATCGTGTATCATTCGCTTTAGCGGAAATATGAACGCTTCTAAAAGTGGGCCTGATCGCAGGATAGTTAAAAAGATCGATAAAGCCTCAACGAGAGTCATTTTCTAAAAAAGAACCGAAAAGAAAACTCCCCTTAGTTTAAATAACATCAATGTGAAGTCCTGAACTTGACAGGTCGATTTATTTGTTCAAAAAGCAATAAAACACGAATTTTAATATTTCAACATTAATTTCCAGCTGTTCATTTTTTATTGTATTAAAAAAGAACGAAAGAAATCGCGGTGAAATTATAAATGAAAAAAATAATTTCCATATTTCAACATTAATCTCTAGCTGTTTACTTTTTATTGTATTGATAAAAAAAGAGTGTAAGAAATCGCGATGATAAACGAAAAAGTAGTCTTTTCACTGAAACGGTAAATTGAGCTCCCCTAAATTTGTGCTTTAAAAATGTTAAAACAATCGTTATATTCAGTTTCTCTCAGTTGCTGTGTGTGGTCGGTAAACATAAAAGGAAAACTGCATAATTAAGGATATGACGAAACGACGAAAGCGCTTTTCAAGTTTCACCTGCGTCGTCACTCACAATCCGAATAAATTAGCCGCAGTCTTGCGAGATTTAAAAGAGTTCTTTGTCAGGCTGTGCGAAACAAGGTTCGATGATGAAGTTCCTGGGGATCGCTTTGGTGGTTCTTGTCTGCATTTCAGTTGCATTCGTCGATGGACAAAGAGGCAAGAGAAACATAAAGGAACATCATGGTCGTTTGGAAGCCAGAAGAGCCGATCATAAAAGGATGCGAGAGGAACAGCAAACTGAAAAGGCAAACGTTGGTGAACCAAACCATGACGCCGCTCCGAAACAGGTAGATAATCTACGCGAATTGCTTAGAAACAGTGAAGGGACTCTAAGAAATACATAAAACTTCTTACTTGCTGTTAAAAGGCTAGGCTAGGCTGTCGAAAGGCGATGCTTTGAGAATGGCTTTTCAAATGCGTCAAACCGGAGACGTTTGCTCGTATTTGTTTTTCATCAGTAACGGCAAACCGTGCACGTCTGGTGTTTAGAATTGCGATTACTCGCAAATCAAAGCCCAGCTACTATGGAGCCGGTTATAAAACCTGAATCCGGAGGTTTTCAAGGGACTTTAGGTCTAAACTCGGACGGTTTATAAGGCTTTGTGGAGAATGGTGTTTTTCCGGTTATAAAGAACGCTTGAAAGAATCCGTTGCTCTTGCAATTTGGAAAGCCAAACAAATTTCAATTTACCAATTATGTTTTCCGGGAGAAATCTTGATCTCTGAAAGACTCTAGATACGTTTCGCACCGCGTCTATTTTGGTGAAAGATAAAATCAAATTGACTTATACATTAAAAGTACAAATGAGTTTATTTTATTAGTTTAAAAATTCGCGAATGACAAGCTGTTTTGTGAATGACATACGTACTGACCCCAGTGCAATATATGCAAATATGGGCGACCCCCAACTTAGAAAGAATATTTTTGCGTTAAAACATAACGTTGCTTTAAATGCTCTTTTCAAGATGTTAATAATCTATGAGCATACAACTTCCTAAGGAAAATACACATTACTGAAATCGGATGTAGAGAATCCGAGTAGCAAACAGATGAGGACCGATGAGCACTCGTTGTTGTTTCATGTAAAACATTCTGGTCTATTGCGTTTTATTTAGCGAGCATAACATTCAACTTCGATGCAAAAGCCTATTTGTATATGTCACTGAAATGTATATTGTACCAAATAAAGACTTGCATGCTAATCCATTAATAGTTTAAACATTTGGATATGACAAATTTGGTATTTCCTGAAATAAAATATAGGTACGATGCAGTAGGAAGTTTGGGGAAAATATGGGGGGCAAGATAGACGTAAACAGACGGAAGATTCAAGCTAATATGTATACAATTGAGATGGAGACATTGGAGACACTGAGACTATCGAAAAATCTCTTAAGAAAAAAAAAATACAAGGTTTAATATCCTATAACATCAACGATTGTTGGACGATGATTAATCGCATACTTTTCAGTGCTTGATGTTTTCAAGATGTGACATCATCAACATGTAAACGTTTTAAAATTGTTGAAAAGCTTATTTCGTCGTACCCTGGGTGCCAGAAGTATTAGTGAAAACAGACGTGCGAGCGGCGAAGCCGCGACAACGAGGCGCAAACGGCATCGAATATCGGGAGCTTCTTCTAACCGTTTCACTCTTGATATTTACAGGACGGACCTCTGGAGCCGGGGTTATTTCACCAACAGTTCTGTCGCCGAATATTTGTTGTTCAAAAAATTACTAAAGCAATGTAAAAGAGTACACGAAATAACCACTCGCATGTGACTGACTGCAGATGAAAAAATTGAGTGAAACTTCTCGCGGGGATTCAGTGATGTTGAATAGCAATTTTGCTTACTAGTTGTAAACGGAAAACCTGAAACAAGAACGTATTTTATCTATACAGCTCTCTATGTTAGCTTCAAAAGATGATTCAGGACTTTGCAGAATGATTCTTTGATCATTTAAGCAAACGTTTTAAATAGCTCCTCATTGAAATATTTGGTTAATGGAGTAATGTTGGTTATAAAAAGATGAAAGGCACTCAACAATATTGGATTCCAACAGTTGATGGATCAGTGGATATTGCGTTTTGATCGATCGAAGCTCTAACAATGTAAACTATCCTTGTTCGATCTTCATGTTTAAACAATTTTATCGAAACTTGAATCGATTTTACACGAATTGGATTATTACAAAGGAGGCTTAGAAGCTATTTGGTGATGTGTGCGTACGTGGAAATTTTTCACAAGTTTATAACCAGACTTTTACGAGTAACGTCAACCTTTTGATTTACAGTTTTGCATACATTAACCAGATTTTGCTTTCACCACAAGGATTCTAATTGGCTGTGCTGATCTGGTTCTTTGTCCTTTTCCTAAAACATCTTTCATTTGTTTGTTCGGTTGGAACCATTTCTATTGTATTCTTAAAAAAGCAAAAACAGTGAACTTCCGTAGTAAGATCATTAACACACAATGGAAAGGAACTGATAAGAAAAGTAATATAAACAGATTCAAATTGTCCATCGTCCCCCACAACATTTCTCGTGATTCATAGCAATTCAGTTTAAAGCCCCGGCTACACGTTCTAACATTGTCATATAACATTTGTTGGCCTACAATGTTAGAACGTGTAGCCAGCATGTTAGATGATGTTTGACTATCATTTTTTTGTTAGACGAATGTTTGATCGAAATCAAAACATTCTTCTAACAAAAAATGTTAGACAAACGTCATCTAACATGCCGGCTACACGTTCTAACATTGTTAGAACGTGTAGCCGGGGCTTAAGTCTTTTAAAGTTATGATTGGAAAACTTTGATGCACGCATACAGCAGCTGGTTTTCACGGAGGCCAAGTTTGTGGTAAAAGCCGTAAAATTTCCATCCTTTTGAAATTATAGTCTCAGTTTTATGCAAAATGATGAGGGAAAAACATAGGAATAATTATGAGGATTGAAATGCACCAGTAGCAACAAACCAACATGCTACTTAACCAATCGACCTCATCGCCTGATGCCGGACTAGCAGTAACAGCAGTCGAAATGTTGCGATCAAAGTCTCAAAGTGACTCCATCGTGAGACAAACAAACAAGCGTTCACCTATCAATGATCTTTATTTTTGGTCGCCATGAAAAATATATTGATGTTTACATCAAAGACAAGAAAATCTTACTTAGAAAGAGTCGGCAAATGAAAAAAAAATTATTATTAGTTTATTTCATTTACTCCTCTTCGAATGAAATTAACAGTAAATTTACTGATGTTAGACATGTTATTTGCATTAAAAAATGACTACTACACGGTAATGTACATTTGATTCAAAATTAAGAAAGCCCTGAAAGAATAGTTATAAAAGATATGAAAAAAGGCTGCAAATATGTCGCAATAAACCGTCAAAGAGAAAATACATTGGAGACGTAGCGGCAATGAAAGAAAAAAATTAGAAAATCTACGCTGATTGTTAAATTGAATGGCACAAAAAGAGTTATGGTAATAATTATGGTATTTCTCCGTATACATATTCCGTATACATCTTCTGACGCCTTATGGGGATATGAAGTGTAGTTCTAACTTTTGAGTCTGTGGATGAAATCTTATATGGTATAACCATTCAAATGAAATCTCTTCGGCAGTACTTTTGCATGGTACCATTTGTTCTAACTTTTGAGTCTGTGGATGAAATCCTATGGTGTGACCATTCAAATGAAACCTCTTCGGCAGTACTTTTGCATGGTACCATTTGTTCTAACTTTTGACGCCTTATGGGGATATGTAGTGTAGTTCTAACTTTTGAGTCTGTGGATGAAATCTTATATGGTATAACCATTCAAATGAAATCTCTTCGGCAGTACTTTTGCATGGTACCATTTGTTCTAACTTCTGAGTCTGTGGATGAAATCCTATGGTGTGACCATTCAAATGAAACCTCTTCGGCAGTACTTTTGCATGGTACCATTTGTTCTAACTTTTGAGTCTATGGATGAAATCCTATGGTGTGACCAATCAAATGAAACCTCTTCAGCAGTACTTTTGCATGGTACCATTTGTTCTAACTTTTGTGTCTATGGATGAAATCCTATTGTGTGACCATTCAAATGAAACCTCTTCAGCAGTCCTTTTGCATGGTACTATTTGTTTTTCAATATTTTACAACATGAAATTTGGGATTTTTCTTGAATTTTGATTTTTGGTGCTCTTTTGTGTACAAGCCAGACCATAGCACCAAGGATAACACCCATATTATTTCCGAAGAGTAATATGATAATTTTTTTTGAACCAGGTTAAAGTCACGCAAAAAAGCAGCAACGACGCTAAGGCTCATCCCGCCAAGAAAGAAAAACGAGGCCATAAAAAACATGAAGCTCACGACATCGAACGCGAGGATAAGTTCAAACGCAGCCATGCTCGCCATCCGCACCACAAAGAGGACTTCCACAAGCGTCACCATGGCAAACGTCCTCACCACAATGACGTCAGAATGCGGATGAAGAAAGAAAAGATGGGCCGTGAAATGCTGTTAGAGAAAGATCTGCCCGTCGACGTGCAAAGGCAAATGATGAAGATCGCCAGAAAAGATGCAAAGCACCACGAGCGAATGAATCACAGCCGTAAACAGCGCCGCAAGGATAATGCTTAAGAGTGCTCTGTAGTATTTTTCATAAGCACACTGATTTTTTTTTATAAGAACGTCTAATTTTTAAGCCGAGGTTGAGCCGAGACTTCATGTTCTTATTTTTTTGTGGCGATTTCAGCCTGGCAACGTTGTGAGCAATGTTCTTGGGATAAATTGTATAGTGTTTCAGTAAATCATAGTTCTGGATGAAAAAAATAAAACAATAGACCAAGTTCTACCAATTTGCTATTTTGAAATTGAAAACGACCTGCAACGCTGCAGTAATTCTAGCATTTTGGGCGCAGTTGGACTATGAATTTCCTCTGACCAAACAGACAGTATTTCACCTTTTTTCTCAGTTAGCTCATTTTAAAAGCAAGAAACCAAAATAAACACGTTCTTAACAAAATCTCAGCCTGGGTTTGTTCTTAGGGCGTTCTTAAAATTTTGGCCAATATCAGCCTCGACGTTCTTATAAAAAAGGTTCTTATATAACAAAAAAAAAGTGTAATGAAGAATTTAGCAAACTGAGTTGGCCACAACACTAGTACTCATGTAAACGCGGCCTCAGTTATTTCGGCTTTGTACAATTAGATTAATTTACCTGTTTTTGGATGCTTAAAACTGAAAAAAATGTTACAAGTTGTTTTATTTTGCGAAGAAATTCAATCGTAATTTGTATCAATATGCGACTTTTAGACGTCTAACACGGAAAAACTTTTATTTTTAAAACGAAGCACTCTTTATCATACCAGTTTCACGGATATCAGCCCGCGAAAACCGGTAAATTAGTTTTATTTACATCTTGAATCATGTTTCAATTAACAATAAATTTTCTTAAACGAAAAACAGGTTGCATTCATTTTTTTAATATGATGTATTAATTGAATTTTTATAAGAGTGAGAATTACTATCGTAGAGTGGCAATGCATAATCCGCAAAATAGGAAGTAGACAAATAAAAACTGTTAGACACTAACTCTTTTGTTTTTTTTTTATTGTAATAATACTTTTCTTTTTGTTTCACGAGTTTTGTGAAATCAGTCTAGACTGTCTAGACTAGGTGATAAAGCGGAAAAGTTTAGCAACATCGTGTTATCACGGACAGTTTTCTATCGGCCCGGCTAATACTAAATGTATATTATGACCTTTTCTTAAAGAAAATAAGATGCTTTTGCCTGAAATATTACTCTTTATTGCCTTAGAGGGGGTTAGATGCAAGTACTGTACTGTTAAACGCAGAAATGACGTTTATCATGGGAACGCTGTTAATTTTCATGCAGTGGTCTCTAAAGTTTTCACGGTTCCGGCTAAAATATCGTTTACTGGCGTGTTTTCATGAGTAAGACCAGGAGATTGCTGAAGAAAAAATCGCCAAGAGTTATGAACGCAAAGAAATATGAAATAAAAAGACAACAAAACGACTAAAAACTCAAAATTCCACCAGAATTAAAATTTTGATCGATTTTTTCATTTTATAATCCTGGCCTCGATCGGTTGTTCAAAAGGTGGATAGCGCTATCCACCGGATAAATCACTATCCAGCGGATAACACAACGGATTTTGTTAATACTTATCCACTGGATAGTGATTTATCCTCTGGATAGCGCTAAACACCTTTTGAACAACTGGGGCCTGTACTTTTTTCCAAACTACTGCATCTTCTGTTTTGTGTAGAATCTTTTTATCTAATTTGGCAATTCCGCTGCGCCCCTTTAAGGGCTCGACAGAAGAACGGACGAATACGATCGATTGGATTCCGAACAAGACGTTTGAGGATAGAGTGCAGTGTTAAAAGAATGGAAGTAGATTGCAGTTCATCAAAATCGAATTGTCGTGACAGGCCGTCCACAAATAAAATTTCCCATTCTGGTGAAACGTTGGGTTTTCAAGTAAACCGCTTTTTAGTCTCTTAGTTGATATTTGTTTGGTTTCATCCCTTTTCGCGGTTTTTTCTTCCTATTTCAAGATATAAGAATTGAATTCAAGCTTAAAGTAAGCCCCTGGGATGAGCGCGGGCTCATTTTTCCTGAACAGCAGCTGGTAATCGAGCCTAGACAGAACGGCGCTCAATGAGTATTGTCAGTTAATAGCCCAATTTCGATATATTAAAATTCAACTTGAAACAAAAGACATCACTACGAGGCTTAGGGGAATGATAGTAGGGATTTATGTGGTTTATTCCCCTAAGCCTCGAAGTGATGTCTTTTGTTTCAAGTTGAATTTTAATATATCGAAATTGGCTATTATTGACAAAGATTGATACCTATTTGCCTGCAGTCAAGACGAAATTCCAACTTAACCTTTCTTTCTCTACAATTTACTGTACTATATAAATTCACAACAATATCCTCTTGAAATGCCGCCATATTGATAAGAAGATGCACGCTATGATAACACGTCACGTGAACTCCAACTTGATATTTGATTGGCTAATGTTTTGTTTTGGACGTAATAAATTATCGATAACTGCGCTGGACAATATTGGATTGTTATTGAATCACTGAATATACTTAGTCCTAGGTGATCGTAAAGTAATGCTTGTCAACAAAACCAGAGCATGCAATGGACGCAGTTTATTTGCTTCTGATGGCTTTTCATGCTGTGCCACTTTGTTTTCATTAATGTTATATACTACTGTTATATATTTTGTAATTATTTCTTCTTGGTGACGAATTCATCAAATTAAAAAATATATATTAAATTGCGTGAGCTAAAAGTTTAACATTCAATGAAAATAAAGTTCCTATCTATCATTACTTACCGAATATTGATTAATTAAAAATCCGATAACCAGAGAGAATATTTATAAAGTAAGAACACAACTGTTTGTTGACCTCAAGCAAAAGAACCAAACACTATAAAAAATAAACCTGTTTGCCATTTGTCCACAGCTCGGATCAATTCAGTCGGATATCCAAATGTTAAGCTGCAGTGGCAGCGGATCTTAACTTGGAAGCGCAGTTCGTGGAGATTGCCTTCAGGCAATTATTGATAAAATGAATAGGACGAGAGAATTAATTGGTCCACTTATCCGTTCTGAACAGATAACTTGGCCATTAATGACCAGATAAAGAGTTTAATTGTTTGTGACTTACCGTGTTACAAAAACATTACTTTGGTGTGTCCATAACTTGTGTTACAAACTAAAATCCATCATAAAGACAAGTGAATCAACAACTTTGAACCAGTAATTATCATGTTCACATGAGCTCCCTTGTTACGTTGGCATATTTCTGTTTGTTAGAAAAAAATGGTATTTTGACCCATCATTTTTGGCAGGATTTCAAATTTCAAATACCACATTAAATCATTATCTCTGTTTGGAGACCTCATTATGTAAAAAAGTATTTCGTGCATAATGGATCTTATGTCCTCGGCTGCTCGGTGACGCCAATACAATATCGAAATTTCGTTTGCCGAACTGAATTTTCACGTTCATCACGAAATGATACCAAATATACAACTGAATTGGATAAAAAGATTCTACAGAGCAAAAGAGAACAAAAAGTTTGGGATTAAGTGCAGGATTAATATAACAAGGATGGGAAGTGGTTACAGTTCATCAAAATCGATCTCATGACATGCATCAGTGCACGCCATTCTGGTGAAAGGTTGGGTTTTTAAACCGTTATTTCGCCTCAACAGCTGATATTTCTTTGCTTTCGTACCTTTTGGCGATTTTTTCTTCCTATTTTAAGTTATAAAAATTGAATGCAAGCTTTCCGTGGTAATCTCCTGAATAGACTCGTGAAAACATGCGATATCAGTCAGGATATATGTCCCTTACATTGCCTATCACGGTTCCTCGAGAATATTGGCTTGGATTGCTATTGAATCACTGAATATAGCACAGGTGATCGTAAATAATGTTTGTCTTGCTCAGAGCGTTATACAGCAGATCACGGAAACGTTGTTTTCAACAAAACCAGAGCAATGGATGCAGTTTTTTTGCTTTTGATGGCTTTTCATGTTGTTGGGGTAATGTTTACCCTACGGATGCTAGTAAGTTGCTTCAGAGACAAAGAAAAGTATACAATTCTTCAAAAATGCCGGGCAGTTATAATGTTGCAGTCTGTCTTGCATCTCGTACTTCTTGCTCTAAACTTTGATGAATCTATGAAGGTATTTAGCGACGACCTACAACTGGAGTGGTGTACCACCAACAGCTTTCTCGACATTTCTGTGGGGTTCATCTTAATTTACAATCTGCTGGCGATGCTAGCCATCGAACATCCTTCAGTTCTCTGTCTAAAACGTGCATTATCCCCTCAAGCAGCCATGTTAGGAACACTAACAGCTGGCGTAAGTACAACAAGCATTTTATACTGGGCTGGCTTTTTTACTGAGGAAATACTGTGTGCATCGCAAATAGCCTCAACCGTCGCTTGCTCGCTTCTGTTACTTCTTCTGTTGTCGATTGTCTGGCATATTTGCAGAAATACCGCCGAATACGCTATAACGACGAATTCATCTATGAAATCCTCCGTTAATCTGCTGGATTTATTGAGCAAAAACAAGATCACCATCTTTATTACCGCTTGTTTTTTATTGCTTGTTGCTTTGACTTTCAGTCTGAAGGCAATTCTTTCTGTAATCAATTTTCACGACATCGAACAGTTGGAAGAAATTTGGTTCTTTCAGAGGGTTATGTATTTATTCGTAACGTGTTTTGGAGTAGGCATTCCTTTGCCTTTAATTTTCCAGCAAATGATCGATTTTAGTGTTAACGAGGAACCAATTATAGATTATTGTAACGAGAAAACGTTTAATATTTAGCTCAGCGTATGCAACGAAGAGGCCACCATCTTAGATTAAAAGTATAACTCGCTCATGACCAGGATCTTGTCAACGAGGCTGAACTTAATTTTACCGTAGCTGAACATAATTGATGATTTACTGAGTTTAATTATATTTAGCTATCAGTTACATTATATTCTAGTAAATATTGTTTAGATATTGTAAGCATATAAATGAGTATCATAACTGAAATGATTGGAAGTTTTTGAAGTAGTCATAAACATAACACAGAACGCCTGCACAGGAGGTTATGTAATGAGGAAATGTTGAGTATTTTTAAAATACTTTTGCGTATGCTAACACTGGCAACTGGAGTTGATCCTCGCCCTAAGGCCCTTGTGGGAAGTATACCGCCATCTTGGATTTCAACTGAAACATTTGTGTGTGTGCAAAAGGAACCCTAAGAGTCGAGTCAAGTCAAGTCAATTTTTATTTAACTCACACAGAATATACATAAAGGTTAGGATAATTTATACAATAATATTTAACGAAATCATGGATACAATACATATTGTAGAATAGAAAAGAGTCACAATAATGTGCAATTCCTATGTAAAAATAAAAGAGGAAGAAGTATTAAGGAGAAGAAAGAACAATAAGTTAAAAAATATTTTGTTATGTGTGTTATATTTTGCCATTTGTTCAAAGCATGGATCAACTTGGATCCAGACCGTAATAAACGTAGTCAAGAACTTTGGAATGCTAAGCTAGTGTTATAATCTAAACGTACTCTAAAGAACTCTAGAATGCTAAGCTAGTGTTGTAATCTAAACGTACTCTAAAGAACTCTAGAATGCTAAGCTAGTGTTGTAATAAACTTAGTCCAAAACTCTGGAATGCTAAGCTAGTGTTGTAGTCTAAACGTAGTCTAAAGAACTCTAGAATGCTAAGTTAGTGTTGTAATAAACTTAGTCAAGAACTCACTTGAATACTAAGCTGGTGTTGTAATAAACGTAGTCTAAAGAAATCTAGAATGCTAAGCTAGTGTTGTAATAAACTTAGTCAAGAACTCTTGAATGCTAAGCTGGTATTGTAATAAACGTAGTCTAAAGAACTCTAGAATGCTAAGCTAGTGTTGCATCGCGGTGTTGCTGTTGAGAGTCTTAGGATCCGGCAATTCCAGAAATCTTACTGACATGCCAGTGTATATGAGAATTGGCAGGAGCCCATCATGGGCTCCTGGAATTGGAGAATATTGAATATGGAGAATTCGAACTGATAACTGTATAATCAAAAAAATAATTGAGCAAATAGGGTCGCTTATAAAACTTCATTAAACGTTCCCTCATGGTGTTGTTTATTGTCTTTAAGTCCTTACCCTACATTCAATTGCGAAAACACACCATAAAAAGACAAGAAACAACACAAGGTAACGTTTTAAGAAGTTTTATTTAGCGACATACCCTATTTTCTCCTCTATTTTTTATTATAATCATCAGTCCGATTCTCCATACAAACTCACTCTAGCACGTTATTATGCGTGGGCTTCCTGTGGGAATTCATGATGAACCATGTGTAGTTTATGAAACCGTTCCTGTCTCATCCCCAGGCGTCGCTCCTTGCTCTTACGCGGTGCGCATGGTGTTGTGGGACCGATGTACATTAGAAGACTGACGCCCCACGCTCTATTTCGCCTCTGATATCAAATTTAAAATGTTCGGGAGATCATTCCCCTGGATCCTCCCAGTGAGTGCACACTGTACTACAGTGTATGATAATGAACTTTAAAGCAAAGCTGAAAACAGCGTATATTTTGTTTGATACACGCTATTTAGCCTGGTTTCCATATACGCTATATGATTGCTACGATCACTGTGATCGCTGAAAATTACGTTCAGCGATCTTAGCGAACATATGGAACCATTCTCCAGTAATCGCTTAGATGGACTTCAGTTCTATCTCAGCGCTCGAAGCGATCATATGGAAACCGGTCAATGAAACGATCGCTCAAATGTTTTCGCAGCAATCGTAACGATCATATAGAAATCAGTCTTATGTATCAGTCTTATGTAGCGGCGCACATATCAGTTATATAGTTATTGAATAAAACCTCCATTCCTAAGTTCTTCGGACTGACTGCTAACAAAGACACTAAAGTCAAACTTTCATTAGGGTTAGCGGTATAATCATTCTTGGACTGGCGTTGGCGCGTTGCTGCACATTGAAAAAAGCCGAAACAATGGCCTCAGGGTAATCTACAAGTAGCAATTTAGCATCACAAAAGGTATGCTTTAGCCATGTTTTTTGCGTCATAGACATCTCGTGACAATGATGTAATTATTGCCTGCCCAAGCGTTGAAAAGCTTGTCCAATGAATTTAGCGAACTCAAGGTCCTTAAGTTCGGCAAGTGTAGATATTGGTCGCCCTTCTCGACTGAAGTTCTTTTGAGACGATTAACAAAGCCAAAGATTTCAAATTTGAAATCACAATCATGGATGTGAACTACTTTATTTTGATGACCTTCCATGTTTTTGGAGCATTGTTTAATTTACGAATGTTGGTGAGCTGCTTTAAGGACAAAGAGAAGTACACCATTCTTCAGAAGTGTAGACCATTCTTGATTCTCCAGTGCATTCTTCAGTTCATGGTTCTTTCATTGAGCGCCGAGCAATCCATGAAAGCATTCACCCGCGAATATCAAAATTGTTGCAGTATCAACAGCGTTCTCATAATTTCATTGGGATTCCTCTTGATTTACAATCTTCTGGCGATGTTGTCCATTGAATATAACATCATAAACTTCCTGAAAACTGAAAGAATTGTGGCTTCATTGCTGGGTGGTTTTATTACTTCTAACATCGTCCTCTGGGTAGGCTGCTTCACTGCGGATGCAAAAGAACAGTGTGTTTTCCAAATAGCCTCAGCTATCGCCTGCATCCTACTCTTAGCTGCGATACTGTTGGTCGCTAAGAGAATTTACTGCAGGTACCTCTTCCACGCCAAAAGTAACCAGTCGACACTATCATCTCCCATGCTCCATTTCCTGACCATTCTGTTTTTATTGTGCTTTGTGTTGATAATTATTATGGAGGTGATCAGGCATGGATGGGAAACAAGTTATCAATTATTTCATTTCGAAAAAGGCGAATTCTTCGAAAGAATGTTTTACCTGTATGTTCTGTGTACTGCAGTTGGTGTTGCCCTGCCTTTAATGTTTCAGCAAGTCATTGAATCAAATCGGCACACTGTTGATGCAGCAGATGACACAACCAAATTAGTGACTGGTTCACTGACAATTATTTCTACTCCTGCGTGAAAATATGGAATATTATTTAGCCAATAATACCGAAAAAAAACTGAACATGATGGAAGACAGAAACCAGAAGAAATTTCGGCATCAATCGACTAATGAATTACGTGTGATCCAGTGAGAGAAACCAACTCTACGCTCATAATGTTTCACAGCAATAGCGCCATCGCTTTCAAGTTGATTATGGATGCACTTTGAAGACCTTTGAAGGAAAAATCAGATGATAATCGAAAAAAGTAAGCGATGTTTCGATGTCATCCTGACATTTTCGACATTTTCATGTAAGAAAGAGAACACGAGAGAACAGTTAGTTAACATTAGTAGAGTTAATTCAGGTTAGTAAAATAACAGTAAGTTCTCTGCAAATATTTACAAATTACACCACAGTCAGTTGCAAATATGTACAAAAGGAATAACTGTCCAGCTTTTATAACCGCGTGTTGTAATTTAAAATAAGCTCGATTATACATGAATCGTGTGAGTTGTTTACAACGTGCTTTGAAAATATTTTCGCATGGATGGAGTATGATCTCTGTGTTATTCAGTTTCGGTTTATTTTCCGAATCCAAAGCATTTCGTTGATGCAATGACTGGGAACAAGCTTAATTTATTTTATCTCGGCATTTCATTAGGATGGGAATGTCATGATCATTTTTGCTAAGTCGCTCATGACTTCAATGTTGAGGTCACCTCTAGCCGATGCTGACAGTAAAGCAAGGTTCCGCTTTGTCAATGCGCTGATGTAGATGTCCGCTGAAATGTACGTTGAATTAAATGGACTTCTGTACAATGGCCAGTATGGTTTTCGTGAGAGTATGTCAACTAAGCATGCAATTATGGATATTGTTAATTCGATCCAAAGCAACATGGATAACAAATTGTTTACTTGTGGTATTTTCCTCGACTTTAAAAAGGCTTTTGATACTGTGGATCATTCAATTCTTTTGAGCAAGCTATATCATTACGGTATAAGGGGCCCGGTAAATTTATGGTTCTCATCCTACTTAAATGGCCGTGTTCAAACTACTCAAATTGATCAACAAATATCATCTAAAAGAAATGTGCTAACTGGGGTCCCACAAGGGTCTGTTCTAGGCCCCCTACTTTTCTTGATTTATATCAATGACATTTATAACTCTTCTAAGAAGCTTTCTTTTTATTTATTTGCTGATGATACAAACCTGCTGTATGCTGATAAAGATTTGAAGTCACTAGAAAGTGTAACCAACACTGAATTGCAGAAAGTCTGTGACTGGTTGAATGCTAATAAGCTAACCATTAATGCAAAAAAGTCCAATTTTGTCATCTTTAGGCCATCACAAAAGAAACTTAGCTATCAGATCAATATAAGGATATATAATAATGCCTCAAACAGTGAAACGTGTCTTGAATGTAAAGATTATGTAAAGTTCCTGGGCGTGCTCATCGATAAAAACTTAACTTGGAAATATCATATTGACTACATTGCCTCTAAAATTAGCAGGGTCGTTGGAATTATTGCACGATTAAGGCACTTTGTCCCTCTAAATACTTTAATCCAAATTTACCGTTCTCTGATTTTCCCATATACATATACATATTACGGTATTCTTGCCTGGGGCCAAGCTGCACAGATCTATCTGAGGAAGGTCTTTATCTTACAAAAACGAGCTCTTCGGCTGATGTTCTTTGCTGGTAATAGATCTCATACTATTCCTTTGTTTGTCTCTGCTAATGTTTTACCCCTCAATATGCTTTATTTTGAAACAGTTTGTTCTCTTATGCATGACGTATCTACTAATTCTGCGCCTCAGAATATCTGTGATCTTTTTACCTGTTCATCTGACGTTCATACATATAACACTAGATTTTCTAATGCTGGGAATTTATATGTTAATAAATCAAGACTGAGTATTTATCTTAATTCGTTTTCCATTTTCGGAGCGAAGTTGTGGAATTGCCTGAAGCCTAACCTGCGTAAGCTTAGGAAAAAACCTTTCAAAAATAAAATTCACCAATTTTTACTTACGGTACTTGGTAATGAGGATGATTATGTTGAGGTCTCTACGTTAATGCTGAAAATTACCAATTATCATTTATCAGACTCCAGCTATTATTATAACTTCTTTATCTTCTGTGTTATTATTATAGGTTCTTGCACTACTCATGTAAATGCTAGCTATCTGTGAATGTGTGTGTATACCTATTTATTTATTTAATTTATTTACTTTACTTATTTATTTATTTTATTTATTTATTATTATTATAATTAATTATTTATTTATTATTTACCTGATTTTACTAATAATTTGTGTTTACTAAATTTGATTGTAAATTATACAACCTGCCTTGATTAGCTTTGCTATATGCAGGTTGTATATTTCTTTAATTTGTTAAATTTAAACTATTGAAATAAAATGATGATGAAAATGATGATGATGATGTTTATACATACCCTGACTGGTAAAGTACGTGGCATTTAACTAAGTTTACAAGAGATGTGACGCTATACAGTGTAGCTATAACGTTCTGTCTATTGCTGCCTCTTGGTCTTTGACTTAACAACTGTAAACCGAACATCACAATAGAACTTTGTGCTTTACCCATACATCCATGCACTTCTACTCCGTTGTTGTGTATATAACACTTGTATATAAAGGACATACAAATGACTTTGTGTTTCATCCATATATTCCTGCTTTTCCTTTGTATCACAGCATTTATTTCTTAGTTCACATGAAATTAAGCAACTTGCAGTTTTTCATTATGCAGTTAATTTTTTTTATGAACTGAAGAACGGGGAAGCTTAAAGACCCGACGCGAGAAAGCAGCGGAAATCGAGCTTGAAGGGTACCGAAGCAAAAGTGAGTTTTTCTTGGAAGATCATTGCAGACTCTCGATCGATCCTGTTCGCAGAGTACAGACCCGATAGTTTACAGAAAGAACCTCTTTTGGGTTGTAAGTGTTTTTATTTAATTATTTATTCACCTTTTGAGTGGAGTACGACTTTTGAATTTCAAGCCAGTCACGTCCACAGAGCTGTTGATCCTTCCTGTCGCTGACCAGAAGATAACAACACTCTAGGTATAAAACTGTGCTGATAAATCGTTATTTAGAGCACGCGAATTAGTTTGAAAAGTCGTACTCGTATTCAATCTCGTACTCGTAGTCCGATCTAAAACCTAAAACTAAAAAACTTGTGAAGATCAATTGAGTGCAATCACCT
This sequence comes from Cladopsammia gracilis, assembly GCA_022457155.1. Classification (NCBI taxonomy): domain Eukaryota; kingdom Metazoa; phylum Cnidaria; class Anthozoa; order Scleractinia; family Dendrophylliidae; genus Cladopsammia; species Cladopsammia gracilis. The sequence goes on along the minus strand of JAJGOT010000272.1, from coordinate 297,733 downwards.
CTATTGCAGCAGCTTTACATTGCACAATACACTGACAATATATGTGCAACAATCCCGGCCAATTGGTTTAGGGATACTTCACCTTAAAATCTGACTTAGAAGCTTCTTCCCCCCACCCCGGCCCCTATACAATGTTGAATTCCAATGAACTTATAATGCATGTTTTGACAGCCTTGATTTCATCAGATACTGATTGCTTACTGAAAACGTGAAACAGAGCGTACGGTTGAAATCCCGCGTCTGGTCAGTCATGAGTGCTTTGAACCAAGAAAGATGGGACCCCTTTACTTTGTCCTTAACTTTGCAATCACTATTTTAACGGCTGGCTGTTTTAAAATAATATGTTAGGACATTTTGGAAATATTTTGCTTTATGCAAATTATTTGCTTTATTGCTGTTTTGCCTATGATGCCCTAAAAAATGATTTTGATTTACTCAAAAACCGTCTTATACATTTTCTTGAAACTTCGTCTACAGCTAGTGATGCGTGAGTACTACAACATTTGAAAGTTCTATTATTAAGTGTCTGACTAGATGTTTAAAACAAAGGGCAATAACCTGGCGTTGCTATAGGAACCGCTGCTGCTTTGAAAATAGTGGCACATAAAACTGTATTCACAGGCTATAAACTTGGTGAAGCATGAAAGCAGTCGAAGCATGTCTTCCTTGCGAAATTTTGATTTCAAAACGTGCACCCACGGCAAAAACACTGAGTCGAGCCTCCTTAATAAGAATTTCAGTCGGGGTGGGCGAGCAAATATCTTCAACTGTGGCAACATTCATTGGACAAACATTTTCAACGCTAGGCAACAATGGCATCATTGTTACCAGGAGCCATAATTGGGGATGGAGACCGCAACAATATGTATAGTAGAGACGGGGAGCATTTTGATGAAATTATTTTTTATTTTATTATTTTTTTATTGTTATATTAACATGTTAAACGGCGCGCTTTAACTGTATTTACATCAGATGGATGCACAGGTTAATTATACAAATTTCTAGCTCTGGTTTTAGTCGTACGATAGAACTGCACGATACTACGAATCAAGAATCATTTCATTCAGCGCCTCGAAAGTACACGGCTGGTAAACAACAAACGAACGCGTTGCGGAGCACACTAATAGTGCCGTTGTCTGGTTAAAAAATGTTCTTAAAAAACTGTTATAAAACGGAAGGGCATTTACAACAGTAACGCACATAAAGCAACTTCTGATCGCCGGAATCACCTAAAAAATCTATCAAAAACAATAGACACTGAAAAGTGTTGACTAAAGAAGAGCAAAAGATATGATGTTTGTTTACGTCTGAGCACTATTCGTTTTCACGTTTTTACGTTTTTAGTACTCAAAGTAAGTTCTTTATTCTAAATTTCAATATTTCCATGACCTGCGAGTTTCATTTATATTGTTCTCAACCTGTCCTATCATTGAAAGTTGCATATACGCGTTACCATGCTAAGACCCCATTATAAAAACTTGATATAATCAGGCAACGTTTTATTGATTCACGATTTCTATCGTTTATAAAAGAATCACTTTAAAATCCTATTAACTACTGCTATCACACTAACTACAGCATATCATTGGAATAATCTACATAAAACACCTTTAATTTGACATTCTGAAAAGAATCAAATGTAATTAAGGCAGTCAACTTAGTTTAAGACGATACGTATGTTTGGGTTAGCCTGTGCGCGTATCAGACGCCGGTTTATTTATCGCACAAAATTAAGAGGACGTACGCAAGGGGAACGCGCAAAGGAGAGAGGTGGCGCCACCACTCCCTTTCGCGCGTTCCCCTCTCGCGCGCGTCCTCGAAATTTCGCCCTTTATAGGAACCAGAGAACAAACCGGCGTGAAATATTGAACTGTTTTAATAGTAATAGTACTGTGGAATCCAATAAACCATCTCAGGTTGCCGAGCGACTTGATGAACTCCAGTTTGTACTACAGAAGGCAACTGCACGGCCGGTATTTGAGGTCCCTGTTAAATTTCACAATAAGACTCATTACAAATTAGGCCTCATTTCGATCCGTATGCGCAGCGCGAAACCCCGCAAAAGCACGTTATGCAGGCACTGATGCCTGTGGTTCCGTTTGTTTTCATATACAATCATGAAGAAGGCTTGCGATGTATACAAATCAGACAAATAATGGACAACTGTAATAAACGCCAAGACAGTGCGTACTTTGGTTGCTGAATCACGGCAGCGAGCGACCCGCTTCGGGAAGAATTTACATTACAGTAAAATGTGTACCAGGCGTGCGTTTCTCGAAGCTCCCGAAGACTTTTCGGGCTCGAAAGCAATTTTTTAAATGTAGTTTCTAACGAAAGGCGTTGAACTTTTTAGCCCACAAATCAGCTAAAGTTGTGTAGTAAACGCAACATTTTATTGCTTAGCTTTCAAATTCAACAAAAGCCGAAACTTAAGTTTATTGGTAAACATTCTCACGTAACACAGCTTTTCGGGCCCGAAAAGTTTTCGGGACTTTCGAGAAACGCACGCCAGGTGAGAGTTGACTTCATTACGAACTCACCTGATTCATGGTCGTGTAATAAACTGGCGTCATGGTGGATGAGGCAGCTGTTGCCCATGTTGGAGGAGCTGAAAGAAAAAGAGAGGTGAAAACACATTCGATGCATTTTCTTTCTTTTCATTGGCCGAGAGCCCACCACGTGACCTGCGAATAACTGCCTACGAATAATACGTATATCGAGTATTATAATTCAACACATTGATACACTGCCCAAATATGGTCAAAACGTTATCGATATACGCTATGTCTACATGACGTATATCCAACGATGGCGGTAACTTTCGCATTTTGACAAGAGAATGCAAAAATGACGGACCGGCCTCGATATTAGACACCTCAAGATACCCCGATTTTTGCTCACGGGTAACTCCATTGATCACGTCAGCGATACCTTCCCGTCAAAGCTACACGTTTTCCCGGGGTACCCACTATTCTACACGTTTGTTTTGTACGGGTAGCGATGTCGGAAAAGCGGGTAAGTATTTTTGGCCTTTATACCTACTTTATTTGACAAAAAAAGTTTATAGGATATTACATAAACACTTTCTTTTTCACTTTGTAAAATCTCGGCGATAAAGAGACATTTGAAGTACAGGATGAAGTCCTGAATCGACTTTAGATTGACAACTTTGTTTCTATACTTTTAAATACATTTGGTTCAATCAAATCTTGTAAAATACTGCTAAAATATGCGAATCCGACTTGAATTTGTTGGCGACGCTTCTGTTTTGAGACAGCGCAAAGCATAGTAGAGGGAAGGAAACATGAACACATGAACTACTGAAGGTCGAAACGCATTGAAATACACTTTTTTTTTTATCTATTACAGATATTGTTTAGGTGGCACATGAAACGTGACATTGACCTGGCGAAGGAGGTCGTAAAAGTCCCCGACGCGACTTTTTCACTACAGCGTACCCGTGTGTCTTAACTCGAAACCTAAACGGCCGTATCCGGGTACGGCTACCGGTGACTTTACCCGTACCTGTACCGGGAATCGGGGTATCTTAAGGTCTCTAATTTTTCTTCAAACTATGCTTTGTTGTCAATGCATTGAATTATAAAACTATTATAGCGCTCAAGCTTGCGTGATTTCGCCTAATTTTAGCCGACTCGCCCTACGGCCTCGTCGGCTAAGAATTACGCGATATCACGCGCGCTTTCGCGCTATAATAGTTTACTGCAACGATGTGGAAAGCAGAATCCAGTAACACTGAATCTTCAAATAAAAACATTAATTTGTAGCTTATAGGATGGTTTTCTTTGTTATAAACTCACCTGCTACGGGCACGGAAATAACGGCTTGCTGGTTAGTCTAAAGGTATAAAAGCACGATTGGTGTAAAACGGGCAAACAATGTCTGCTAACAGAACTTTGGCTCTTAATAGTGCATGAAGTAAGAAGGTTTTTTCAATGTGGGATAGTTTTTAGATGTTAAAATGGCAAAAATAAGAATTTTGAAATTAGTGGATAGGATGCTTGTACCAGAAATATAGTTTTTGCCAACAATCCAGTGTCAATCACACCGTCATGTCCGAAGATCGTTCAAAATGACACACAAGAGCCACAAAAAAGCAGGGACAGATAAAATTATCTCATCAAATTTCAGACCCAATTATAAACACTTTCAGGGTGCGTTCGATTGAACATGTTCCGTGGAATAACAATATACAGAATGGTCACGCAAAAATCGCTTTTCGGAATTTGGGAACCACTGGAAAACTAAACATCTCCTATTGCCGCATTATAACCATGTTTTGCCAGATTTATACCACAAGTGTGCCTGAACAAATAATTCACGGAGACTATCTGTTTATTCTCATTCCGGAATAAGGTCAATCCAACGCGCCCTAAGTATGCCTTAGCTATATATAGAGTGGGTTGTTAATTCACTGAGGAGCCCCTCATAAGGCACAATAAAATGTTATGTTCACTTGAAGAAATTCTGAAAGTACTTTAAAACTTACCGGTGTTTGCGAGTTAGATTGTTTTCGATAGGCTTCTGATATATTAAGTCTTTTTTCTTTAAAGAAAATAGTACCCTAGGAACAAAATTATAAAAAAATATATAAAATTATAGTTATTGAGGTCTTTTATTAGACTTTACTGAAATGTATTTTTTGAAATATATATTTATGCAAACCAAGTTCAGGTTGTTTTCTAGTTTAGAAGTTTTTCAGGTTTGGAATTGTGAAATGTAATACCCTAATCAGCCTCAAGCTAATTTTCGCGGGGTTTTTCATTTCGTTATTTACCACGAAAATTAATCAACAGGAAGGAAACTTAAAAGTTGCTAGAGCTTGCCATAAGAGAACTAAAGTGCAATTTCATGTACCCTACCCTATTTTTCGAGGAAAAAACTCTTATACTGTATTCAGGGCCCGCGGAGCAGATTTTAAAGTGGACGGGCTAAAGCGATCTCGTAAGCATTTTGAATGTAAGTCGTGTAAAATGGGCGGAAAATGCATCAAAAATTGGTAACACTGCTTATATCTTTATAACCCAACATGTCTGTGCATCGCAAGCTCAACTTAACCCTGGGACGCAAACTTATACCCCCACCGTGGTACAAGGGGGAGTTGTTGCACCCCCCCCCCCCTCTTCTTGGATTTTTGCGATGTTGCAATATTTCGGAAATATTTTACATCTAATAGAAAGCCCGCGATGTGCTCTACAAGATAAGGTAAATATTATGGGTTGTGGCGTTGCTGGGGGTCCGTGACGTCATCCAAAATGGCCCCCAAGATGACCACCATCCTGAATTTTACTAAAAATTCAAATTTATCGGGAAAATGCGGAAATTGCAGATATATATTTGGTAGAGTTGCAAAATAATATACAATTAAACATTTTGATGCTTTTGGTAGCATTTTATGTGTTTTTTCATCGAGAAAAGGTGAAAACACGGACTTTTATTCAAAAATGGCTTGACCTCATGTCACTTATCACGTCATATCTCGTTGCCATAGCAACCAGTTATCGCCAAACTTTAACAAAATGTGTCTCAAGGATAAACGAACTGCTACTAAAGACAGCATGTACTAATCATAAATGGTCTTGAAAATATCGGAGAAAAACCTTAAGGGCACTCACCCCGCCCCCCCTCCCCCACTTGTACGTCCGAGTGTTATCAGACAAGAACTTTTTTTTAACACCTACTAACATTACAGGACTGAGACTTTTCTAAACATTGTAACAACACAACCAAAAAAATAACCGCTCCTGATTAGATGCCGGGTTAACCAGAAACAGCTCCTCTACCTGATATTGCTTATTTTTATTTTTCATTGAGAACAAGAACAAGAAGCAGATTTTATAAACAAAGCGCTTTGAAATGTCGATTAATAGATATTGAGCCCCTCCCCTCTGCGCGGTGCCTGACAGAAAGCCAGAGTGATTAAATTACTTTGTACGTGTCAATGCAAATAAAATGCTAATTTTTTTTAACCAGGGACTTTGCAGTTTTCTTAGCTGCGCGTTTGACTTAGCAACTATCGCAAAAAAAAAATTTTATCCGCAAAAATAAGGCCGGCCAATTTTGGGCATAGCCAGTTTCTCGAATTCTAAACCCCGTGAAAATATAAAAAGGCACTTTTAAGGTTGGTGAGAAAAAACATCTAAAATATCACCCTTAAGGGTCTTTCTTTCTTTCTTTCTTTCTTTCTTTTTTTGTTGTCAAAGAGGAAGGTGGAAGAATATTCTACTCCTATTCTATTCTACTACGGTTTGCTGGAATTTTTTTTTATAGAAAATCGTACGTCCAAGCGGGCGTTATTGAACCGCCGCGCCGATTGCCTGAAAGATAAAGCGTCTGTCAGTTGCTTACCATATTCATCACCTTTTGAGCGTCCTCTTCTCTGAAGAAAGTAACAAATCCGTACCTGGTTAAAAGAATCAAGCTTTCACTTTATTCAGTTATATTTTTTGCTATCCAACACACACATCCTTTAAAGGGGTTTGAAGACCACTTTTTCGTGCGATTCTTTGTCAATTTCTCTAAAATTGCTTGTCTAATTAGATTTACAACTACCACCGAAAAACAATTGATTACTCTCTTTGTGTTTCACCTGAAAAAGCCTAAATCGTTTCAACTACGATGAATCAAGATTCAGTCATTTTATAAAAAGCCGGAAAGAAAATGACGAACCCCCTGAAGTAAAACATTCATTTTCGGAACAGTCTAGCCTTTCTTAATTGATCGTCCGCTCGTCTGAGACGAGTACTTCTTGATCTCGGACAAGTGGATTTCCAAAAGCACTTGTCCGACGGGACGAGTACAATTTACCAGGAGAAATTTTGTCTCGTTTATCACTAGGTTCTAAGTTTCCCAAGCATCTCTGTGCTTCGTAATCTAACCTGATTTCTGCGAAATTCTGCCCGTTTTCCGACCGTACAAATTTCTTGAGCACATGTTTTTATTTAGCCTGGTTATTAAGGATAACTAGGCCGCTTGTTTACAGACTCTTTTCTTTGGCTTCGAATTCGTTCGTCTTGGGTGTTCCTTCATTGCTAAAAGTTTCAAAATGTCCGACAAAGATAGGGAGCACTGTTTCGACACAGGTATTTTGACAATTTGAAGCTAAATTTTACAATTTATAAACACAACGCTCACGTTCGTGCGTTACGAGAATGTGTGTTTCATGCGGATCGATATGCGGATCCTTATTCTTTAATTTGATTTTGGGTCTCGGAGGCACTCTGGCAGCTCTGTTAGAGAAACAAGACTCACTTTTCTACACCATCTAAAGTTAAAGAATGTTTGCTTCACGTTGTACACCTCAAATAAAAAGAATGTTCAATTTCAAGGCTCAAAACGTCTGGTCAACTTATCACTGGAAAGTATAATCTAATCTATTGCAGATGTTCCCGCGAGATAAGCCGCACCCCTAGTTTTGAGCAAAAAATTTGGACAAATGTGGCTTTAATATACGCCAGTTTTTACGGTACATTGTAAATTTGTTTTACTGCTACATGTTTTTAATTTATCCATTTTTTTGGACGAGTGAATTTCACTTTCGGACAACCAAAATTTGAGTGGCACTTGTGGAAAGAAAAACAGTTTTTTGCTCTGAAAATTTCAGAGTCGTTTCAGCGTACAATTGGAATTTTTGCTAAAGATCTCTCTGATCTAAACCAATGAAGACGTCAATGTGTTTAAAGGACGTGATGTACATGTATTGTTCTTTTCGTTATTCTATATACAGTCTGTAACACGTTCCTAGCCTAGGAATTTCTCAGGAGCACTTTACCAAGATGTCTCTTTCATTTGCGATGTTAACTATCGAGTTACAATCGAGAAAATCTGAGATCGAAATGATAAGCTGTTTCGATCAAGGAGTGCACAAAAATGTCAAAGCGACGGGTGATTTGTAACGATTCACCATTGATGACACGACCTTGACATGGATCTTCACCTAGTATGCTTACCCTTTACTCAATCCCTCAGCGTCGCGAATGATCTTGCTGTCCCTGACGGCTCCATACCGACTAAAGAACTCCTTAAGTTCTTCCTTTGTCGTCTTGAAGTATGAAAAAGAAAAGTAAACTACATCAGAGTTCTCAGTTTTAAAGTAAAACACGGGTACATGTAACTATAAGCACGCGCCATCTTTGACTACGAGTACGAAATCGAGTACGAGTACGACTTTGGAATTTCGAGATAATTGTATCCCCCGAACTATAACTCTTTCCTGTTGCTGACTAACACATAAATAAACGTTAGGGATAAGATTGGTGTGATAAGTAATTATATGAGGCACACGAATTTGGTTTTGAAAACTCGTACTCGTATTCAATCTCGTACTCGTAGTCCAATCTAAAGGTCGCTAATAATACAGACTTTCTAAAACTTTTCAAGAAGCGACTCGTATTAAAGTCAACAGAAACACTCCCATCTGAACGACAATGATGAATCTGTAATAAATAACGTTTAAACTTACATTGAAAGCGATTCCCCCGACAAAAATCCGATAAGGTATTTTTACCAAGCAGTTAAGATCCCCGGAGTTATCGATGAAGCCGCGATGTTCAACTGGCAGGTAGGCCTGGAAAGAAAGACAAACAAAGACATGATTTTTACCATGCCGCTTTTATGGCTTTAAGAGGATGCCTTGCTCTTACTATACTTCTTAGCTAAAAGTTTGATACATTCAGTAAACATTGTACTTTCTTTCTTGATGTCGTCTTAAGTTACTACTATTAAAGAGCTGAAAATTGGCAAATACCGCATCAATAATACGGTGAACGCCTTTATGATTGGCTTCTAAAGTCGTTAGCCATTTTCCTCATTTTCTTTACAGAAACTTGATTTTTCTTATGAGAACGTGGTTTGAATCGATATGAAATGTTACAATCTTTTTTAACTCGTGTAAACTCATAAAAGAACAAGAACGAATATAGCTCGATTATTCTAAATAATGTGTATTATGTTTCCACATAGTACAATGACATCGATGGAAACATGAAGTCCGAGAAAGCCCTTTTAAAATAAAATTCACTTCGATTTTGTATTTCGCAAGCAACTTCTGTTCACTCGTCTCATACATCCTAAATAACACGTATACAAATAAATTATGCTTTGGCTACAAACTTAATAACAGTTTCTGAAAGCTTACCATTCCGGTGGAGCAGTCAGTTGATCGTCGAACTTTTAAAAGCCGCCTCAGCAACAACAAAACGGATGAATAATTTATTTACCGGGGGAGGTGCGAAGTGATTACTCAAGTCACCGATTCATGTTTTGGTTATTTTTAAAAATGGTAAATTGATCAATTTGATAGAAAAACAAACAAAAATGACAAGAATAGTTCCTCTGTCACAAAAACTACGCTAAAAATAGCCCAAAGTGTTCGCGCACGAGGGTCAGGTCGTGGGAAATTCCTACATCAGTCAGTTATAATATATACGAACTCAAGGAAATATTTTACCAGGGGGTACCCAGGAAAAATATTACTCTCGCTCTCATTTCCACTAAAATAACCTTCAAGAAATGATACCTTGTAAATGAAAATTTGAAGAAAATTCGAGCAAATACTAATGCCAAAGTACAACTCTATTAGAAAAAATGGAAAATCACAAATGGCGAGCGGCATAATAAAAAAAAACCGAAGGGTCAATTTTATCCCTGAGTACTTCCCATGCCGTGATCTTCCCTCGCCCCACTGACTCTTTGAAATCAGGGAATTACTATTTATTGCATACATGTATTTTAAAAAAGAAAAGCTCAAACTGTTTGGTATTCGGGCAAAAAACGGTTGAAGTTCCCAGCGAAGAGACTGACTTTACGTGTAATTCACCCGCTCTTTAGGTTAGTTTATTACAATGTACAAATCGCTGAGTCAAAAAGTTTTAGAATCAGCAAAGGAAGGGCACCGGAAGTATCAGTAACTGATAAGCTATGCAAAACATCGTTTTCTTTTTCATTGCATGTATGTATTGCTTGCTCCTGCCAAGTAATACCTGGACAGAAATAGAATCATTTAACTTTTCGAGCTGCTTTATAAACATCGATATATTTGCGTATACCAATATCTCTGGTGTACAACTGGAGCTCATCATAACCCTGTGTACGACAAACACCACGTACTTTTAGATTCGGTTTTATACAGGGATCACCAGTGAGTTATTCAACTCCAATTCCAAACACGGTTCCTCCTTAATAACTCAGAACATGTCGTTCTAATAATGATTTCACAAAACATTAAATATATTAGGAAAATAGTATTACCTTGATGCTATCGTCCCAAAACATTTTTCGCGCGCCACAGTCTCACCGAATGTATTGACTTCGGTCGATCGCCCGATTTCTGCCTTGATTTTGTAGCTGCTCGTTAAAGTCCTTTCTTCGTTACATTAAAAGGTGCCTCAGTGATGTCAAACCACCAGGATACAGACTTGACTCAAAATCAACTGCAAGAACAATCGTGTCGGCTCCGGAATAATAGCCGGTGCGCGTGACAGCTCGAATTTCACCGCTAAAAGTTTGCATAAAAAAGGTGACACCTTTCTTTGCTTATAAATTACTATTTGACTCACTTCCTGTCAAAATTCAAAGTCAAGCTCTGAACTCACGTACAGTCGATCCCCCCCATGTGCGACCAACCTTTCGTAAGGGATGGACCATTAGAAAAGTGATGGGGGGGGGGGGGTGGGGTGGGGCAAAAGCAAAAAAAAAAAAATTTCCCCAGTAAATTGTTAAGGAAAAAAAATATTCCCACGCATTATCGCAAAAAATAATAAAAATTTGCCCAAGGACAATTAAAAAATAAACTATTAAAAAAAAAATATTCCAGCCATCGAGTGAAAAAAAAAAAGATTTCCACCTTGGGTGGACAAAAAAAAAATTCTTGCCTCTCCCAAAATTCCCACCCCCCCCCCCCCCCTCCCCCATCACTTTTCTAATGGTCCATCCCTAAGCGACCGCTTTTCCAAAAAAAAAAATTCTTCCTGTTAGATCACCTCGGCTACTCACGCTGGTGATTTCAATTGTTCTATTGTTTTTAACCTCTGGTTAGCGACCACCCGCCGATATTTCCATGTCAATACATAAGCAAATAGACTACGGTGTTTGCAAGTCCAATAAAACGAGAATTTTGTCCCATGCATATGTGTGTGCTGATAGGTGTTTTGTATTTTACTATATGTAATTTGTGATAATCGGTATTGACATAAATTAATATTTTGCCGACACGGAGCAGAGAACCGGGTACTAGTGTAGTGCGCAGGGGCTCACGGTTCGTGAGTTTGAAAACTGTTCGTTGATAGATTTGTGTCATTCTACGGTCAGCCTCGCCGCCTCTAGTACTGTTCAAACAAGTTCAATGTTACCCCGATTTTTTTGCTTTCCTCCCTGGCAATATGAATGAGGCTACAGCGGTACGACTAATAACACAGAACAACCAGGATCTTCTTGGTCAGTTTAAGACTCTGGTTAAAGATTCCAGTTTAGCTCTCAAGCGTTTCACATGAGGATATGGCTGCCCAGCAGATGACAGAAATCAAAAGAATCAAGCGCGGTTTCACTCCGCAATTCAACAAGAAGAGCAGAGAGGACCAGTACAACGTCAATAAAGCGATTAAAGAAACCATGAAGGACGCAAAGGCCGCTCTGGAACGCAAAGACATGCAGAAATTTAAGGATGCCTTAGACAAAGGTTTGGCTCTCGTGCAAGAGCGTGAAAAATTCATCCTGCTTGCAGATAAGTCACCGTTTGGTTGGAAAAACTGTCAATGAATACAAACATCATGATTTGGCCGACGACGAAGAAGACGAAAAGGAAAATTTACAGAGCCGTAAGCGTTTCACCGCGCGTTCTTCCCACCAACGAAAACCTTGCCGACGTCCATTCAGGCTAAATCTCCACAGATCGCAAGACAACAATCATCTAATTTCTTCTTTCGCCTTAATCAACAACATTTAGTGCAAAGATCTGCTACTGGTGTTTGCTTTGCGTGCGGAAAACCCCTGACTCTGTTCACACATGGAGTTGGACGAAGATTACTATCAGGAGGACTCTTGCCCATCATCTCTATATTTTGTTTTTTTTTTTGGACCCCGAAGTACAATGCGAATTTAAATCGGACCAGGAATTCGTGTCGGTCTAAGGGAGATTATATCGAGTAATTGAGTTCTGGAAGGGCATTAACGCGCCGAAGTTTATTATCGATGTTATTCCATTTGTATGCAAATTGCCGTTGCTCAAAATTCCCACGTCTTTTACGGCCAGTAATAACGCGTTAGCTTTGAAGGATTCTAGTTCCGTTGAGAATGTCATGAACGAGCTCATTAGTCCACATTGTATTACTGAAGTTTACGAGCCACCTTTCACTATTGACCCTTTGTTTGTGTTAACGCAAAAATCTGTTTAATAGCGTTTTATTTTAGATGTGCGTCACGACAAGAGAATATTTTAGATGCGAAGACTTGAATGTTGCCTAAGAGATTTAGAATCCGGGAGACTATATGTTCTCTTATGATCTTGTGGTCATCATCATGTTGAAGATCTTCGTTCATCGAAAGTTTCTTTCTTTTTCTTGGACATTTTCCGCCGGTCACGCTAGATATTTTATGAGTTTTCAGTTTTACCCTTCGGTCTTAGTTTAGCGCCTTACCTGCTGTTTACGGAATTGTTTAAGCCGTTAATTGAGAAATGGAGATCTGAAGCCGGGTAAATTGTTGCCTTCTTAGACGACGGTCTCGTCGCTGCTGTCGGTTACAACAACGCAAAGATTGCGAGCCTTCAGGTTCATGCCGATTTGCTTACCTCTGGTTTTCTTCCTAACGAAGCCAAATGTCTTGGGGCCCAACTCAGGTAATTTCTCGGCTCGGAACTGTCATCAACACGGCCACGTCGGAAATTTACGCTACATATAGACAGACAGATAGATGTGTTCCATATTGTTCCATATTGGTCGCTTCTTTTCGCGTCCCGGTTCGTAGGATTGCGAGGGTTAGCGGGGAAAATTATTTCACTCGGCTAATGCGTGGGCAACGTCTCCCAGCTTATGACTAGAAATCTATTTGCTATGATCAACACTGCATGCGTCGACATGGAACTCTTACGTTTACGTTTCCTCCCGAGAGTTTTGCTGAATTGATCTTCGGGAAAACCAACGTAGCGAGCCTTAAGGGCATACATATTTCGCCAGCCCGTCATAAGTCCATTTAGGTGATATATTCCGATGCATTGGCCTCATCTTGTGGAAGTTTTATAGTTTCGACGGCAAAATTTTTCATCAATACCCGTTCCGACTTCGAGAAAGCGCAAGGTTCCACGTTCAGAGAGTTGCTTGCCGTTTTTCCTGTCATTGAAAGCTTTCTTGGAGGCCAGTAAGCCAGTTACCTGGTCTACTGATAATCTAAAGGTCCGGCTTTACAACAGCCTGCAGTAGGCATTTTTCAGAGCTGTCTGTTCAACGATGTTGACATCGACATGCAGCGGATACTATTAAGGGATCTAAATACTATTGCAGGTGTTATATTCAAGTTTATTGATTATGTCGATTACACCATTCATGGCACGGTTTTCTATGCTCTCGACGGTTTAGCGGGTCCTCATACCTGTGATAGGTTCGCATGTTCATTCAACGCTAACGTTAAATGTTTTCAATTCCAGATTCTACCAACCCGGTTCCAGCGGTGCATACGCCTTTGCCCAAAATTGTTCCCATCACGACAGCCGGCTGCGTCCTCCGGTTTACTTAACGTGCATAGTCTTCAGCCATACGAGATCTTGCAGTGCTAAGGGAGCTCTCAGCGTACCATTTTGGAAGTCTGCCCATTTCTGGCCCATTCTGCGTTTAGATGGTTTTCCACTGGAGCACCTTTATTCATGATTGGGGCATTCTATCTAATTTAATTTGCCTAATTTACTTATAGATGTCAAGCCAGGAACTCTATTTTCGGTTGTAATCCCGTGACGGTCCCTTCATTAGCAATTCGTATTGACTTTAGTATCGCTCCTAGGTAGGGCTACGAGTTATCTAGTGAGAGCTTTCGTGTCCCAAGTGAATGCACGGAGATATGACTATTTTGCAGATTTCCTACTGAACGTATTTCAATCAGTCAAGTTTCTAGGGGTATTTTTTTTTTTTCCTAGATTGAATTGCCTGTTAGAGGTGTTATGCCCTAGATGGGCTTAATGAATGCCCTAGATGGGCTCAGCGTTATGCCCTGGAGGGGCTTACCGAATGCCCTAGATGGGCTCAGCGTTATACCCTGGAGGGGTTTACCGAATGCCCTAGATGGGCTCAGCGTTATACCCTGGAGGGGTTTACCGAATGCCCTAGATGGGCTCAGAGTTATGCCCTGGAGGGGCTTACCGAATGGCCTAGAGGGGCTCAGCGTTATGAAATGCCCTAAATGGTTTTCAACGTTACGTCCAAGAGGGGTTCAATGTTACGCCCTAGATGGGTTTTAATGTTACGCCCAAGAGGGGCTCAATGTTATGCCCGAGAGTGGCTTAGACAGGCTCAATGTTACGTCCAAGACGGGGCATGATGTTATGCCCTATAGGGGATCATCCCTATTTTCTAAGAGGAGCTAAATGGGGTTTAAGTTTGGTATTATCGGCTTGTCGAATCAGTTAGGAAAGCTTTCTGTTTTTGACAGCAGGGTTGCGAGCGCAATTTAAATTCAGTTTTTTTTTTTTTTTTTTTTTTTTTTTTATTTTCCGTTCGACCGTACATTTTTCTTTATGAGTTCGTCTCTTACATTATATGTGCTTCATGTTGTTCTTAGATATCTCCTCGTCCGCATTTTGGTCAGCAGGAAGCCCGGGCAACGTACAAGTTATCCAGCTAAAACAGAATCTGAAATTCACCGTGATTGCTTCGAAAGCCACTGGGTCATCGCAAAACTACCTTTAATGGATGGCAAGACTTTGCTAAAGACGTGTTGCGTATTCCTAATTTTCCGGTCAGACCTTTGGATCGTGCCCTGTATCTGCAACATCTGCTCGAGTCCACAAAGTCAGTGTCTGCATCAATTGTGCTTTCTACTATACGCTTTTAAGGGGGCGCCTTAGCTAGCCAGAGTTGATTCTCCTTCAGTACACCCGACTGTCATTGCTGCAAAAGAAGGCGCTCTTCGCCTTGCCAGCCAACCTACCACCAGGAGGAACGAGTCCCTCGAAGTTACTCGTCTCAAGCAACTTGCTGAAAAAACTGATTGGGACAATCTTCTACAATTAAAAAGTCTAGTTATGTTTATTCTCACTTTTTCAGGTTTCCTTAGAAGCTCTGAGTTATGTCTTATTCGTAGCAGGGATGTCCAGTTTAGCTTTGCTCATAACTTAAACGCAAAAGGCCCGGATAGCTGAGAATATCCACTGCCCGCAGTTAGCAGGTTAGCTAGTCGAGGCGATCAGCTAAAACATTTATGTTAAGGATTCACTGCCAAGCAGACTTGAAGTCTTCAAGTACTTGTCGGTCTGAGCTCTAGCCCTTTCTTTTGCTGTCTACTATGGGCCTGGCTGACCAACGCGCCCATGCCTCAACCTTTGAGTGTGTTCGGTTGTGTAGTGAAGGCAAAATATGTAATTTGTGATAATCGGTATTGACATAAATTAATATTTTGCCGACACGGAGCAGAGAACCGGGTACTAGTGTAGTGCGCAGGGGCTCACGGTTCGTGAGTTTGAAAACTGTTCGTTGATAGATTTGTGTCATTCTACGGTCAGCCTCGCCGCCTCTAGTACTGTTCAAACAAGTTAACTTTCGTCTTAGTTGTTTATTGTAATACCTTAAGATTTGTTATCGGCAGTTTTAGCCGCATTTTAGTCGTTTGTTTCTTAGTTAAAAACACCTTAAAACCCCAAAGGTAGCACCACTGCATAGGTCGGGGGTACACGGTCCCTATTTTTTCCAACAGTTGGTTTTTTGGGGTTTACGTGTCCGGCTCTGGTGCGCTTAGAGTTATCGTTATATCATAGTTCTTCGTCAATGACAAAATGTATCGTGGGCCTGGCCGGCCAACCTAGAGTTATTGTGATATTATAGTATAGTATATTATAGTAATATTGTAATACGATAGTCCTTTGTCAATAATAAAATGTATCATGGGCCTGGCTGACCAACGCGCCCATGCCTCAACCTTTGAGTGTGTTCGGTTGTGTAGTGAAGGCAAAATATTGAGTATTAAACTACGGGTTCGTATGATTTACCCGGGGGGGGGGGGGGACTCCGATATGAAAATGACGGGGGTGCACGTCGAACCTTTCAGGGTTTAATATTTGTAGATCGGTACCGCTTAGGGTGCTGAAATCTAAAGTGACTATGGTTATAATTATCGCGGTACCTTTTAGGGTATATTGAGCTGAAAAAATATGACAGCACTGATGTCTTGTGTTGAATAAAATTGGTACCTCTTAGAGGTAAAAATATATTTGAACCACGCCTATCAACCGAGATTCTGGAACCTTTTGGGGTGTTTTTCGAATTTTTCCGACGAGCACCCTCGTTATTTTTATAGGGCGATCCTTTATAGGGAGTCGCTTACGGGTTCAACTGTATTTAGCTTAGGATCAGTAACCACAAACTTAAGATTGAAACTGGCAGATATTAGACGAAATCTCGAGAGATGAAAAACTTTGTTCTGTCAGTGTGGTCTCCGTAATATCGAAGACGAAATCCATTTTCTGTTTACTGTCATAATTATTCATCAATTAGACATGATTACCAGTAATAAAATATATAATCAATTGCCGAATTTCAAACAATTATCACTGAATGAATTGATTTTAAAATTGATGAACTCCGAGGATTATTTTTAGCTGTTAAAGTTCCTTTCTTCCAGTTTTGATCAGCGAAACAAAATTGTTATCAGTCCAGTCTAGTAAGATTTAATGCATTGTAATCTGTTTATTATGATAGATTTTATTTGTTTGTTAGTTTTATTTGTTAACTTTCTATATAATCTTACGCTTTTGCAATACTGTAATTGATTTATAGCGGAGCACTCGCCGGGCCGCGCACCCCGATACTGGGGTCTATACTCATAGAACCTATGCCCGTCATTTTTCATGGTCATGGCTAGCGGAATGTTTCGCGGGCGCGTCGTGTGCCCGCCGGGCGTCCGTCGCGCAGGACTAGCTCGCGGGCGCGTATGACGTCGCAAGACATGCGTGTATGACGCCACACGCGCGGCTACACAGCCGTCAGCTCGGTGAACACTTTTTAAAGTTTTAAAAAAAGTTGGATCTTTCGCAGTGTTAGGCGGAGCAGTAAAGTCGTTATTTCCCTGCCTTTTTTCGCGGTTTGCTACTCAAGACAGGGATACTAATTAAGGGATACTCAGAAGCCGCTTTAGTGGAAAAAGAAGAGCTTTCAGGGATAAAATCTTGCTTCGAGGAACATGATATTATCAAGAGGTTACAGATTGTAATGATAATGTTGCGAGCAGATGCTGGACAGTAAAACATAACGGAAACAGTAAATGTACATACAGATTTTGATAATTTCATAAATTTATTTATTGGGTCAATTACCATGCCATCATTTTCGAATTACATACCATTATTAGTAGTTATTTGTGATCCATTGTTCAATCGGCAAACCGGCTGAGCACGTATTAAACAACGCTGAAAAACTCATAAAAGAACATTGCCTTCCCCGTGAAATGTCACTAAATCGTTCGTGACCTTGATGAATGCTTCCAGCAACAAATAAGTTTGAATTTGGCATGATACTTTTGCAAATAGAAACACTTACTTTGAAATCGAAGAATAGAGGAGCAAGCAACGTGCTATGGACGGAGAAAGACGCATTCAGAGCCAGGCGCATCTAAGTTATGATGACACCGCTGGACGTACACTTACTCAAAATCATGCATCGTAACAAATAAAAAATCGAGACTGCCGCATAACATAAGGTGCAGGGAACCCAAGGATCCACAGGCAAACCAAAGATTAATGTGCTACTCGCCTGGGGGCTCGCAGCAATAAATCACAGTTTTCGATGGGAATTTATGTTGACATCAATTTTTGATTGACTTTTCCTTTGTGTTCATGTTTATGAAACGTTCAAATTAAGTCGTGTTGCTATCTTGAATTTCAACGAGGACAGCTCTGCCTTGATGCGTTATAAATGGTACGTGTTTGGTTTTAAAACATCAATTAATGGAGATTTGAATAAAATTTTTCGAAAGAAGATTGTGTTGGCCGTTTTTATGTCTTTGTTCATTCATTACATAGATTAAAAAGCGATTTTATGTAAACAAAACAAGACTTAGATTTTCTGTCTTCACTCGCGTCGACTTATTATGCAAATATCTTAATGTATTTTTGCAATTTGGATTTCCAAATCAGTTTCTCGGGCAATTTTTGACAAACAAAAACTGTATTTTATTCGGAAAGTAGTCGTACTAGTTATTCTAGACAGTTGTTTTTGTGAACTTTTGTACGGTCTAAATGTGCTGTGCAGACGGTTGGGCTTACTGTTTTTTGAGAATTGCTAAAATTTAAAAATAGCCCGGTCGTCAATCTTAATTCTTGTGCTTCCGATCTTTCACCTTAGTTAAGTTTCACCTTAGTTTATAAGCTTGTTCAAAGTGCGACGCTGTTAGGCTCTGCCTAATCTATATATATTAATTAGTCATGCAAATAAAGCTTGTTGTTGTTGTTGTTGTTGTTGCATTTAGCTTAGGCAGAATTTTCGTCGAAAAGTTGCCTCAATAGGAAAATAATTGTCTTACTATTTAAAATAGTCCAATCCCTTGTCTCGCAACTTATTTAATATATTAGGTGTGCTTCCACAGCAGGCCATTTTACCTACCGAGCGGAACATTCCCCCCCCCCCAAAAAAAAATGGGCGTGGCTGCCCCTGACTCCCCTTTGGGCAAGGACTCTCTTTCTTTCTTTACTCTGTTTACTAGGCGTAATAGCAGACTACTGAATTTTAGAGTTAGTGAAGACCTTCTCGTTCTTTAGAATTAAATCGATTAAATTATTAAAGCACCTTAGACTTTGAGGTGGCCTGTTCCAGGCGACAGGCGTTCAGCCAATGAGGAGTTGGCCTGCTCCAGGCTCCGAGATAGTGGGGAAAGCGCGAAGTTAAAAAAATGAAAAAAAAAAAAAAAAAAATCGCGGGGGAACTGGGGAGAGGGTGGTCCGCCGACCTCCCTCTCCCAGTTTTCTCGTGATTTTTTCTCCTTTTTTTTTAATTCGCGCGTTCCCCACTATCTCGGAGCCTGGAACAGGCTAATGAGGAGTGGAGGGATAAGTGACGAGTGCTGACGGTGGGGAATAGGTGCGAAAGAGCGAAGTGAGGGAACTGGCTGTTCAGTTTCTCCCTCCATCTCCCCAGTTTGGTCGCTTTATGTTTGCTTTTTATCGCAGTTTTTTTCTTCGTGTTGTTCCCCACTGTCTAACGCTTGGAGCAGGCTAGGAAAACTTTGAGCAGTTTCTTATTTTTCTTCAAAGTGGACCGACCGCGATGCGAGAGTGGTGTGATCAACCACTGGCGTTACAAGCTTCGCCACTTGTGCCACAATTTTCTCCGTGGGATATGTTTGCAGCAGGAGCTTTGCTTGCAGTCATTTTAGAAGCGAATGCCAGCATTCTCGTGGCGGAATGAATACAATGAACATCCTGCGTTAATACTTACGAGCACTTGTGACTAGTGCCATTGGAACATGGCGGAGATGGGCAAACTGACAACCGAGCGATTTCTACTATGGCTGTAGGAGAGGAACAGAGTGGGATGACCTCTGCGGAAGACCTGACCTCTCTGAGCTTGGAGTTTGATACAAGTACATGTATCGAGCAACTTTGCGACATTCTTGTAATGTATAGATGGTTGGTGCACATAACAAAAGAAGTTCATTAAAATTCTTTTGCAGGTGTGCACCAACATGGCCGCCGTGACATAACGTGAAAACCACCAATATCATGCTTTTATTATGACATCTTTATTCCCGCGACTTGTTCCCACGTGACTTTTAGTTCGGGCCAGAAGAGCTGTTGATACAAATTCACTAAGGTCAAATTAGACAGAAAAATAGTCGTATTTTTTTTGCGTTGGTCACACGAATGCGTGCGTGCGAGTGGAGACTGGAGAGAGACCCCCTACGGCGTGTGAGGCTCGCGCGCGAATCCACATTTTCCAGGCTTGCCTTTGCGAGTGGGCAGCGAAAAAAAAAAACACTGTTTTGCAGTCTAAGGTCAAATTCGAGTCTTTCTTTCGCTTATAAGCCACGTATTGACGATTTTTTTTTTTTTTTTTTTCCTTCGCTGTCAATGTCATGAGCTTCCGTGTTCTGACCGCCCATTGCCGGATTAGCTTGCTAAAGGCAATTATGTTAATTAAAGTTAAAGTTAAAGATACCCAGTAGCCCGCCCCAGGCGTTTAGATGGTAAAGAACGAAGGATATGCGGCGCGCGAGGGAAAAAGATTGCGAGTGCTTAAAATGGAGGAGGGAGCCTCGTACCCTCTGGCCCAGTCTTCCGAGTCGTTTTCCTCGCTCGTTGGCGCGCCGAGTTTTAGCTGCTCCATAGCCTGCACAACAGGCACTTTGGGCGGTGCTCAAGCGGGCTTTGAGGCACGAGCGCAAAGTGTGAGCAACAAGTGTAGACAGAAGCATGGCTTCTGCCTTCTGCTGTTACAAGATACAGTCAACTCTTGCGTAAGCGGACACCCTTGGGAATTGAAAAAAAAAGTGCCCGTCAGTAGAACTGTCCTCTTACGGGAACTATTCCCATAAGCGGACAGCAGAGAAAAATAGGGTGGATTTCCTCTTACGGGAGAGTTATGAGGAGTTATGCGGTTGCTGTATCTAATTTAGAAGATTGCAGTCTATAAACCAAAGCCAAGGAACACGTTAACACAGTTACTGGATTAGATAAGATACTTGGTCACATTTCTTTGAGGATGGCTGTATTTGTCCCCAAGTTTTTAAAGCGCGGAACAAACAAAGGGAAAGTCATCATAATGGGTAAAAGTGTCAACGGAGGAGCTGGGTACGGCTTGGAAATTCCTTGTAAACACCTTTTTTATGGTGATATTAAAATATCTTTACCGTGGCTCAAGTCCAAGCTTAATTATCTGGGATACATTGTTCGGTACAGTCAGTACCGAACAATGTATCCCAGACGAACGTGGCCATGCCGTGACACTACAACGTTACGTAAATGTCTTGTCTTAATAATCAATGAACTACAACAACTTGAGAGTCGGAAAAATCAGTTATGCTCTTTGGATTACTTAATCACCGAAAATGAAATACTTATAGCTGCGAAAAGATTAAAAAAGTAATAAATCGTCTTTTTCAGATAAAATAAAAAATTAAATGATTAAAGCTAGCCTTCACGGTTGGACAACATCACTTTTCAGCAGCAGTAACCTCCTGTGATCTCAACCATTCAAACGAATAGAGAATTGCATTACTAATGGCTTGATTCCCAGTATATAGAACAAAAACTATAGCAGTATGTAAAGGGAACAGGAGACAGCACTAGCTCACAAGTTTCAAAAATGGAATTTAATTGAGACAATGAAAATAAACAGAACACAACTGAATATTGTCCTGGACCCATGTCCCACAACAGTACTTAATACATCCACTTTCAGACCAATTTTCCTTCTAACAAAAATTAATGAAGATGTGTGTGGTGGGGGGGTGGGGGGGGGGGGGGGGGTGGGGCGTTGGGCAGTCCCATGGCAGTTACATTGACCCACAGCTCAAAACCCAACACTTCGCCACACCAGGTCCCATTTATTTTATTTTAGGAAGACAGGGCACAAAGTACAAGTTAAATTGAAGAGACTGAGAACAAAAATGTCTCAACATTAAATGAGGTCATTGCCAGCAAGCAACCCAACCTCCCCATTTAAATCAGAAATTCCATCTCTCCCTCCCACGTCGCTAAAATTTGGCAGTGCATTCTCCCCCGAGCTTCGCGAGGTTCTGCGAGACACGTATTTCTAGTATGTAAATTACACTTGTTTGAATTGACCCTGCAAGACGCAAATTGACCCCTCCCAATCCATGTGCTGTATCTCTCAGGGCGAAGGTGCCGCGCCTTGACGCTGGACGTGGTAGACTAAGACCCAGTAATTTTTTTCAACATGGCGGTTTAAATTAACGAATGCGGTATGTTTTTACAAAGGCAGTTTTTCTCGCGGATATATGCTTTTCATTTACGAACGCTTTACAACTGTAGTTGGAAAGTGTCCAACAAAATTTTACGTGAAGGTACAGTGCATTGTGACTTTATAGTAGTAGTGTGTGTCGATCGCCCTCTTTGTCTTATGCACGCATAATAATTTCACGATCAGTTTTCCATCTGGTATTTAAATTAAATTTTCAACTTAAGGTAATTCCTTTATCAGCAACTACGGTACACAATACAGGGACAATTTTCAAGAAGTATTACTTAAGCGGCTCGGCGGCTCAACAGTAAAGCAAAACGATTTAAAATCATTATCTAGAAACTTATAAAAGAAATGCAAGTCTAGCTCTGTGCTCATATTAGCTCATGAAACGAGGTCCGTTGCTCGTCGGTTCGGCAGCTCGTCAGTCGAGCCAAGTGTTCAAAGAACGAGGGAGGCATGTTTTTGGTTGCTCTGATGTCAGTCGAGTTTGCTGCAAGCCACCGAGGGGAGGGATCCCAGGCTGATGTGAGGACTTTGCTAATTGTGTATTTCAACGTTCTTGTGTTTTCCCAACTGTGGTGGATTTTTCTAACAAAGTCCCCAATATTTGGGAAAGCTAAACACCCAACAAGACTTGAAGATACACTTCATTTTAGTTCTTTGAACAGTCACGCAATTAAGGCTAGGGATGACTATTGAGTAAAATTTTACTATTGCAATCTGATTGCAATAGTTGGGCCACTATTGCGATATTATGGCAAAAGTTGGATCAGTATTGCGATAGTATTGCGATAGTATTGCGATAGTATTGCGATACTAAAAAGTAAAGACCAGACTTATGATGACTCACTTTTTCGTCTTCCATGATTGTTTTGGCGTGGCACGTGATACCATTGTGTAGCTTCCCCTCCAGGGAATAAATTTTATGTTGTATGATGGTACTGATGGAGTTGCTGATGGATTGTGTTGTCCTCACCTTATAGCAATGTATGACACAAACAGACAATTTTATTTTATTTCAATCAAGAATACAATAGGTATGGTAAAGGGTAAGGTAAAGTCGTACACGAGCCACGGATGGTCCACACGGCCGGAGCTTAACCCGATTTCTGTAGCATGAAGCGACTAGGAATATTGCTACTCCCCCCTGCATGGGATGCTAGTCCATCGCAGGGTTACCCCCAGCATTTTGTCGCCAGTACCCATTTATACACCTGGGTGGAGAGAGCCAGTGTGGAGTAAAGTTTCTTGTCTAAGGAAACAACACACTGGCAATGTACCCATTTATACACCTGGGTGGAGAGAGACAGTGTGGAGTAAAGTTTCTTGTCTAAGGAAACAACACACTGGCAATGTACCCATTTATACACCTGGGTGAAGAGAGACAATGTGGAGTAAAGTTTCTTGTCTAAGGAAATTAAACAACACGACGGCATAGACCAGGCTTGAACCACCGACCTTCAGGTTGAAAGTCTGATGTGCTAACTACTAAACCACCGCGCCTCCACTTGTACAATAAGTATAATGCAGCCAAAATGCATTCGATTTTTTGCCCACTATTGAAACTATTGATAGTCAGGCCAAACTATTGCGATTGTTACTTCAAGACTCTCAAGAGTTCCAACAATTAAAATTCAAGAAAAATCCCAAATTTTGTATTGTAAATATTGAAAAAAAAATGGTACCATGCAAAAGTACTGCCAAAGAGGTTTCATTTGAATGGTCCATTGACAGACCAACTGTACACTTCATGTCTCCACAATAATTTTGACCCTGAGAGTGTTAGGGTTAAATATATGTTTAACAAATTATTACAACTATATTTTCTTATTTCTCTTTTTATTTCTCTTCTTTTATTGTCTCTCTTTATTTCTCTCATTTCTCTTTTTATTTTCTCTTTTTCTTTTAGATCTAACACTTGCAGTATCAGTGCAACAAGTGAAGACCACTTCACCAAAACCAGTAAAGAATTTTTCATCACCCTTCTCTATACCATTGCTTCAAACATTCCTCTGCAGCCCTTGGGTTAGTAGAAGTGGTATATGCGGAGATGTGCGCAACTACAGCCCTAGTGTGTCATTAGGATTGCCAACGATTTCCACTCCTGAGCAAAAAATTCAAGACTTGGTTTTTCCATTCCACTTAACAAATGTTGACTTGGCCATTGGTGATCAAGAATCTCATGAACTTACAGTTGGGGATGACATAAAAGATACGCCTACAGTAGCGTTCAGCAGTATCCTGAAAAAACGTCACAAGAAAATGAAGAAACACAAGTATAGAAAAAGACGACAGCTAGAAGTATTCAAGCGCAGACATTTGCAAAATATCAAGGATCGAAAGAGGCGAGCTAAAGAAAGAAAAGAAGAGCGGAGAGCACGAGAGGAGGCCAGGGGTTAGTGTAGTACAATCCTTTCTGTGCCATAAAAGAAATATGAAACACTGGACAAAATTTCACTTTCACTTTTTGTCAAACTATGAATAAACCCAACATTTTTTTGTAAATGGTTGAAAATGTTAAAAAGACCATTTTTCTGTAATGTTTGCCTTGCTTTTCAGTTTTTAATTTGAATATGAGCATATGCAACATTTTAAACAATAACTGAATAATAAACAAAAAAATTCAAAGCACACTGTCTAGTTGTATAAGCATAATGTGAAGCTTTTCACATGGCATAGTTCCTGAAAGCATAATGAATCTTTCCACAAGTATAATTAGTATCAACTTCACCCTCGGGTTGGGGAGAGGGTCTGGGGCAGTACTTTTTTTGGGGCACCGGTAGTGTGAGTTTGAGATTCTGGCAGGTAGTTGATGGGGCTTAATGCCGTTTATAATTTAGTCTGCGATCAGGCACTCTTTTTTCTCGAAGTGGGAGAACGCTCTCCGCTGACTTTCCTTCCTTCCGTTAAAAAAGAGCGCCTGATTGCAGGTTACTAATTCAGCTATGAAAGAGGAGATGTGGTGGTGTAATGGTTAACACATTGGACTTCTGATCCAAAGGTTGTTGGTTTGAGGTGGTCTTGCCCATCATGTTGTTTCCATGGACAAGAAACATTGCTCCACATTGTCTCTCTCCACCCAAGTGTTTAAATGGGTACTGGTGACAATATACTGGGGGTAACCCTGAGGTGGACTAGCATTTTATCCCGGGGGGGGGGGGGGGGTGAGGGAGGGGTCCTGTGGCTCATGTGCACTCTAGCATTTTTTCTTCTGTGGGTGCAATTTGTTTTCTTATTTTTCAGCTAAACTATGGAATGCACTGCCTGATTTTATCCGCACTAGTGTGTTTGAAGACTTTAGAAGAAAAATTCAGTGTTGTACCTTTGTGTAGTCCCTGTCTCGCTTAGCTATATGAATTTTTTTTCTTAATAATATAAATTTATTTGTAAACACTATACAGTTTTAACTTTTATGTTCTCGAAAATATTTGCTTCTGTAAGCTACTCTAAAATTCGAGTGAAAATAAAGCTTATGTACATGTAGTGCTTATTAGGGAGGTGCTTTTTTCATATATTATATGGTACATGCTACGTACAGTTTACAGCAACACAAAGAAAAGAACATAATATTAACTTGAAGTGTTTATTAGAAAATAGCTAACTTTTCAATCTGCTGATCTTTCTCTATATTTATAATTACCTGTAATTATAAAAAGTAATATTAAGGGTGTATTCAACTGGCTTTATTCTGTGAATATACACAGAATGGTGATTAAAATCACTCACTCAAGCTTTGTAGTTTCTTTTCAGTCCCTTTGTAAATTATTAATTTTAAATTGTTCTGTTTTATTCTCCTTTGTTATTACTTGCGTGGCAAAAATAAAAAATAAAAATATGGGGACTGAGTTTGGACAAACTGCAGGAAAACTAATAAAATATGTTATTTTTGTATAATAAGAACATAATACTAATACTACAAATGTACTGAACAAATGATTTGAATTTTTCATCCATTACAACTTAATAATAATAATAATAATAATAATAATAATAATAATAATAATAATAATAATAATAATAATATGAGGCCTGGCTGAGGGCATAACAGCTTTATGTGGAGTGTTGTCATTTTTAACCCATGAATATGCACATGCGTAATGAACGGGTTATCGGTAACGGCGGCTAATTCACTCACTTGCTCGCTCGATCCATCACTCAGATGTAAACTCTTTCCTCATATCTACGTTAAAATAACAAAATTTGACCTTAGTAATTAGTCAAATCCTTGGTAGCGCAGTGCATAAGTGAAAGGACCATAGAGCCGGCGGCAACTGAAAGACGCGAGTTCGAATCTTGCCCAGGACGGATTTTTTTCTTTTTGTTTCTCTTCAAACTGAAAGTTACTGTTTTTTTTTGTTTGTTTGTTTTGTTTGCATTCATCGAAAGTCATTGCATTTAAATTCCAAAAAAAAACCCACAATATTGCGTTACCGTTAGCATGTCGTATTCACGGGTTGGCTCGAAGAAGCCTTTGATTCACTCACAAACTTAAAGCAAAAAAAACTAAAGAATTATGTTGCTATTTTATTGCTTTCATGTTAGTCAAAGATGATTAGTATTAATAGAGATCTATTAATAATAAAAATAATTTTGGCCTGAAGAGTTTATATTTAGCCAAAATATGTTTTGTCCTTTTTTTAATTGGCCAGGAGTGAAACAGCATTGTTTGGCCTGATTGCATCTCTCTACTTAACGTACATGATGCAGTCATAACTTTAGCAAGAATTAAGTGCTTTCTTAGCTTAAATACACAAATGTAAACATTCGACATAAGGTGGTTAAACCCATAGCCCTTTGAAGATGTATTTTTATCTTTTAAAAATGGGAATATGCAAGCAATCTTACCAAAAATTCAGTTTTGGTATACATGTAATGAGCAAATTATAAGCAGATGACATTATTTTCCTATAGAATTCCATTGCACACAAACTGGTCTAAGAATTACAATTCATTGCATTCAAAATGCACAAAACAGTCTTGATCAGATGTTAGTATAAATCTACTAGCGTTCTATCATGAATGTCGTATTTCTCTTGTTGGCTATGCTACTCACTTAATAATCTGTCCTGTTGTAGAAAGTGAGTGTGTGTGGTTGTCAGTGTGCAGTTGTTATTTATGTCATTATTCAATAAAAACATGAGCCTGTCTTGTTAAGTTTTGAACATCTAGTTGATTTCCATGTGCAATAGTTGATTCGGGCTCCACCCTTATAAACTATCACAGGCTTTGCTCTTATCTGCTATCACACAATAGAAATCTTGAACTCATAATCTAATAAAGAGGGGTGAGTGGAATTAAGCCCTAAGTGAATTCTGATCAACTGCTAGATTCTCCTTCCAGTTTGTCTTGTATATGCTCATGTAACAAAGGGAGAATTTGGCTATAGATCAGGAGTCACTTAGGGCCTTTAATACCAAACTGGAATAAGGCCCTTAGTGACTCCTGATCTGAAAGCAAATTCTCCCTTTATTACATGAGCATATACAAGACAAACTGGAAGGAGAATCTAGTAGTTGATCAGAAGTCACTTAAGGTTTTATTCCACTCACCCCTTATTGTTATATAAAATTACCTACATGTAGCTACCAGACTTAATATTTTAAAAGATTTAGTTCTTGAAGACAGACAGTGACGTGGTTTTGCTTGTTGTTACAGCTAGGAGGGCTGGCCTGGTGCTGGGACAGGAGCATATCCTGAGGGTGGCTGAGAGCTTGTTTGACCTTCTATGGTCACGTAAGGGGTACCTAGAACAGAAACTTTTGAAAATTAAATTTTGTTTATTATAATTACAATCTGTTTTTATACTAAATTAATAACCACTAACAGAGTCATTTTTCTAGATGTACCAAACAGACCCAGAACCAGGGTTCTCCCTAAATTTCAGCTCAGCAGGTAAGGGATTTTTGCTAAGCGGTAAAGGGAAAACTGTGTGTCTTAAAAATGTTCCGGGGGCAAGTGGTTACAGGCGGTAATATGTGCTGCTTCAAGCGGTAAATTTTACCGGTTGCCGCCTGATAAGGAGAACCCTGCCCAGAACCCTTTAAAGATGAATTACAGACTCACAAACAAGGAACGTTTACTAGCGAAAATGAAAATTACAGGACAAACTTACTGTTTTCTTCATTATTAATGTCAGATATCCTTGCCAAACAATAATACAAAGTAAAAGAACCTCAAAGTTTTCCCAAACCTACATTTTAGCTCACTAAGCTTTTGAAAACACAACGGCCGTAATGGCGGACTGCGGTTCACTCCAATTAACTCCATGTATAGCTGTTACCGAAGCGTAACATATCAACAAATTCAAAACAACAAATGAAAACAAACCCTGAGATTGCGCAGTACAGACTGTAATTCAGCTTTAACCCTCGGACATACAAGGGGGGAGGGGGGGGGGGGGGGAGGGGGGGGGAGGGGTGGTTGCCACCCCCCCTTAAGATTTTTCTCTGATATTTTCAAGACCATTTAGGATTAGCAGAAGTCGTTTTCAGTAGCTGTTCACTTATCCTTAAGACACATTTTGGTAAAGTTTGGCAACAACTGGTTGCTATGGTAACGAGATGGTGTCATAAGTAACATGTGGTCAAGCCATTTTTGAATAAAAACGCGTTTTTTTCACCTTTTTTCAGTGAAAAAAACATATAAAATGCTACTAAAAGCACCAAAATGTTTAATTGTGTTATTTTGCAACTCTAGCAAACAATATTTGCAATTTCCACATTTTCCCGATAAATTTGAATTTTTAGTAAAATCCAAGATGGCGGTCATTTTGGTGGCCATTTTGGATGATGTCACGGACCCCCAGCAGCATCACAACCCGTAATATTTACCTTATCTTGTAGAGCATATCGTGGGCTACCTATTAGATGTAAAATATTTCCAAAATATTGTAACGTCGCAAAAACCCAAGGGGGTGAGGGGGGGTGCAACAACCCCCCTAATTGTTCTACGGTGGGGGTATAAGTTTGCATGTACGTCTGAGGGTTAAGCACTAATTTCAACAAACAAATTTCCCTTACAGCACTCCATATTTTTCTAAATATAAAAGTCTATTGATGGGAGAAGTTTTATTATGGTGATCATTTCCTTACTTCCCTGTTTGATTATACATTGATATACTTGATGCTTGTCACTGTTAAAGGGTTAACTACGCCTGCAGTGCAGGTGTTTTATGGCAAGGGAATGCTTTCTGAATTTGTGCGCAAGCTCGTCCACCACCTTGGATTCCTAAAATGTAGGCAGTTGGGACAAGTCAAAGGGTCAGTGGGGATTCTTTCCCCCCACCTCTTCCTTTGTCTTTCTGCCTGATACCCACCCTGTTGGTCGCATTTTATAATTATACTCTCCCCAATCTTACACTAGATTGCGAACATTTTGCGAACAACTAAGTGCTTGATCACCACAAAATAAGCCTGAACTGCAGGGTAACCCGCACCCAAATGTTCTGGCATCAGACAAAAAAACTCTTTCAATACCAACATCCAAATTTATGTATTAAGGTGCAGGGGCGGATCTAGGGGGGGGGGGTGCAGGGGGGTGCAGGGGGTGTGCACCCCCCCCCCTCTGAGATGACCTGCATCTTTCTAATATAACTGGTATTCTGCAAAGAAAAGGAAAAAAAATGTGGTTACGTCATTCCTTAGAGGTGCAGCCTCTCCTAAGAAAAATCCTGGATCCGCCCCTGAGGTGTGAGTATAGTCGGAGGTTTTATGGTGGAGTTAAAGGAGCTGTGCATGATCCTGATGTGCATGCAACACCTAATGACTGATTACCTGTCCAGCTGTACCCTTGTTCTCCTCCTCTACTGCGGTGATTTTGAAAAATAAGCAGACATGACAGAGGCTAAAATGGAGAATGAGGACAGTAAAATTAAATTAAATTAGCATTTATTTTATAATCTATTTATTAAAAGCAGAATTTAGTGCATAGATCAGAGTACATTGCATATCATTTTTGAGTACTTCACTTAATTATTCATATGATCTTATCAAAACAGATTACCCGAACATTACCACAATCTAATTGACTGATTAGAAAAATGAAAATTACTAATATATTACTTAACATATTTACTCTAAAGGGTGCCACCTCCAAATAGACGTCATACATAACAGCAAAAATATTAATAACTGCTGCTCTCAAATAAGCTCTGCACCCCTCAACAAGAATGCAGGCACTTTTTCGAAGCAGTACTTGAGTTCATTAGAGCAGTGAATACATTTGAATGTGTCAAAGTTGTGATGCATTATGGAAATAATTATTCTTTCTTCTTTCTTTTACAAAAAAGAGTAGTCAGATGTTTTATAAAAAAAGATATCATGATTGTAAAAAAATGATATTATTTTAATGGCTTTTTAATGTGCACTGCCCCCAAACAAGCACCACCCTCCAAAGTGTTCGTATTAGTCAAAAAATTTAATAAGGGCTGTAGTGCTTTTTCAAGTAAATATGGTAATACTATAATAAGCATTATTCACCACTAGAAATAGAGGCCACTTTACAGTCATTTATTTAGCAATTATTTAATTTGTACGTACCTTTAAAATCAAACTCAGAATAGCCATCCTTGTGAAATGGGCAAAATGTCAAGAAAAGAGTAATCTAAACCACCAGTTAAAATTATTATTAACCAAAGAACGAAACCAGATAACCACTAAAATAAAACAGGTCAGTCTTGTCTGGGTGAGTTCATGCAGCCTTTTGTCCAATCATTTTGGCCATTTGAAGGATGATACATTGCAGTAATGGTGGCAAGCCTAAAATGTTTAAATTAGTGGTCTTCTCATTGAAATTTGAACTTATGTGTAAAATTTTGAATGGGAAGTACATGTATTCAGCTCTCTATCCACTTTCCAAAACTGAAGAGAAATGTTTAAGAATAAAAATCAGCAATAAAAGTTTTAAGGCAACATTTCGATGTCGCCATGACATCATTTTCAAGTGAGAAAATAAAAATTCAAACTGACTTATTATATGTGGTGTAAGGTGATAAACTTAACAATAGGTAAACATATACCTGCCAACTTTTTGGGAGTGATAGGCGTGAGATTTTTTCGTGGGAGTGCCAGGATTTCCGAAGGCAACCCAACCAAATCCGAAGACAACCCGATCTATTCCGAATATGTCCGAAGTTATCCGAAGATGTCCTGAAGAATTCGGATGTTGTCATGGACCTCAGACCACCGTTTAATAACATCCAGCTATACCTAATTGTAATGTTCAGAACGAACCTACAAAAAAGTGCCATATTTTCATGAAGGTAACTATATTTTTAATTGGATCATGCAATCAGTTAAGGCTGTTAGCTCAAATCTGTAAGTCAGGTGTGAGAAATTGCCCCATAGGCGTGAGTAGGAGTGAGATCAGAGTTTTGGACTCGCAGGCGTGAGAGTCACGCCTAAGGAGTGAGACTTGGCAGGTATAGTAACATATTTTTTTGTTAAGTTTATCACCTTACACCATAATTACATTAAGTCAGTTTGAATTTTTTTTCACTTGAAAATGATGTCACGGTGACATCAAAATGTTGTGTTAAACTTTTTTTTCGCTGATTTTTATTCTTAAAGGTCCATCCAAATTTAATGTGATTTGAAGAGAAATAGAAAGGCAAAAAAAAAATAGATCTGCATAGTAATGCTTCAACTGGAACTAGGGCATTTCAAATTTTGAAGAAAATTTGAAGATCTATGTTACATAGTAGGCTAATTAAATTATTTTAGGTTAAAATTATTTCAAACTAGGTTAATTTTTATTTTCCTTTGTCTGAGATTACGTTAATGAA
The DNA here is from genome assembly GCA_022457155.1 of Cladopsammia gracilis. Lineage (NCBI taxonomy): Eukaryota > Metazoa > Cnidaria > Anthozoa > Scleractinia > Dendrophylliidae > Cladopsammia > Cladopsammia gracilis. Next base: position 265,825 of record JAJGOT010000272.1, on the reverse strand, counting down.
TCTGGGACAAAGGAAAATAAAAATTTACCTAGTTTGAAATAATTTTAACCTAAAATTATTTTAACCTACGACATCTATATGGAATTTGTTTATGTAATCAGCATGAGGATATTCAATAAGTTATGGTCTTATCATTTATCAAGGAACTAAAAAACTGTCTTGAAATCCATTAATACACTTTATTACATAAAAATGAAAGTGAGCGTTGCATAAAGAACATTAAAAGGTGCTCAATATGATCGAATGGTATTTTTGGCAAAAATATTCACTGAATTACACTTACTATTTTAACTACAAATAAATTCTTCCACAAAATGACTACAAAAAAGGTAACAACAAGTTTAATGCTCAGTTCATGGGATTTTTAGCAAGAATTAATTATGTGTTCTCACATGGAAAATAAAAGGATACCCAACACTAAACCTGAAGTGAGAAACCGCTAAAACAGACAAAAGGATAAAAAATTATCAGACTCCAAGAGTTACATGTCAGGGCCGTAGCCAGTATGAGGCAAACCGAGGCACTTGCCTCAGCCATGATCTCAGTGTTTTGTTTAAACGTAGTCATCATATAAAGACCCTAAATAGCTAGGCGAGGAATTTAACCATGAATATTGCCTCAGTCCTTATTTTTTTTTTCTGGCTACGGCCCTGCATTTACTTAATAATGTTATCTGACATGGCAAAAGAAGGGTAAATAGAACACAATTTGAGAGTGAAAAATTTCAAAATTCGGCATAAGCTGTTTTTATAATGCCCCCAGCCCTTTAAGTGTACCTATAATACACTGTATAAAGTGAATAAAATTACATGTAGTACATGTAGTACATGTAATAATTGCTGCAACTTTGCTCAGCCAATTGCAAATATTGGCTTAATACTTCTCATAACCCGCTAGCACAGGTCTTTAAAATAAATATATAAAATATTAACCAACAAATACGTATGTCATGATCATTTTGTGCATCTTTTACATACACTGTACTTTACCAATGTAACACTTAAAAAATATACACCTTTCCAGTCTTTTAAACACTTACGTTTAGTAGGATTGTCAGGGTCATAAAAAACTGCAATTACTATGATGTCATGTAGGATTGTAAACAGCATTCCAAACAAAAACTGTAAAAATAATAACACAAGATCGTTAAAAATTAAAAATTATAACTCACTTAACGGACCAATAAATTTCAATGATGGATGTAATTGACAACTTGTAAATTAACAGATATTGTTAGGAGATTAATGGTTGTAAATGAGTCTTTTTAATTTCTTTTTCAGTCAAATTGTTCAGAGCAAAAACTGTAATGTCTGAAAATTATATCCCTGTAAGGTGTTGTGGTGTTTAGCACTTGGTTAACATGTTGGACTGTTATTTAACCTGAGGTCTCTGCTGCTGTGTTTTTTTTTTAACTTTAAATACAAGAGACTAAATGACAACAACAACAAAATATTTTATTTGCACCAAGGAAAAAAATTATTGAGGATGATGATCTTTTAATTAACAAACAATACGTAGCTGTATTAGGGCATGCAAAATAATTATTAAGAGAGAGCTAACCTACATCTACATGTAGTCAGGCCGGTCCAATTTGTAAAAATGTTACTGACAATATAATATTTAAATGTATTACACAGAAAGAGATCATTGCAGTATATGCAGAAACTGAAGGAGTTGCAATTTGTGGGTAAAAAAAAATTCAGGCTTCAACATGATTCAAACGCATAACCTACAATCACGGACAAAGGGGTTGAGACAAATTTGCATTTACGGTGTTTCCCTACGCAGGTGACAGAAACATGGTATGTGCAAACGATAAGTGTCCGTTTCCTTACCCCTACTCCCCTTACAATGTTGAGCCCCTTTAATAAAAATGATTTGTGGATTTCAATATTGCCTTGGGGGAAGGGTAGGGTTGGTATGACGGGCTTTAAATGAAAAACATGGCTTCACTGGTCAGTCACACTAAATTAGTAGTTAATAGGAGGACTTTGTAACATTTGTTCCAAAAACTTTTGTCCTTTATTATAGTCAAGTCAGGAGACTAGTATAAAATTTCAATTTGCGGCCAATTTTTTATTGATCAATGTCGCAAGTAAATTGCAATCATGCAATAACAAGAGGGCTGTGGTCTGCAGCGAGATTGCAGTGAGATTTGCAGTGCGATTGAATTTGTGCTTAACATTTTCAAAAGTAAACTATGCACATACCAACTGGGATGCATCTTCATTTGTTGTTGATGCTATTGCCCAAACTCCTACAGCCAGTACCAATAAATTGCAAAAAAGATATGTTGCAGGTAGCCAACGTCCTTGATCCCCCCTTTCCAAAAAAAAAAAAAAGAATAAAATATATGCCATTAGATTATTATTTGATTATTATTTTTTAATCATTTGTGATTTCCCAAACCAAGTTTTGGAGCCCATAACCTGGAGATCTGTGCAACTCACATACCACAGTCTAAATGTCACAGCATTTTCCAAGACTTATTTATTTTTAGTTTAAATTTCTCGCAAGTTTGGATTTCTGCTGGCCAAGCACAACCGTTTGCTGTGATGGCTTCCTCTTCCTGTGTGGCTTTTGTCTCTGGAGGGGGGCATAAGGGTTTGCAGTGATGCGGTTTTGCGGAAATTTTTTTTTTTGACATGCGGTATTGCGGTTTCATAAGACTCAGCGGTTTGCGGTTTTCATAAATTTGGTAAATTTTGGATGCGGTATTGCAGTTTTTTAACGTTTTTCTGAGCGGTTTTGCGGTTTTCGGACCCCCCTTACGCCCCCCTCTCTCTGCCATTTTTTTCTGCTTTTGTTGTTGCTGGAGATACAAAATTGTCCCCCTTTTTCCCCACTTTCTGGAAATCTTGTTCCCTATTTTCTTTCTGTCCCCATCCACAAAATTCCAAATAACAAGCAATAAATTCTGTTCCACCCTCCCCCTTTCCAACTGCCTTGCATAACATTTATTAATTCACTGAACTGACTCGTACAAATTTGATTACTGTATACTTGCACATTTATAACATTTGAAAAAAAGCACTGTATCATTTCATGGTCATTTATTATTTTCCACTCATGATCACAACGACCAAAATAGCCATGAAACCTTACAAATAATACGTCACATGATTTTAATACATGTACAAAGTCATCACGAGTTTTTGTTTATACAATTTTATCTAGCGAACTTACCAAATTGTTAAAACAAAATGAACAGCCACCACAATCTAGAAATGTTCAGTAAAAAAAAATGATTTAATAAAAAGAAAGCAATTTACATAACAAACAACTTGTTTTAAGCTTATTAAATCCTATTAAATGAAGCTGAGATAACAGATAATAAGAAACGTGCATCGTGGAACAGTTAGCTAAAGACTGTAGCTATTTGTAGGCAATCGAATAACTTGAACAGCAAGAGACAGAAAACAATTGAAAACAGTTCTCACCTTAAGTGAAACCGGAGGTATATTGACCTTGATCGAGCCTTCCATAGCAGTTATGTTAAAAAAAAAAAAACAGCTGCAAATTTGAGATCCGACTGAACACAACCCGAGATCTGCTAAATTTGCTGATCTCGAACCCAGTTCTATTCCGTCGCAATCCGGAAGTGAACCTTTCGAGACGGGCGCTTGCGGGTGCGGGCTTGCAGTTTCGATCCTATTTTTGCACGAAAAAAAAATTAGGAAAATCAATCAGAGGAAGAAGAAAAAGAATGGAATAACTAGAATTGATGTTGCTGAAAGTGCTGTCCATACCAATATCAGATTTGTACCAAGTCTAGGCTGGTTTTGTCTGACGGGATGAACTATACACGGGTCATTTTTTTACGGGCGACGGGTCTTACAATTCAGTAGTTTCCAGGTCTTTCCGGTTTCACGTGTTAAACAAAATGGCGACCAGCGAGAAGGATCAAGCAGTTTTAGAGAGTATTTTCAATCCTTTGTTACCTCTGGGTGATATTCCTCAGAAGCCACCTGAAAATGAAAATCAAATCAATGAAGAAAATACGGAGGATTCCAACAAAGCGAAAGAGTTGGAGGCGTTGGGTGTCAAGAGAGCAGAACAGGGCAATCTCGACGGAGCACTTGAGTGTTTCAACGAAGCTTGTGAAATATGCCCATCGCGTTGCTCGTGTTTTAATAACAGAGCTCAGCTGTGGAGATTAAAAGGTAATATCCTACAGAACTTGTGTGCTAGAGTGTCACATTGGCCACCGTACTTGAAAACAGAAGAAAAAGGAATTATGCATTGTCTGAAACGCTGAATGGCTCATCCCCGGTGTAATATCTCACAGCTGACATCACAATAGCAAAACAATACTGATGATGCAGTCCAAAATCTAAATAAGAATAGGATGAACAAAAGAAAATCATAAATTATATTACACTGGGGATGACTCCGCTGAATGACATAATACCCCCCCCCTGGGGGGGGGGGGTACTCCCATATATGAGCTATATAGGTATGTTCTGCTGTGAAGGGTAGGGTTTTCAGGCAGTTTAGTCTGGGATAGGGTATAGTAATCAGAGATTTTTGGTCTATAACAGGGTTGGACATTAGCACTCGCCCGCTCGCCCAGGCGAGTGTCTAAAGTGTCGGGCGAGCGCAAATCATCAATCACTCGCCCATTTGGCGAGTGCGATTTTCATTGCCAAGAAATTATTAAATAATAAATTGCAAAATAATTACATTCCATTTTGCCGAGAAAATCCCTAAATATAAACTTACCATTTCTATTTTGCAAAGTTCCGAACTGTCTAATAAATTGTTGCTGAACTGAACTAATAAATTGTCTAATAAATTGTTCCGAACTGTCTAATAAATTGGCGCTGAAAGGCAACATTGGGCTTCGCAAACAGACAAATATGGCTTCCTCCTAGTGATAATTACATAACACATGTACTTGCACAAAGTGATACTGCTGGTCACTATCGAGCCATCAGTGATCAGGTAAACATGGCGCCCAAGGACCGCTCCCGAGAAGAACAGACACGTTTACTCGCAAACTGCAGGGATCTCACGAGGATTCATCAATAAAAAAAAACTATTTGAAATATAAAGTATAAAGTGCCTCCATTGTGTTTTCTTGGGGTTTAAAGTCTTTAAATAGAATTTTTCATTGAAGTAATAATCCTCGGTCTGTCACGTGCTGGACAACGTTGCGAGCAAATTGTTTTCCCGGACTTTCCCAGAGCTCTGACCAACACGTGTTCTCCCAGTAAGTTTAGAAATGGAGTAAACTGATCATGTTCAATATGTGGAAATATTTATCAGGAGGTTCTAAAGTCGTTGACAAGAAGAAGAACGAAAAAGCCCTGAATGCTGCTAGAGATACGAGGCAATACGAGAAGACAACTATCAACTTTTTGGCAAGTGAAAACTGGTCCGGGCGAGTGCATTTTGAGGGTCACTTGCCCGAATGGCGAGTGCTTTCAAAATAAGTGTCCAACCCTGCTATAATAGGGTATCATTTTCAGTGAAACTGATCAGTTGCGTGAAGAATTTAGTCTAGACAAGGTTTACTGGCAAATGGAATTTAAAAATTGGTACAGTGGGCAGTACGGCATTTTTACTGACCCCTGTTAACTAATAACTGTCAAAATAGTGAGTCTGGAATAGGTCTAGGATAGGGTAGGGTTTTTCGGTGTTTAGTCTAGAATAGGGTTGCAAAATGCAGCTACATTAAAACGGTCTAGTATGCAATGTAGGTTAAGGGTCTCGGAGTCCCAGCGGCACAACCCCACGTTTAAAACTGTTACCAACCAAACTCCGGAGTATCGTCAAGGCCTGCTTACACCTTTCAATACTGACTATGAACTCAGAGACAAGGAAAACAAATTCTGTCTGCCTAAGCCCCATTTTTTTAAAACACAGTTTTTGCTATAGTGGGGCACTGTTGTGGAATAATCTTCCACAGAATGTCAGAGCTATTAGATCTTATAAAAAGTTTAATATCAAAATCAATCGCCTAATGTCCACCTCATACACCCACATGGCAAACATGTAAACCAGTTTTTATCTTGCTTTGTGACTGATGTTTTTACCGTGTTTAAATAAAGGTATGTTATTGTAAAAAGTTTGCAGAGTACTCCCCCCCCCCCCCCCCCCCACCGGGCGTAATACGTTGGGTGATTGCAGGAGCGGAAGTTTGCACAATTGTCCCCGTACACTATATCTCGTTCAACACTTTGTATGTTAAAACAGGTGGAAATCAATCTGGAAAGACTTATCCATCCAATACATTAGTCATGCAGACTGTTCTTAAAACTGAAGCAAAAGCTAACACAATAGACCAATATCACACTAGCATGCCACAAAAATATATTTAGTTTATTGGGTAAAGTGCCAAGCATCAAATTCAGCATATCTATATTAGTAAAACTACAAAGTTTTGTAAAGATTGCTAGCAAACTGACAAAGATATGACATTTTGAAACTGAGCATTTTTACAAAGAAATGTATGGTGGACAGGCATAGATTGCCCATCCAGCCTCGTTTTCGTGTTTTTCCCATACATTTCTTTGTAAAAATTAGGCCAGAGTACTAAGTTTCAAAAGTTCATATCTCCGTCAGTGTACGAGCAATCTTTACGAAACTTTTCAGTTTTACTAATATTGATGTGCTGAATTTGATACTGGACTCTTTTCCCCATTAAATTAAATATATTTTCATGCCATGCTAGCGTGACATGGGTCTATAGAACACCTAAAGAAAAACAATAGTAGATACATGTATAATTAACAGGCTGTGCTCTAGCAGTGCCCAGGTACCACAAGTGACTAACTGTTGTCATTGGGCAACAAGAATAACATAGCAGTTTTGCCCATAGCTTAACTCCTTGGCATGGTTAATTGTTAATTGTATAGTTAGACTCCCTCTGGGCTTCCTGTGATAACCCTTAGAGCACAGCCTTGATTAATGTATGGGGTTATATGTAAATCTTATCTCAATGTACAATGTGTAATCAGCTGATTAGTTGCCAACACTGTTAGTTTACATTTGTTGGTCCACCAATGATGGACTGTTCACAGGCAGACCAAGCTCACTATCAGATAACCGGGATATGACCTTTGCTTTATGAATGGTATTGTGTTAAAGGTTTTTAAGGGAACGCAACGGTTTTGTTTCAAAACTTAAAAATTCGAATGGGGGTAGTCAGCTGGCAGTTGTTGACAAGCAAACCCAAACTGGTTGCTGACTACCCACCAATCAGGCTAGATATTGTTACCCGACATACTGTGCAAATGGTTAATGTGTCCATGTGTCCATGCACCTTTTTCAAATTTCCCAAAGTGAAGCTGACTCGAAACAAATGTTTCGCAGGGAATGTGTTTTTGATGGCTTTGAGTAGCGAGTGAACTGACAGGGAACTTGAGCATATCTGCTTTGATTCTATGGAGGAATTGTGGGAGCAGGGTTTTTTCGGTGGATTTATTTGCTTTGAGTGGGAGTGGCGAGCACTCTGGAAATCAGTGTTCTACCTTGTCTTTTCATTAGCAGTGGATCAGGAGCAGGCAAACAACAAAGAATACAACACAGCAACAGGAAAAATCAGTTTTATTCACAAAACATTTGAATTTTAAAGTTTTGAAACAAAACCATTGCATTTCCATACAGACTTTTATAAATCGAATCTTTGTAACACAATACTGTTCATAAAGCCAGGGTCACTTCACAGTTATCTGGATAGTGAGCTTGGGCCGCCTGAGGACTGTTGAGCAATCCATGTTGGGATATGTTGGTGTTTCACCATGTGTCCAAATTGTTGGAAATGTTGGAGTAACTGCAAAATACCTTTCCAACAAAGAAAAACCACTCACTGGAAGAAAGGTTAAATGAATAGTGTCTGGTATTTTTAAAATTGCACGTTGACATGAGTTCATGCCCAGGATTAGACCCAATTTTGGTTAAAAATTATGAAGTGTTTATAGTCACACTAGTGCATCGGTTATTTTTTCTGTGTTATCTTCAGGGAATGTAACCCGTGCTTTAGAAGACTTGAACAAAGCCATTGACCTGAGTAAAGATCATGGCTCCGCAGCAGCACAAGCCTACACCCAGCGAGGGTTAATCCACAGGCTGAATGGAGATGAAGATAGAGCACGAGAGGACTTCACAAAGGGAGCAGAACTGGGCAGTGCATTTGCTAAATCTATGGTAGTGCAGATGAATCCCTATGCTGCAATGTGTAACAAGATGCTTGCTGAAGCTATTAACAAACTAAAAGGGGAACCATAGTGACTGCTGTTCTTGTTACTTAAGCATACGTGGTACATTGTGTGGTATACTTTGTCTTGGGGATCCATTCTTAGGACTGATATTTAAAAGAATTTACATGCAGGGCTATATTAAACTATAGACCTTTATACCAATATGGTAGCCATATTGATTTTGCCCCCATGGACATCCCTTGAAGAAATAGGATCATAAAAGGATGCCTAGAGGACAAAATCAATATGGCTGCTGTGTTGGTAAAAAGGTCTTTTGTGGGGCTTGCTGCAAAAGGGATATAAGTTTTGATTACCCCCACCCCTCCCCTCAAAAAGCATATTTTTGCAATGCTGCAGATGCTTGTGTAAAAGGTTGATTTGTTCTTATTTTTTGCTAACATTTTCACAAAGTAATCTAGCCATTGCTTCTATACTGACCATTTGCTGTGGCTAATTTCAAACAAATATACCCTTCAAGGATAAAAAGTTAAATATGGTTTGTCATTTAACACACAAACTACTGGCAAGTGATGGAGCTTTCTGTCACGATTTTTTGGGCCCAAATCGTCACTTTCCCCCTTTTGCAGGAAACCCTTAAATTTATGACTGGTTGAACAGCCAGAGGTAAGGTAAAGTTGCACACGGGCCACGATGGCCCACACAGCCGGAGCTTAACCTGGTTTCTGTAGCACAAAGCAACTAGGAATATTGCTACTCCCTCCTGGATGGGATGCTAGTCCATCGCAGGGTTACCCCCAGCATTTTGTCGCCGGTACCCATTTATACACCTGGGTGGAGAGAGACAGTGTGGAGTAAAGTTTCTTGTCTAAGGAAACAACACGACGGCAGAGACCAGGCTCGAACCACTGACCTTGAGGTTGAAAGTCTGACGCACTAACCACTAGACCACCGTGCTGCCCACTGAACAGCCAGAGGTAACAGTAAATTATGTTTCTCAAAAATCTCAAACTACAGTCTCTGACAGTCTGTATTTGAGCCAAGCAACTAAATCTAAGCAAGGGGAAAGTATAGATGGTTTTCACGTTACATCACGGCAGCTATGTTGGTGCACACCTACAAAATAATTTTAATGAACTTCTTTTTGTTATGTACACCAACATGGTTGCCATGGCCTTTGTCATTTGAGTCCCACAGGACTGAAGGTCACGTGAGTGAAAACCATCTATTGATCGATTTGTTTTGCAATTCATACTGATACATGTAAAAAAAGAGGTTAGAAATTTAATTAAGATGCATATTGACAAGCTCCCAGCTAGCTAAAGAATAATGTTGTAATATAGGATTTTAAATGAATACTTATTTATGATAATGTATCAACTATGACTTCCTCCTTTTAAAATGTGCTTTGCAAATTTTTGTGGTTAATAATCATAATAAAAATACTGAAATAATTTACACATGTTAAAATTGGATTTAAGAATTAGAATTAGAGCCATGGAGACCAGAGTAGATTTAGTTCATTGTTAATCACATAATCTTGGTGTATTGTTTTCTTAATCTTCAATCTGTGATCAGACCCTCCCACCCCTTCCCCACATCATCCCTACCCCCTCTCCCCAAAAAACAATGCCTGAGTCAAACTTAGAGTCGTGTTATTTGATTTGAACTTATGTTGTAGGCAGTCCGTCAGTGTGACCATTCACGATAACAAAAACAACTAGAAATACAATGTACATGTATCAACAAAACTGTATCAATATGCCAATACGTGTTTTAAGTTGAAACTTGCTGTACATGCATCCAGTGGTTGCTTCTAACAGTTTCATTGCACAACACCACCCCCACCCCCACCCCCACCCCCACCCGTCCATGGATCCGCTTCTCAGGAGATGTATCTCTTTCCCGCACAAATGTCAGAATTCAGTGGTGTTGTTCCAAACAACAGTACGGGAGAATTGACATATAGACTGTGAAACGAGTTACAAGTTAATTCATATCACTTACTAACATGTTTTCAGCAGGAGCCTACAATCTTGGACATTTCAAATGAAAAATTAAAACAACCACCCCCCCCCCCCCCCTCCCCGCCCAGTTCGAGATTGTAGCTCCTGGTTTTCAGTTACAGCTTCTTGGGCAACAAATAGAACAGTGGCGTGTTCAGATGAACTCGACAACGCATTGAAAATGATACGATCTCGAAGCTGACACGGAGCCGAATTGATTGTTGACCTTGGCGAAAAAAATAAAGATTTTGCAGAAAAGCAACGTTTTTCTATCGTTTTCAGAGCGATGCGGTTTTGTGTGAAATAAAGTTTAACGGGTTGCAACACACATCAACAGTTCAGAAGCTCTCTAACGCGCACTTCGAAGGGACAGAACCAAGTGTCTACATTATACAGACTGATCAGTATAGAGAACATGGATACTTCAGAGTCGGCTGAGTCTGGTTCAGCATGTTCGATACCATGTTCGACTGTAGTCTTCTTCGCACGCACCTTGACAACCCAATTAACAGCTGCAAAGAAGTCTATCTTGCCAACCATTTCCATCAATTTTAATACTTTGTGCTCGAAACAATTGCCAACAGATCATAACTGACAAGGTGTAAGTTTGATGCTCGAAATGGGAACTAGTTTTACAGTATTCCATCCACGCATGTGAGAAACACTTAATTTCTTTATTATTTCAAAACTCGCAATAATGAATTCACAATACTCTTCTTCTAAATGTGGCCATCCGCTATCCGCCAGCCGCCATGAGCCTCCCCTTGACCCCCTTCCACTCCTCTTTCCCCGAGAGCTTGCTCGCAGGCAAAGTTTTAACCACAGAGGTGTCCCAAAGAATCCGAGCCGAGTGTATCATTACTGTTATGTCCGTACGAGGTTAAGTTTATAGAGGTTTATAACGATTTCCTATCTACGACTGACATTTGGTGTCCGTATAAATACGTTGTCCATATATAGTACAGAGGATATATATCATAAAGTTTAAAAGAAAAAACACAGGAAAAAGGAAGTCAAAACGCGCAATAAACAAGTTATGCTGACCACCACCAGCAACACCTCAATACACTACCCAGGCTGCCAGCCAACTATCTCGCTTGCTGACTTCCTCGCATGCGGGAAAACTTGCTCTTAAAAGCATGGTTTTCACTAGCGATATATAAGTGGAGGGATAAAAATTTATTTTAAGTGAGCATGGTCTGAAAACGAACAGATTGATGGAAGTATAGGATTAATCCTTATGCGCATACTTGACATACTTGCGCTTTATGTTATCAGTGGGACATGATAGCTGCGAGCAGACCTCGATACTTCGCCCATTCGACCACTCGCGCGAAACCTAGCCTACGTGAAACCCAACTACAGAGGACCAGTGCTCAGTGCAGCTTCACCGCGGTCAAACGAGAGAAATTTGCAAAAGCTAAGCAAAATCTGACTACTGAGTTCAAAGATAAGGTTGTCATTCTCACTGTTTAAAGTTCAATATATTACCAATACACTGTCAATTAACTAAACGTTTTGAAAGTGTACTAAAAAAAGTTCTAATTAAGCGTTTAAAAACTATGAACTGCAGAACAAGTTGTAGGGGTATCGAATGGTCTTTGCGAACATTTGCGAGCATACGAGTACTGTGTTTTTTCTTGCGAGCACGAGCAGTCATCAAATTTCTCTTGCGAGCAGCGAGAACTTTAGACTGAAAAACAACAGGCGAGCAGCGAGCACTTCGTAAATTTTCAATATTGTATTAGCTTGTATTATTACAATGACAAATTTTATTTCTGAGAGCCACCTCTCCCACGTTATTCAAATCAGAATTTATATGCCCCATCCTTTCCGTAGACGCCCTGTGATCTATTGCTCTCTGTATGTCTTCCGATTGAATTGTACTTTTGATGGTATTTGACAGAACATTTATTTCTGCACCAAGAAACCTACAAAGCATGATTTACGAAATTTCCAGCAATCGGCAAATTTTAACGAGAATCCGAGCATGCGAGCATTTGCGAAAATTTTGCGAGTACAAGCAAGCGAGCACTGGTCTAAATATTGCCAGCAAACCACGCAAAGGCCACATTTTGCGAGCACTTGAAAATTTTAAGGGACCATTCGATACCCCTAGTTGTCGGCGCTATTTGCCAAGGTAATTTTGCTCAGGCACGAAGCGTTTTGATCAGTTTTCAACAAAAAGAAGCTCATTATTTTGAGAAAGATGAAAAAATAGTCACATAAACTGATTACAATTTTATATATCCTTGCCCATGTTTCTACTTGATATTAAATGAAATCCCACTAAATAAAACGAAAAACGCCTCGGACGTTTGACCGTGGTGAAGCTCGCAGCAATGGACATGAGTGCTGTTATGCATGCTTATGCTTTTATATGTCGCTAGTAAAAACTAAGCTTGGTACAATTTACCCAGACACTTATACTCAAGAAACTCCTGCAATGTAAGAGGACAGAGAGAAATTTAGGCGACGGGATTTTCAGTGATTTCTCCTCCCATTCGGTTACCCCTCGCGACTCGCTTTATCCGCCGGTCCGTTCTTGTTTCCACTAGTTACGAGCTGCCTCGCTATGTTGTGCAAGGAGATAAACTGTAACCGTGTTTAATTTACCCATTTGTCAAACAATTCACTGCTCACTTTACTGAGGTTAATTAACTTGAAAGGCCGTTTATTCCGTTTTGTCATGTGTTGTGTAAGACATTTAACATTAAAACAGGGAATTTTTGGCAAAACTAAAGAATCATCTAGCGACTCAGTGGTGTATCGGTGTGACGCGATGTTCATTTTTAACCCGTGAATATACGCGCATGCGCAATGAACGGGTTATCGGTAACGGCGACAGATATGCAAATGAGTCACTCACTCGCTCACTCCTTCCATCAGCTGTAAACTTAGTGACGTAATGCTTTGTTACGAATACGTTTTGTAACAAGAATAGCGTGAATCCAGCGATAACAATAACTAAATTGTTGTAAATGAATATAAACAACAATAAGCTTAGAGATGTTTCGCATTTGGAGTCTTTAATGCAACGTTAAAATCGATCTAAAAGGAATTTTCAACCGAGACACGCATTTTGATGCTTATCTACCTTGAAGTAATAAAATTTATCCCGTTTCAAGTCAGTGATCACGGTGGCCGAATGGTGTAAAGCGCGACTAACAGCCGGACTGAACATTATGAAGGTGATGTATTGTATTTTTCTTTTTGCGTTTGTCAAAATTACGTTTATTTTAAAAAAAAATATTGAACCGTGTAACGCAGTATTGCTTACCGCAATACTGCGTTACGCTTACCACAATACTGCGTTACGCGTTAGCATGTCTTATTCACGGGTTGGCTCTTAGGAGCCTTTGATTATTTACAGGAGTTTATGTGGGCTAACATGCATTCTTTATGCATTTTTGTTAGCAAAAAATGCGTTAGATACTATTAATAGACTTTTTAGTGAATTTGTGGGGACATTCCTGTTGCATTTTTGTTAGCACATTACTGTTCTATCTGTCATCAGTCCTACGTCACTACGGAGTACCATGAGACGCACGCGCGCTAGCTTATTGAGCCATTGTACGCTCGCTTGCGGAGCCGAAACGACGGATACTTAATGTCGTGAGTATTTACAATCTGAATAGAGATCACTAACTATTGGTTGCTACTTTTCTTTTTTCCCTTTAGCAATCTACATCCAAAAATTGTGCCGTAACCTCTTAATTGCTCATCATGTCAGCTAAAAACGATAAACTCGAGGCTAGCCACCAAACTGGTGCGTCAGACAGCCAACCTGGCAATAATTCTCAACCTGAGATCACTCACCCTGCTGAAGCAGGTCGGTCTACAAGCCAACCTGGCGAAAACCTAGCGCAAACACTTGAAGAAATAAACGTAAATATGGGCACAATGGCCTCCTTATTAAAAACGATTGTTGAGCGTCAAAACACACGGATCTCCTTGAGGGATCTAACTTTAATGAGGTCGAAGCGCCATCTAAAACAACTGAGCCCGAAGAAGACCACGAGCTTCTCAAATCTCTCGAGGCTGACCTCATTGATGATAAAAATATTGGCGCCAAAATAAATCAAAGCTTGGCTAACATAGTGTCCAAATGGTGGGGCATCACCATTCCCAACGATAAGCTCAAAGCACTACTGGCTAAACACGCCAAACCTGAAAATTGCGCCGACATATCCACCGTAAGAGTCAACGCTTGAGTTGGACACGAGGCCATTTAACACTTCACGCCCACAATCTATTTTCCCCGGGCTATTTTCTCTGTTGAAGAATGTGCCATTATTGACAATGAAGTAGCAAAACTACTATCTAGAAGTATTATTGAAACAACTGATCATGATTCTAATGAAGTGTTTTTCCCCACCTTCATTAGACCTAAGAAAGACGGGGGGCCACAGACTCATTCTAAATCTCAAGGGACTAAACCAATTTGTCACTTATCACCATTTTTAAATGGAAACGCTCCAGTCAATAGGTGGGTTCATACTAGCGTAGTAAATAGACCTTAAGAAGCAAAGACCTCAAGTATACTTTAGATCACGTATGTTTACTTACATTGATAAGCGTTCATATTTAAAATTCTGAGTATACTTCAAGTGACAGAGCCGTCAATCAAATTACACGCCAAGTATATTCAAGCATGTGCATGAGTGCGGCAAAGATGTTAACATTTATTTTTATCTCATTAACTTACAGGAGTTTATGTGGGCTAACATGCATTCTTTATGCATTTTTGTTAGCAAAAAATGCGTTAGATACTATTAATAGACTTTTTAGTGAATTTGTGGGGACATTCCTAGTGCATATTTGTTAGCAGATTTGTATTAGATATTATCAATAAGAAAACAAGAGTCGAGTTGCATATTATTTGAAAGTGGTTTAGGGAGGGAATGTTTGTGGTTTGACAAAGGGATATATTTATAGGTTGATGATTTTTTGAAAGGGGTTTAGCGAGCGCAGGTTTGTGGCGTGATGAAGCGATATATTCATAGCTTGATTTAGTTACCTGAGATTTTAGAGAACGTTGGAAGAGGGCAATTTATTTGGCGATATTTTATTTTGTAGAGGTCTGAGAAGTATTGAGAAAGGGAAGGGTTTTAAAAGAGTTTGTGAATTGGGTTTGAAAAGCTCTGAAAGCTTTAATGTAAAATGTGAGGGGCATGAAAATGTCTTTGTTTTTTTAAGTTAATTGATGTATATCTGTTCAATTTTGGGTTTATCTCGGTAACGTATAAAAACCTGTGACTTTTTGCTTTGTAGTTTACAGTATGTGCATTTTGAATTAACCTTTTAAGCGCCAGTAGTGATCAGTACCAAATTTCTCCTAGTAGTATCAATGTACTATTAAGTACAGAGGTGATAACAATTACGATAATGATCACCGAAGATGAGTTCTCTTGATCCTTTAACAATTTCTCCTGATTTGTCTTATACGAAATGTATGGGGACCAGTAAGGAGAATTTGTGTTTTGAATTAAATATTGATAGCAAAATACTCACGAGTCACTCACAGACAGTCGAGTCCGCGCCAGAAATCACTGGCCTGAATGAACGAAAGTTCTGGCGCTCTCAGCTTAGACATTCTTGAGACATTCTTTTAACCTTAAACCGCTTATCTCAATAAAGGTCAATAAACACGTCGATTTTAATTAAATGCGCGAATTCCCATAGAGTGTGTGCGCTCAGGTCACCCTTGAATTACCGTCCGCCATGCTTGTTGGAGGACCACGTTGATGGGTTTTCCCTGTGTTTACCTTCTAGAGAGCGGGCAGTGCGAGCGCTTTTGAAATCATAACTCGCGTTTCCTTTAACGTTGTGCTTTTTTATCATTTGTGCTAATTTAAATCCCAAAAATCCTTTTCTTTCGATAATTAGGGCCGTATTTGTTTCGATCAATTCGATTTGCCGATTTGCCGGCCCGATTTTTTTAAACCTTGAAAACATGGTCACTTTTATAGCTGCATACTGGTTTGAGAGAGTAAAGGACTATACAAAACAACAGTGTTATTACTGAATGTGAATATTCATTGTGAAATTCGGACGAAATGTTTCGTAATGAAAACAGCGTCTGCGATGAAACTGGCCCTTGCAGTGAAACAGATTCGATGAGCGACGTAGCCTCCTACGCAGCCGTGACGTCCTTAGGGCTCGTCACGCAATCCTTCCTCCCCCACGAACGTGGGACGTCTATTAAAGGACGTCTGCGTAGGAGGCTATGAGCGACGTGAACCGCTGTTAGTTGTTAGTATATGTTAATGCTCTGTACTGTTCCTGACAGTATTTATAAATGTCTCGTTTATATTAAGAAATGCAAACCAAATAAATGTAAATAATCATCAGTCAATATACATGTATTGCTATCATTTTAATGTGAAACTTTGTGAGAAGTGTTGCATAATATGAGGATTCATACTTGGTAAATTAAAGTCGTTGATCTTAATGTAGAAAAATTGTGCTCATCTCATGTATTAAATGAGAGGAAATTTAGAAGCATATTTCCATACCTGTAGGAAATCAGGGTTTTTATGTAGCAGTGATCAAAGAGTATTTGGATGGTATATGTACTTGAATGAAACCAAATTTTATGAAATTCTTATGTAAAGGTCAAGGGCCCGGCTGCATTACTAAGTGAGATTTTCTGCAACCATTCTCTGCTTTTCGGAGGATTTTCTTGCCCGTTATCATGGGTAACTCGACCGAAGGCGCATTAACGAGTACACTTTATTTATATATATATACTAGTATAAGAATCTTTTTATGAGAAGAATATTGAGGCTGAGCTTGGCGAATATACCCAAGGCTGAGATTTTGTTAAGTACAATTTTTGCGTGCTGATAGAAAATAAATACAATAAAATCACATAATATTTTAAATGAACTTTAATATACCATTGAAAAGTATGGTAAATTCTTTCGTTTTTCTAACAAAACTAGCTATAACAAAACGATAAAAACTAGTGCTAGACATTCATATGATCGACATATCGGCAATTCGGATAAAAGGTACAAAAGATATCCATGACAGTTGGTCGTTTTTTTAATATTCTATAGAAGTTTGTAGACGTCCATGAATGACAATTATATCGCGGTAGCACATAACGTGTATGTCAGTGTGTATGTACATAAAGTGTAAAATAAATATGAAGGCATGGGTGTTATGGAGGCTTCATGAAATACTATACTCTGTAATCTAAGAATGTACACAAAAATATTTTCAGCCTAAAGTCGGCAAACAAATAAGAATATCCAGCCTGAGCATTAAAAATATACATTCTTATAAAACAAAGAGTGTATAGGAAACACTAGCCTGTGAACAGGCTTCTTTTTGGGGAATTGGGTTAGGTTAAAATCGGCGAGCGAAGCGAGGACTGGGGAAGGGGGAAGGGGGAAGGCCGCCCTCTCCCTTTTCCCCAATCCGCGCTCGGCTCGCTTCGCTCGCCGATTTTAACCTAACCCAATTCCCCAAAAAGAAGCCTGTTCACAGGCTAAGAAAACACAAAGAGAGAGTGAGAAAATCATTTGGAATGCAGGAAACGATTGCAGTACATCATGATCACACTTAAGGTGCTTTATGCAACCGGGCCCAGTCATCTCAACCAGACCACAAGTACAATCAAACTCTTTAAAAGGGCACAAAAGGAACAGAACAGAGTGTTCATATCTTTATCATTTGTATGAACTGTTGTGTGTATTTCTATGAACTGTTTCTGTTTTATTGAGGTGTCTGTGAGGATGTCTGTGACAGTACTCAATGACAGTATAGCGTACAGCCGCCCTTCCTTTGAAGAAAAGCTAGCCATACACATGTTCAATGACAACTTCCCCCTTTATTTTGTGGCTTTAAGCCTGAAATAAAAAACATATTTTTGGCAGGCTAAACCTTGTCTCAATAATTTATTTTACCTGTTTCACAAGCCACATGACCCGTCAGAATATTCACCTATATTGTATGTCTATATTAAAATTCATACTTGGCTCCGAGGCTTAGGGGAATAAAACAAAAGAAATCACATCGAGGTTCAGGGATGAATAATTAATCTGTTTTGTTTTATTCCCCTACGCCTCGGAGCCAAGTATGAATTTTAATATAACGGAATTGGTCTATTGCTGCATCCAAAACAATATTCAGACATAATATGACAGCAATGCATGATGGGAAGAACTTACAGGAGATAGCCCATAGGGCACTTTGATACTTCACTTGTAGTGATCCATTCAATTATTTCATATGAACAATATTCTCCTATTCCAAACGCCCCTTCCCTTAAGTTTTGAGGATGCTGTGATTGTATAACATCGAATGAGAGAAATCAGAGGAATCGATGAAGTAGGGGAAGAAGTAAAATAAACAGATGTTAGCCGGGCTAATGAGGAAGTCAGTTGATTCAGGTAACCTTAGCACGTCAGCACACGAGTGTTTATAATGTCACGTAACATTGATGACGGCCCTATTGGTGACCATTTAAATGAGTTTTTCAGCAGAACGATACAATCGTACTATTTGTTTTCCAGTATTTAACAAATAAATAAAAGTTGGTATTTTTCTTGAATTTTTACTTTTTTAATCTGTCAATTCGGTCCGTCTAGTCAAGCAATTGCCCGTACGATGATGTCATCGGTACTGAAACATGACGCACGTTGTCAGTGACATGTGATACTAAAACACGTTCAGTCAGGCACAGTTTATATAGCCTCGCAAATTAAAACGGAAAAACAAAACAGTTACACCAGCTACTGAGCTTGCGGATCATTATAAAGGTGAGTCTGAGAGTCTGCAAGACAGAAATATTACAACCACTGTTTTATGTTAGTTTTAGCACACGATGGAGCAGTTTTCAGAACTGAGGACCTGCGAGGTCAGTGGTATATTTTTAAATAGCACAACTCATGTCACAAATGAATGCTACAGACTTTATTTGGAAGCCTAATGCACCATATTCTTCATCTGGCTATCTGTTACAACAAATATCGGGCTTTTCCACAGTTCATAGCTCTTTTTCGATTCAAATATCCGAGGTCCGTTTAGGTTTTGCCATACAAAACTTCTTTTGCCGGAATTTGTAGCCGATATGTATACATGACTTTCAACACGACATTTGTAACGTTATGTGAAACGCTTAAACGTCAGATAACCTTGCAAATACTTCGGAAACACTTTTACACTCTCATGCCTGAGTGACTTGTAACTCAAAGAAATGCAATGCAATGCAATGCAAATATTTATTTTATCAGTAGAAGAAATATTCGCAGTTCGTAAACCAGTGCATGTTGAAATGCGGAAAGAGCAAATAATTGGCACACAAGATGGAGTATTAAAGTGAGTCACTTCTGTTCTTGACGTCATTTGTTGAATAATCTCTGGACAGACGCACAGCAAAATAGAATCCGGTTTGCTTTATAAAATAGCCAAAATTGTAGGACCATAAAGTTTAATATCAACTACACTAAAAGAATAACATTTACTTGAATTATATCTTGTATATTCATTCCAAAGTAGTATTCCTCGGAGTTGCTTGGCAAAGCCAGCCTCAGTGGCGGGAAAGCTAATAGTCGCCCAATTGAACATGTTTTATAATTCAGTTTGGTTCATTGAGCAGATTAGGCAGACCAAATGTTGATTTTAAAATTTTACGCTGTAATCGCATTAATATATTTAGTAGCCACATTTATTTGCGGTCTGTCCCCTTTGAATTGAATAATTTGTTGACACAAACAGCACAAATTTATATATGGTTAATTTAGAAAAAGACAAAATTAATATTCATGTCCTTCTGTAACATAACCACGGTAAGCGTTCAAAGCAACACGCGTACGCTTTATGTCAGTTTTCTTGCTATCTCGAGAGTCTATAACGTACTCTACGTCTTCACTGTCGTCGAATGTGTTTTTTATCCGTTTATCATCACCGCATGTTTATGCAGCCCATCCCGAATTTCTTAACATGAACTGAACATGTGAAGAGCGAAGGAATTGTGACCCGTTGCAAGGAAACAAAAAGAAAAAAAAAAACTGAAGGAGTGAACTCCATCTTTGATCAAGTTCTCTTAGTTTGGGAGTACACGGGGTGGAGTCAAAGGCCAGGAGGACAGGAGGGCTGTTGCGTAGTTCTCGTCCTTCTGTGCTTGCTTGTTCACTTTCCCTTTCGCTTGCGCATTTCACGGAGTTGATCCAAATTCCATTGGTCTTGCCCCCGGATCTTGCTATACAAAGTCATATGTGTACCTTTCGTTCCAGGAATCATTCCTTGTCGGGAAGGGAATTTAGCACTTTATTGTTGAGCTACTGTGTTAGTTTTCTTTGTCATATTACGTAATATGCATTTAATTTAATTGTAGCTGTTTTTGACCGTTTAAATCCAGATACAATGCAGCTCTTTGCAACCTCTAATTTCATTGGACCTGGATATCCCAGCTCTATTGATTTCAGGGCTAGGGTCCATTGTTGTGTTGTTTGTTCTATTGTTTTCTCAGCAAATCAAAGAAGACCTGTAAGAGCTGCGTATTGCCCCTTTAAATCAACCATTCAGTGAACACTTTTCTAGATGCAGATAAAAGTGAATTTAGTCCTTGATTAGTTTTTGAAGTGTGAAATATGTTTGCGTCCGTGTTTGTCCTCGTGCAAGCATTACGTAATATGTTTGTCCGTGAATCTATATTTCAGACACAACGTCGTAAATACGAAGGACTATTCCCAGCTTTAATTTTTGCTTTTTACCGTATTTTAGTTACTGAGCGTTGAATATAATTTCAACTTAACTTGTGCCGAAATATTCCGTTGCAGTTTTTTAACTGAGGACGTCTTGATTGAACAGGATTCTGCGTGAGCAGCAATGGGGTGGAAAGCAGCGGCGAAACAACAAGACAACCACAACATAACAAGAACAGCAAACCAGGAGCTGACGGATTTACCTGACCAAGAAGAACGCCCCCGGAACATCAATAAAAGAAGAAATGCCTTAACAATTTGTACCCTGAGGGATGATATTTTAAGAATATTGGAAACTCCGTATTCAACTGAAAATCAACAGCATCGACAGGAGAGAGAGAATTAATGCGAGAGAATTTTGTCGAACACCTTCTTGCATTTTCAGTGGTTCAATAATCCGCCCAGTGCGGGCAGCACGTTTCCTCCTTGAAGACGCCTATGTTCTCGATTGTTACAAGATCTGTGAATAGTATAACTGACTTTGAATAGCAAAGTTTGTGGCCGCCGGCAAGCTGATCGTAGAGCGGGATAGAAAGGCTTAGTTATTTTTAAAACAGACATTAATTTTGCATTGTGATACCGGGGACCGATTCGGCAACGATCTTAGACATCATCCAAGTGGTCAAGTAATGTAGCATCCACGGGGAATACTGAAAAATCATTTAATTCTATTACTGTGGTTGCCTCTATATGACAACCTCGTCCCCAGGATCTTCTCGGTTTTCAATATGGCGGCGCTCCCAAACGGCCATTTTGAAAACCGAGAAGCCCCTGGGAACGAAGTTGTCTATATGATGGATCGGCTCTGCGTGAGTGCATTTCTAGTTAGATGTGCTGTATATTGCAGGTTATGCCTTTTAAAAAGTCATGTTAATTTTTTTTTTACACAATTCATCATTTTGCTAGATTTTCTACAAGGAAATTTGTGCAAACCAACTGACAGTTCTATTTATCAGGAGTTTTAAGGTGAACTTGATAACGAATTCTAGTTAGTGAATTCAGGCTCGATATGCCTTTCCGCAAATCCAAGCTAGTCTTTTTCAGTTCCAAACTGTGAAAGTTAGCGGTTTGTTATATTTCACCAAAAGGCTTTTGGAAAAGATTTTCGATGCGATCCGTTTGCGCCTTTGACTCTTGTGACGCCATAGGGATGAGGTCTAACAAGGTCGAAACAGATGTCCATCGCCGCTCGTACTTGAATTGGGCTCATTATTTCCGGGCATTATTTTTTCTGATCTGCCGGATAGATCCGAGAGATCCAGTAATACCCGAAATCAATTAAATTTAACGTGGCCTTTGGCCTTTGTGCCCTATTTAGTGGCTGGAGTTTTCGTCCAAGCGGTTGTTTAAATACTGAGACTGGCCGATACCGTGCAGTATAGGTACGTATAGGCCGTATACGTAAAGTTGTTTGCTTGCAAGTCACATTAGCAGACATTGACCTAATGAGACACGTACTAAGTAAGCATTGTCATTGTATGATAAAATGTGTAAGTGTTAAAATGAAGGATTGTAATTTTGTATTAATGTAAGTAAGTTAAATTGATTATCTTATTTCATCCATTGTTATTTCAAAAGAGATTATTGTAAACTTTATTAAACTATCAGATAGTAATTGCAGGTGATTGCCAACAGCAATTTTTGGGCTATTGGTCTCTGAATCGATCTATTTATGTGATGATTTTTCCTGAATTGTTATTTATTTGTAATTGTCTTTATAATGCAATAAAAAAGAGAGATTTCCTAGTTGCGTTCATTAAGAATGAGGAAAACAGATTAGTCTGTGTACAGACAAAACGACTCTTTCTTCTATGGGGTCTATGGCTTGTGGGAAAGACCCCGCCGGCAGATCATTGAATCAAATCCATTCTGAGCTGAAACACGGGGAAAATTTGTCCCATATGATGTCACTGTTTTGACGTCACGGGTTTCATTTATTATTCTGCCCACTCAAAGGTCGCGAATTTCTCGATCGCTTCAATGAGAAATATTTTAGAATCGGATCATAGTTTTAATCGAGGGACTGGTTTAATGTGAAACCTTGCAGACCGTGCAATGGCGATAACAAAGGATACTTGACCACGCGCATCTTTTGTTTTTCGATCACACGCTATGACTGAATAACTTAATGGCAACATTTCTATTGGTCACGCTCGAACATCTATTGTGGTTGTCATTCATTTTCATTCATCCTCTTCGTCCCGTCGGGGACCAGGCGGTGTGCGTCACGACTTGCAATGCCCGATGGGTTAATTTGTGTAGCGGCTCATTTTCCCTTCGTCTCGACGGAGTGAGCATCTCCTACGTTTGCGTTATTTAGCCTGAATTTAAATCCAGCGCCTTTTCTTTGGTAAAGTAATCAAATATACAAGTTTACAAACGCAAAACTACTTCGTAAAGGCCGGTTTTTCTTTTTCTCTGACACACTATTCTGATTTGAATCGAAACATACAATCGGTTAATAAACAAGACAACCGGAAAGATCAAATTTATGCACGGGTCAACGCCACGAGACCGAAATCACGCAAAGACCGCTCCACGTATTAATTATACAGAACAAATACTGCAAACGCCGACAAAAGAAGTCACTTTGAACATCAAAACCTATGAAGGTTTGAATATTTTCTTCCTTCAACTATAATTGAGGGAAAATGGGCCGAAAAAAGACCAAACAAGAAGATGATAAAGGACGCGCGTGACCGCCGCGTGGGCGCAGAAAATTATTGTTACTCACCAGGAGACCTAGGCGAGTTGGTGAACTTATCAATTTTGAACGGCTTCAACCAAGAAAACTAAAAGGGGTAGACCCGGGTAGACCCCGAAATTCTCAAAGAAGAAAGGTTAAATTAACTGTATGTCCCAAATTATTTACGAAAAACAAACGTGTAAAGGAATGAGAAGTCTAAGAAAAGGTGTAAAAGTTCAGTTTACGATAATGTGGCAATTGAGCCGAGTAGGTTTACTTTGAGGTCAGCTAAGGCAGTCATTTTGCTCGAATGTAAGATTTAATTGTAGCCATAACGAAGAACGGATATTTCTCTTTAATTCTGCCTGAAAACATTTTCAATTAACATCGCTGAAATCCTTGAAAAGGAACAATTTTTTCAACTCCACACGCTGAAATAGCTTCTTGTTTGCCGCGAGGACTATTGTTTAAACAACGGCTTGCTATTGGTCAAATCTCGTGACGCACACCGCCTGGTCCGGGACATAAGGCCGCTATTGTGGTTGTGCATCGAACGATATCAAAAACATCGAACAAAGAAATTTCTCAGGTTTCATAACCATTGCGCTATAAACTATGATCAGACTTAAGGGACGGACCATTTAATTTTTGTGGGGGGGGGGGGGGGGGGGGAGGTTGGGCAATTACCCAAAAAAATTCCTGCAGAAGAAATTTAAGAGAAAAAAAATCGTGCACAAGAAAGCACGTGAAAAAAAAATTCAAGCATTAAGGTAAAAAAAATTCTTGCAAATAGTGATGCTGAAAAAAAAAAAAAAAAAATCATGCTCAGAAGAAATTACCCAACCCCCTCCCCCCCCCCCCCCCCCCCCACAAAAATTAAATGGTCCGTCCCTAAGAAGTTTTTCATCTCGGCTTCAGGTAATGCTTTAAATTGTTATTATTTTTTTTATCTAGGACGAATTTTAACTCAGTTGCGATTCTGTAGGGTTCGTATGACATTTCAGCAAGCTTTACCGCTAATTTATATGGCTAATTTATGCACGGGCTGGTATGTCTTCCATGCTGAGAATTTGCATCTAACGAAGTATAAGTTTCACTTGTGCGGTGTACCACCGGTGAAGGAACTACTGCTTCAGAATTACACGAACTCTTTGGAAAAACTTCTCTATCAAGAAATTCTGATTCGCTCGAAGACATATCTATATGACATCTCAAAGAACATAAACCCGCCGGCTATTTGTAATAAGGAACTAAGAGTACAGCGATGATATTAGAGCGAGTGCGATGATGCATTGGACGTACATTGACGTCAGCAGCGGAAACCATGCTGAGTGACTGACAAGAATTAAAACAGCTTCGGCAGACAAGTTGAGTCCAGAACTAGACGCATTTGGCGACTCGAGTGAGTTCAACTGCAACTGAGAGGGAACATTTTATTTAATCGATTCAGGTAATTCCATAATAGTGGTGTATATTTCATTTTAAAATTATTGCAGCTTTCTTGCGATAGCTTTGCACTAGTAGTCATCCGCATTTAATTACCTCATCGCAGGAGCCGTTATTGGAAATATTAGGCAGAACGTAATTTGCAATTCTCGCTAAATTTATAAAAAGAATTGGGAACTTTAATTTCTTTATAGTCTAATAACCAAACTATCAAAATGCAAAACATGTCTCTGTGATTTTCGTTTATGACCTAGGTAAAGCATTTTACCTTATTAAATTAATTTGCATTCGATTCTGCTTAACTTTGCTGAGCTCGTACTTCTGAACTAGTACCGACAACATGGACTTGTCTTCGATGTGCATGTGCGATAAGGCATAATTTTATATTCTCTTTGCATGAAAATTCGTATCAGAAATATTTTAATACCTCCTGTGAAAAATACTTCAAACCCTCAAATAAATTTCAGCATTCTGCATAGTAATTTAAGATATTGCAGTTAATTCGCAAAGAAGTCGATTATAACGCGGAAGTTAGGGTAAAAATTGACGAGATATTTTTCTGTACAGTATATACTGAGAGAGTTAAACTTATATTTTGCACCGTATGATTGCCGAGGTTTTATGTTTTCATATTAATTTCGGGGTTTTCCATGAAACCTCTCAAATGCAAATTACAAATTTCTTCAAATGAAGCGCTTTGTGTTCGATTGAAGGTCATCCATATGGGGGCAAAACACTTAATCTATCAAACCACTTCAATTGTTATTGGACAGCGATGTTGTACGTCTGAGATAATAAACACGCCAAGAGCGTTTATTAGCATAACGAGGAAAGGATAAATTTCTTTTAAATCATCATGTTTTTGTAGGTTTATTTTATAGGAACAGAAACATGTTCTTTGTTCAGTCGTGGGGACCAGAATAATTGAAGATCTAACGGTTTTAAAAATTACTGTCGACTTTTAATAACGAGTTTCGTTTACAAGAATATTTTGCTTGCATGACGTGGTATATTAATTGTACGCAGCGGAGCATATTCTGAATGACATCATGTCAGTTTTTGGTCTATTTAAATGCAGTTTAGTCGTTTTAAAACAAGAACGTTTGCTGATAAAGAAAGTCAATCTACATGTTTTCCTATAAAAATATTAAAACTGGCAAAATGGCAATGGAAAAATAATACTTCTACGGAGGATAATGATTTTTCATTCCGTTGTGGGGTTTCCCCTGTAGAATTGACGTCATCGAGTTGCTACTTCCTCGCAGCCTGCTTGGAGACGTCAACTAATTCCTTTGCTTCACGCGGAAAGCAAACTGAAGAATTAATAGGAGGCGTCTACACTTTGGCTAGGCTATTACTTTCTATGGTGTAACCTGCGACCAGGGGCCGTTTCTCGAAAGTCCCGAGAATTTTACGGGCCCGGACCTGTGTTTTAAAAAAATCAGAATTTTGTTTCGTACTGCTCAGAATTTATTGCTTAGCTTTCAAAACCAACAAAATTTGAATCTTAAATGTAAACAAGACGCTGTGGGAGCGTATACTTGGGCGTCGTTGTATTAGGCGTATTAAAATGAAAATATCTTGGAAAATCTTCATGCACGTCAGTTTAGGGTTTGATGATAGGGAGTGCACTGAGTATTGGGATAGTCTTGTATGGCGTTGACTGTTGGTGTACATGTGTAAAGTGGAACACGTGAAGACTTACGTGAAGTGCGGGTGCAAGGATTATATTTAACGCTTGTAGAATTTGGAAAATCTTAATTGTGGCCACCGAAACTGCAAGGAAAACAGAGAATTCATGGCAGGGCATATTCTGTATTCAGGTTTCAAATTACCCTTTTGACATATGCAAATTCGGTGCACTTTTTCCTGACAAGTACAACTAACTTAAAAGGGCTAAATTTGTTTTCTGTCTTTTCTGCTACGTACCTTTCCCCGCTGTCTGACATCGATTATTATATTTAGTTTCATTCAAGATTTATCTTCATAATTGGTATTCATGAAGTTCAGAAAGCATTTTAAACATGAATTTTGCGTGACCCTGGCATTTGGGGCCCTTGTTTACATAAATTAGTGACCTGTTTTGGTTTCGTTCGCTTTCTGACTGAGAACTCACTCCACTCGAAATTTTTTCCATAGCCGTTCACAGCCAGCCGTTCGAAATTTTTGTTCTGTTTCGGCCATTCACTGCAAGCCGTTCAAAATAATTGTTCAGGCGTTCAAATGAAATTCGATCTGTCGGCAGATCTCGTTGCCTAGCACGTGATCAAAATCTGCCGCGAAGAAGACGAAGAAATCGTTCCTTCTTGTTGCACCTTTCTCGATGTAGTGCGAAAGTTATTTTATTGTTATATCTAGAAGAACTAGTCGTTTGAAACTGTATTTTTGTAATGGACGATTTTATATAAGTGACGATTTGTCCGCCCGTTTTAGCGCACGGATGGGAAATTGTCATAAATCGGACCGTTCCATAAAGATGTACACGTACCTTTGAGAATTCATAACTCGAATAATATTCCATCGATTCAATTGAATTAAAGACTGAATAACGGCTAAAGAGTAAGCGATCAAGATATCAGAATTTATCTGCCACTAGAATTTAATTTTCGCCGGCGGCGCGAGCATATCAAGAAAGCGTTGAAGCTAGCCGAGACGCCAGCTGACCAGTATTCTTCTCGTCGTTAAGCTTGACTGAGTTTGACGCACGCGCAATTGCAAATTCGTGCACTACCAAACTGCATTTTATAACTTGGGCTCTCCGCCCAAGTAACAATGCGCACATAAAATAGCTTTCTGGACTCAAAAAGTTATCGGGACTTTCAAGAAACAGGTCCCTGGGTCCCGTTTCTCATTCGGCCCAGAAAGCTATCTTATGTGCGCAATGTATTCATTAACGATTAAAATTTTGTTGGTTTTGAAAGATAAGCAATGAAATTCTAAATTGACGAAAGAAGTCGACGGCCTGGTTTGAGGGCTGAAAAATGCATCACCATTTCATAGATTCTGATTTTAATATCATTCCGGGCCTGTAAATTTATCGGAACTTTCGAGAAACGCGCCTGAGGCCCGTATTTTTGGTTTTTTCGCGAGAATGCTAACCAATCGAAAGGGAAATAGGGACTGATCGCAGTTTATTATTATTGTTATTTAGTATTTTAGAAAATGAAATTTGGTATTTCTCGTGATTTTTAAAATTATTATTTACCAAATTACCAAATTTGGTAAAATAGGAATTATTGACTGAAATATTTCAGTGTATTTGAGGCTTCCAATATCCGCTATTTTTTTTAATACGTCGCCATGGCTAAATTCCATTCGTTTCCACAGCGCGAAACATGGTTGTGCCTAAATCATACCGTCCAGAAGGACGTCGGACACCTTATTGAGACTTATATAACGTAATGCCGACACTTAGAATTTTATTTTCAATAAATTTTTAAGTGTAAAAAAGAAAATCTAAAGTCCCCACTCAGGATTGAACCTGTGACCTCAGCTAAGCTTAGGCTTATATAGCCTACCGTATCACTGTACCACCTAGCTTCTCGGGTTGCTTAGTTCTAAATTAAACTATATAAATTGCTACCCTAGGCTCGATAACCAGCCGCTGCTCGGGAAACGAGCCCGCGCTCCTCCCCCGAAAAGACGGCTGGACGCGTGAACTTCCTCCAATCAGAAGCTTGCCTGCTTAAATCGAGCAGGCGAATAAATTATTTTTCTAGAGTATAATTTCAAAATGACGGATGTGAAGGATTTGTTTGATTTGGCGTGTGATCGTGCTGTAGAGATATTTAAACCTGAAAATCTCAACGTTTTACAACGGAGAGCGCTGGAAAGCTGGTTGACCTTGAAGATTTGTTCGTTATTCGATCTACGGGATCAGGAAAGTCCCTTATTTTCCAACCCGCACCAATGATTTTCGATATTGTGCAAGAGACGAGTTTTAAGTCCATTGCTGTCGTTATTTCACCCTTGACTTCTCTAATGGAAGATCAATTAAAATTCCTTAAATCAATAGGCATTGTTGCCGAGTTTATTGGCGAAGATCAAAAGGACGAGGAGGCGAAAAAATCCGTTGAAAGGGGAGACTGCGAGATCGTCTTTGGATCACCGGAGTCATTTTTGTGTTGTGATAGATGGAGGAAGATATCGCTTTTAAACTCGGCCATTTTACTAATTTTGAGATGCTTTTCCCAGCAGTGTCGATGGATTTTTGCTATCAGGCCCATATAAAATTTTGGAAAAACCGTGATAAGGCCTATTGCTGTGGATGAAGCTCACTGTATTTCACACTCATATACATATAGAGTGACATATTGACAAGATCTGGCGCTACATCACTTGTGTTTGACATATCCGGTGATCAGTAGCGATGTATAGATTAAATTTTGAATTTACGTCACAGACACAATCGGTGGCCCACGCGTCCAGCCGTTCTTCTCGGGGAGGCTCAGAGACCGGACGCGAGAAAGCGGCGGAAATCGAGCCTACTGCTACCCCCAACCTCAACTGAAAGCTAACCAGTTACTCCGTTATATAAGTCTCAATAAGGTGCCCGACGTCCTTCTGGACGGTATGATTTGGGCTTGACCGCGAAACATTGACCCACTGCATGGAGGCCATCCAAGGGGGGTTCTAGTGTCGCTTTGTCGCTTTTTTCGAGCCAGCCTGTCGCCTGTTTCGTTAGGGAAAATGCTGCTGTCGTATTTTGTCGCCTTCTCTAGCTAAAAAATTCATAAAATGTCGCTCTTTTTCGGTCAGTTCCTGTCGGCTGTTGGTGTTTTGGAAAAAGATTGTCGCCACATTTTGAGGTCATGTCGTATGTCGGTGAAACCCCTTGGAAGGCCTTGCATGATGGGCTTATCTCATTTGAGTGGTCACACTATGAATTTCGTCCACGGACTCAAAAGTTACAACCACCTTGTTCAGCATAGTAAACAGTACCAAGGGAGAATACTGCTCAGTAGCTTTCATTTGCATTGAGTGGTGACACTAGGATTTCATCCACAGACTCAAAAAAGCATATCGGCCAGGGCCGGGTTGTTCAAAGCATGATTATAAGCTCTCAATAATTGAAAAATTTCCATAGGTTTTTGCCCTTCAGTTTCGACTTTAAGTTAATTCCTGAAAACATGTTTAAACAGAGAAACGAAATCCTCGGTTAAATTTATTCCTTGATTTGCGTTAATCGGGTTTCGAACAACCGGACCCAGGGCTCAAAAGACGCGCACGATCGAGCGGAAAGCCGGCAAGACTTCGCCAACGCTTCCTCCCGAGCAAATTTTAGATTTGACAATTTTTCTTCGCTTTATTCGTGCCAAAGACTTTTTATTTGCAGCTTTAACAAATAACCAACAAAGAATCAAACGGACAAAATAAATCAGATTTCTCCCCTGCAAAAATACAACGTATAACGTCAAATGATCAATATAGTTTTGTGGAGAACGTGAACTGACACGATGGTTAATTTTTCTTTCTCCGTATCATTTGGATTTAAAAGCCGAACCCTACCAATTCAGCTCCTGGACAATTATTGGACAAAGTGAGCTACAGTGGTAATATAGGTGACCCTGAAGATATCAGTCCGCGATAGTTGTTGATTATAGAATGACAATATATATCAACTGCAATCTCGCGCAGTAATGTTCCTCTAAATAATTGAAGAAATCTGTTTTTAATAATCTTCATTTTTTCATTCATTCATATTGTATGAATGTTATTCATCAGTAGTTATTTTTTATTCTTATTGATGACATGTAAACGCATTGAGACTCTAAATGCGCTCATAAAAAACTTTACTATTGTTACTTTATTATTATTTTTAACAGTTGTTAATTGTAACAATGGGATGGAAATTTGGCTCAAATCGACCAGGCAATCCTCAACGAGATCCAAGCATCGAAAGACGGCGATCACGACAAGACGAGCTATTAGGATTACCCGAAACACGCCGCAGGAGAAGAAGAAATGGGATGACATTGTGTATGATGGAAGATCTTTTGCAGACAGAAAACTTTCAAAGCCTGTTAAACATATATTCAGCAAGGAGAAATTCAAGATCCGGAGAATAGTTTCAATCCCACGTGCACGTTTTATTTCGTCACCACACGATCTTATGAGATTGAATTGAGACTAAGCTACTATGCTGGGTGTCCTGTGCCACAACTTGATATTTGTTTTGCGGAATCAGATGTGATACACAATACACCTAGTGTCCTAAAGAAACCGTACTTGGAATGGTCCATGGGAGATTGAACAAAAATAACTTCATGCATATCTAGCATTGGACTTTCCTGAATTCACTGAACTTTTAAATTGTTAACGAGGCTTAGCGAAATCATAAGAGTCATCGCTGATTCACTCAGAATTAGCTATCATACATACATGCATAAACTTTATTAAAGTGTCAAAAAATATTTAGCTGCAAGGCTAATTGAGGACACTATCGGCAGTAATTGTAATAACATAGGATGGTGCACGCCTTATTGTCAAAGAATGAGAGGCCACGAAGTGACTGCTGTATTAAAGTTATTGTTGAGCGTGTCTTCAGGGAAAACTCTACTCCACATGCATTGTCTCTATCCACCCAGGTTTATAAATGGAGACAGGTTAATCATTAGGACCTCTATAAGGGCTGGTTCCCACTAGCGACATTATCAGAAGCGGAGTCGAAGACGCCGGAAGCGTAAGAAGCCTTACGTTCTAGTGTAAATAAAACACGGCGACTCAATCGGAGTCGGATTCGGAAGCTTGACGGAAGGTTTCCTTTTTCTTCCGATTCCGCTTCTGCTTCCGTCACTTCCGTCACTAGTGAGGACCAGTCCTTAGGGATACCTGTAAAGTTGTAAGGGGTAAACCTTCAACGGACCTGCATCAAATCCAGGGAGAAGTGTTCATAGGGCTATAATACAGTGGTAGCCAGAAATGCGGTTGAAGTACTTTGATTATATACATTTTTAAAGACCCTGACTAATAAACGCAAAAACACAGCGACAAACCAATAATGGGTGCCGGATTTTTTGTAGAGCTGGATCAGTAAAAATCTTGAGAACTTTAATAAGTAATCAAAGGCTCCTTGCGAGCCAAGTCGTGAATATGAAACAACCATCGGACCTTTTCCTACCCTACACAAGGGATTGATTGTACATGTTATGACTACTTCCCTTATGTTGCGGATCCACGTACCAATATCTTTTACCAAACAGAAGAAGGACCTTTAAAACCTTCGTGTGTGTACGTAGCTGAGGGAGTCCTGGGTTATTCTCGAACTTAAACCTGTTCGGGTGTCTCTTAGCACTGTTTAAATTTGTTATTTCGAAGCTGAACCCTTTCAAGCCCGAAAGTGACCAACATCAAACTTCTCCTCACAAAATTTATACATAATCAAGACAAAGGTCACGATAAGTAATGCAGTGATCAGCAAAGAGAATTTACTTTGACCTTTTAATGAATTCTCTCACCTAGAACTGTTTGAAATGTATATAAACCAGTAAGCTAGCAAGAATTCCGCTGGGGAACAGATAAAGTGAGGAACAGATTCGTTGGCCCCTGGAACTTTAGAAAAAACAACAGGCGAGCAGCGAGCACTTCGTAAATTTTCAATACTGTATTAGCTTGTATTATTACAATGACAAATTTCATTTCTGAGAGCCACCTCTCCTACGACCCTCCTACGTTATTCAAATCAGAACATATATGCCCCATCCTTTCCGTAGACGCCCTGTGATCTATTGCTCTCTGTATGTCTTCCGATTGAATTGTACTTTTGATGGTATTTGACAGAACATTTATTTCTGCACCAAGAAACCTACCTACAAAGCACGGTTTACGAAATTTCGAGCAATCAGCAAATTTTAACGGCGAGCCGTGATCCGAGTATGCAAGCCTAAGTTGCGAAAATTTTGCGAGTTCGAGCAAGCGAGCACTGGCCTAAATTTTGCGAGCAAATCAACCCGGAATCAAGCAAAAGCCACATTTTGCTAGCACTTGAAAATTTTAGGGACCATTCAATTTTGCTCAGGCACGAAGCGTTTTGGTCAGTTTTCAACAAAAAGAATCTCATTATTTTGAGAAAGATGAAAAGATAGTTACATTAACTGATTAAAATTTTATACATCCTTGCCCATGTTTCCACTTGATATTAAATGAAATCCCACTAAATAAAACGAAAAACGCCTCGGACGTTTGACCGCGGTGAAGCTCGCAGCAATGGACATGAGTGCTGGTACATTATGCATACTTATGCTTTATGTCGCTAGTGAAAACCAAGCTTGATACAATTTACCCGGGCACTCGTGCTCAAGGAAACTCCTGCAATGTAAGAGGACAGAGACAAATTTAGGCGACGGGATTTTTAGTGATTTCTCCTCCCATTCGTTTACCCCTCGCGACTCGCTTTAACTAGTGGAAGCAAGAACGGACCGGCGGATACGAGCTGCCTCGGCGCTATGTTGTGCAAGGAGATAAACTGTAACCGTGTTTACCGATTTGTCAAACAATTCACGGCTAACTTTATTGAGGTTAATTAACTTGAAAGGCCGCTTATTCCGTTTTGTCATATGTTGCGTAATACATTTAACATTAAAACATGAAATTTTCGTTTGCCAAAACTAAAGAATCACATAGCAACTCAGTGGTAAATATATCGGTGTGATGCGATGTTCATTTTAATTCACTAGTATGAAGTTTAGTGATCCATTCAATTATTTCATATGAACAATATTCTCCCATTATTCCAGGTGCCCTTCCCTTTAGTTTTGAGGATGCTGTGATTGTATAACATCGAATACTGAGAGAAATCAGAGGAATCGAGGAACTAGGGGAAGAAGTAAGATAAACAGATATTAAGACGGCTAATGAGGAAGTCAGAAAGCACGTCAGCACATGAGTGTTTATAATGTCACGTAACATTGATGACAGCCTTAGGCTCGATTCCGCCGCTTTCTCGCGTCCGGTCTCTTCCCGAACAGCGGCTAGCAGTCGAGCCTAGCCTTATTGGTGACCATTTAAATGAAAGTTTTTCAGCAGAACTTACGATCGTACTATTTGTTTTCCAGTATTTAACAAATGAATAAAAGTTGGTATTTTTCTTAAATTTTTATGTTTTAATCTGTTAATTCGGTACCTCTAGTTAAGCAATTCCCCGTACGATGATGTCATCGGTAAACATGACGCACGTTGTCAGTGACATGTGATAAACACGTTCGGTCAGACACAGTTTATATAGCCTCGCAAATTAAAACGTAAAAACAAAAACAGTTACACCAGCTACTGAGCCAGCTATTTTTCGAAAGGTGAGTCTGCAAGACAGAAATATTACAACCACTGTTTTATGTTTAAGTTTTAACACACGATGGAGCAGTTTTCAGAACTGAGGACCTGCGAGGTCAGTGATGAATACTACAGACTTTATTTGGAAGCCTAATGCACCATATTCTTCATCTGGCTATCTATTACAACAAATATCGGGCTTTTCCAAAGTTCATAGCTCATTTTCGATTCAAATATCCGAGGTCCGTTTAGGTTTTGCCATACAAAACTTCTTTTGCCGGGATTTGTAGCCAATATGTATACATGACTTTCAACACGACATTTGTATCGTTATGTGAAACGCTTAAACGTGAGATAATCTTGCTAATACTTCGGAAACACTTTTACAACTCGTGCCGTAACTAAAAATATGCAATGCAATACAAATATTTATTTTATAGAAGAAATTTTTGCAGTTCGCTAACCAGGGCATGTTAAAATGCGGAAAGAGGAAATAATTGGCACACGAGATGGAGTAAAGTGAATCACTTATGTTCTTGACGTCTCAGTTTTGTTGAATAAGACGCACAGCAAAACAGAATCCGGATTGCTTTGTAAAATAGCTAAAATTGTAGGACCACAAAGTTTAATATCAACACAAAAGCTACATTAAAAGAATAGCATTTTTAATCTCTTGTATTCATTCCAAAGTATTATTCCTCGGAGTCGTTGGCAAAGCCAGAATCGGTGGTGGGAAAGTTGATTTATAATAGTCGCCCAAATGCACATGTTTTATAATTCAGTTTGGTTCATTGAGCAGATTAGGCAGAGCAAATGTTGATTTTAAAATTTTACGCTGTAATCGCATTAATTAACTTTAAGCTAACATATCATTGAATAATTTGTTGACACAAACAGCACAAATTTATATATCATGTATATTACTAATTTAGAAAAAAGATAAAATTAATATTCATGTCCTCCTTACCTCTGTAACATAACCACGGCAAGCGTTCACAGCAACACGCTTTTACGTCAGTTTTCTTGCTATCTCGAGTCTGCAACGTGCGCTACGTCTTCACTGTCGTGAATGTGTTTTTCATCCGTTTATCATAACCGCATGTTTATGCGGCCCATTCGAGTTTCTTAACATGAACATATGTGAATAGCGAAGGAACTGCGACCCGTTGCAAGGAAAAAGAAAAAAAAAACTGAGGAAGTGAACACCATCCTTGATCAAGTTCTCTAAGTTTGGGGGTACACGGGGTGGAGGCAAAGGCCAGGAGGACAGGAGGGCTGTTGCGTAGCCAGTCTCGTCCTTCAGTTTCAGTTGCTTGTTCACTTTCCCTTTCGCTTGCCGCGGAGTTGATCCAATTCGAATTCCATTGGTCTTTCCCCCGGGCCTTGCTATACAAAGTCATATGTGTACCTTTTGTTCCAGGAATCACGCCTTGTCGGGAAGTGAATTTAGCACTTTATTGTTGAGCTACTGTGTTTGTTTTCTTTGTCATATTACGCAATATGCATTTAATTTAATTGTAACTGTTTTTGACCGTTTAAATCCAGATACAACGCAGCTCTTTACAACCTCTAATTTCATTGGACCTGGATATCTCGCAGCTCTATTAATTCCAGGGCTAGGGCCCATTGTTGTGTTGTTTGTTCTATTATTTTCTCAGCAAATCAGAGACGACCTTGTAAAAGCTGCGTACGTATTGCCCCTTTAAATCAACCATTCAGTGAACACTTTTACAGATGCAGATAAAAGTGAATTTAGAACTTGATTATTTTTTGAACCGTGAAATATGTTTGCGTCCGTGTTTGTCCTCGTGCAGGTATTACGTAACATGTTTGTCTGTGAATCTATATTTAGCTTAAAAGGCGCATATATATATCAAAAGATTTCAGACACAACGTCATAAATACGAAGGACTATTCCCAACTTTAATTTTTGCTTTTTACCGTATTTTAGTTACAGAGCGTTGAATATAATTTCAGCTTAACTTGTGCGGAAATATTACGTTGCAGTTTTTTAACTGAGGACGTCTTGATTGAACAGGATTCTGCGGGAGCAGCAATGGGGTGGAAAGCAGCGGCGAAACAACAAGACAACAGCAAACCAGGAGCTGACGGATTTACCTGACCAAGAAGAACGCCCCCGGAACATCAATAAAAGAAGAAATGCCCTAACAATCTGTACCCTGCGGGATGATATTTTAAGAATATTGGAAACTCCGTATTCAACTGAAAATCAACAGCATCGACAGGGGAGAGAGAATTAATGACAGAGAATTTTGTCGAACACCTTCTTGCATTTCCAGTGGTTCAATAATCCGCCCAGTGCGGTCAGGGCACGTTTTCTCCTTGAACACGCCTATGTTCTCGATTGTTACAAGATTTGTGAATGGTATCACTGACTTTAAATAGCGAATAGCTGTTCGTAGAGCGGGATAGAAAGGCTTAAAACAGACATTAATTTTGCATTGTGATACCGGGGACCGATTCGGCAATCTTAGACATCATTCAAGTGGTCAAGTAGCATCCACGGGGAATACTAAAAATCATTTCTTTTACTGTACTGAGTTGCCTCTAAATCTGATCGGCTCTGCGTGAGTGCATTTCTAGTTAGATATGCTGTATATTGCAGGTTATGCCTTTTAAAAGTCATGTTAATTTCTGTTTTCACAAGTCATCATTTTGCGAGATTTTCTACAGGGAAATTTGTGTAAACCAACTGACAGTTCTATTTATTAGGATTTTTAAGTTGAACTTGATAACGCCGAATTCTATTGGTGAATTCAGTTCGATATACCTTTCCGCGAAGACAAGCTAGCCCGGCTTTTTCATTTCCAAGCTGTGAAAGTAAGCGGTTATAGTTATATTTCACCAAAAGGCTTTTGGAAAAGATTTTCGGTTTAAGAAGCGTAATAAGACATTTTAGATTGAATTTTATAAAGGTTGCATCAGTGTAATTATACGAGTTATCACCAACAGCTTATTTGTTACTACGGAGCTTCAGTTATCACACACTTAATTTGTTATTTTTTGTCGATCTATTAATGATCAGTCTTTCATTTCTTAGAATTTACGCAATTTTATAATAAAATTGTTCTAAGAAAACATAAAACAGCTTGTATTACCTAATGCAGTAGAAATAGAGAATTAGAATATTGTACGCAATTTTATAATAAAATTGTTCTAAGAAAATATAAAGCAGCTTGTATAACCTAATGTAGAAATAAAGAGGACCATGTATTTCACAGAATTTTAGACCAATTCAAATAAAAATATTCAAAGCAGTAAAATAAAGTAAGTGTTAAAATAATCTGCAACCTTGACACTTTGCAGTGGCAAATCCGCAGACCCAAGTTAATGCCCGAATTCATAGCGGAGCACTTGCCAGGCCGAAGGCCTGGCTGCGCAGCTCCATACTCATAGAACCATGCCCGTCATTTTTCATGGTCATGGCTAGCGGAATGTTTCGCGGGCGCGCGTGTGCCTGACCTCCGCCGCCGCCGTCGCGCAGGACTAGCTTGCCTTCGCGCAGGACTAGCTCGCGGGCGCGTATGACGTCGCAAAACATGCCGTACGACGTCATGTTGAAACCAAAGCGAGGCTTTGTTTTTCGCGCGGTTACACGGCCGAATGTCACGTCAGCTAGAAAAACACTTTGATGTTTTGCTGTGAATTTACTAAGCGGAGAAAACCGTTGAAATTAAAGGCGTTATTTCCCTTAATATTTCGCGGTTTGCTACTCAAGACAAGGATACTAATTAAGGGATACTCAGAAGCCGCTTTAGTGGAAAAAGACGAGCTTTCAGGGATGAAATCTTGCTTCGAGGAACTTCATGTATTACGTTTTTATCAATGCGGGAGATATTAATTTGTTTTCTACGGATTTCAGAACCAAGCAAGCGAGGGACTTAAAGGTAAAACAGATTAAGTTTTCGATGAGAATTTATGTTGATATCAATCTGTGAGTGACTTTTTATTGGTGTTATTGTTAGTTTTGGAGAATTGATTTTAAAACGTGCTTAAATTCAGTTGTATCGATCTCTTGAATTTCATCGAAGAAAGCTTGAACTCGATGAGCTATAATTAAGCTTAAGAGAGTGTCCACCAGAAAACCAGGCAGGACCAGGCAGGAGGTGATAATACTCAAATCACCGATTTCGCTCAAACTTGGCACAAAGATTGAGGGTCATGAGTAGTAACATGTACCAAAATATAAGGTCAAATTTTTTTATTCTCTCTGAGTTGTAGGGTCCCCCCCGAAAAATGGCCATTTGGCACAAATTTATGCATATTAATTAGCTAAATTTAGTCGATTGGTAAGACAACAAAAATAGCAGTCTGGGAATAAAAACTACTAAATCGTATTCTATATTGATCAGTCTTGTAGCAAAATGTGTTATTGGAATCGGTTGCTTTGATTTGTTGCTTTTCCAATACCGTAAGTGAAGGGCATGTTTGGTCATTTTCACGAGATGCCAAAATTAGGTCATTTTAGATCTTAATATCTCCAATGGGCAACAAGCTAACAACATAGTTTTAATACTAGAAGTAAGAAGTATCTTTATGCTTGCGAAAAATATAATAAAATTTTTGGGCAACTAAATAGCTTTTTTAGCATGACGGCATTTTTGCACCTCACTCAACGATTTCTGGCGATTTCATCAAAATTCGGTAATTAAAAAAAGTGGTTTAATCTTAATGAAATCGCAAGAAAAAGACAGCAAATGTTCAGCTAAGCATCACTCTGCTTAAAACAATGCTAGAATGAGCAAGAAAAGCTTTTTGAAGCACATTTCATGAAGTTTGTAAATGAGGGTTCTCTGTCTTTTTGATACTTCATTTTCAATGCAAAAAGAAAACAATGGGACACTTCTCTCTACAATAACTCTGAATTTTACTTTCAGGCACAATACTATAAGTGACACAAAAAAGCAAAGGCTGATACATACATGTCATTTAAGTGCTTCAGACCATTGCGATCCGGCCAATCCAGTATATTTTTTAAAAGTTCGATTTTCCAATTCAGCTCTTCATCGATATTTATCTTGCAGTTCATCGCTGTTGACTTTGCTATGAGAATATTCACTGCTTCCTTGTTGTAATAGCTCCAGTTTATGCCAGTAAGAGTGAGACAAATAAGTTATAAAACCACGGGAGAACCATAAACGCCATCGAAAACTGTCAACATAATGTTTGGAAAACATTCTTCGCCGCCGGCTTCGCCATTTTGAAGTTAAATTTTTGAGCCCGCGTTGTGGTCCGTATGGACTACGGACTACCGAATTACCGGATCGACGGACAACTTGTACGGACCGCGGACTACGCATAACATAACGGATAACTTGGTGTAAAACGAAAACAGGATATAAGATTTGGATTGGTTAAATTTTACAGTCGATTTTCAACCACTGATTATTTAGAACTGCAGAAAACACTCCATACTTAAGATTTGTGACCAGAAAATTCAATACTAAAGAGCCTGGAAAATATAATGATTCCTTGACAGCTCTAAAATAATTCGGTATTTGTCTTGTGTTTCTCGTTGCTTTTTTGTTTTTGTTTTCAATATTTTGATTTGTGGGTGAAACAAAGTATGAGCCCTTGTGGATCTAGACTAGCTCATAAGGTTGGAGACAGAAGTAAACATCTCTGCCATTTTAAAGGCTAAGCTCCACGATATATAATA
The DNA here is from genome assembly GCA_022457155.1 of Cladopsammia gracilis. Lineage (NCBI taxonomy): Eukaryota > Metazoa > Cnidaria > Anthozoa > Scleractinia > Dendrophylliidae > Cladopsammia > Cladopsammia gracilis. The sequence continues at coordinate 225,860 of JAJGOT010000272.1, read as the reverse complement.
CAGAGACAGGACTGTGGACCACGCATTAGGGGCTATCCCCTGGGGGCTAAGGATAACGGACTATGGACTACAGATTAAAAACTAGCGGATTAAAAAAAAATATTTTTATAAACTGGGGAAAATAATATGCTACTGATTGTTATGTAATCGAGAATAGTGGATGTCTGTATTTGTGAAAAATATCTGGAAGAGAGAAACTCTCTAGAAAGAGTTATTTAGGGGGGAGGGGTGGGGGAGGGGAGGGGGGTGGAAGAGGGTATCAATGCCGTAGTTAACGGAAGTCAGCGCCAACAAAATACTAGTTGAAAATGAGCTTTTGATTAGGCTTCTACATTTTGTATAAATTAATATATATATGCTTATCCTGATTGTGGCATAAGGCCATGAAAACATATCCCGTGTAAGACAAAAAGTGATGGAATCAAGACCCCGTTAAGAGACAAGAACCCTATTTGTAGTGACGTACCCTGTCGGACCGCACGTCTCCGTTGAGGTCAGTTAAGGCATCGGTGGGAAAGTTATACTACAACTATGTTACTACATAATATTTAAAAGCATCTAGTTAGTTACATTTAAAAAGAATTAAAAACCTTTTTGAATCTTATTCTTATCTATATATTATTTACTGCGCATGAGACATGATGGGCGTAAATCAAACCTTTAAGGCATGGAGGTCGATTGCCTTTTGAATGATTACTCTTTACTCGAAACTCATCCAAGTGCAACCAAAAAAAGAAATGAAACGTTTTATGCCATGAATTTCAAAACGTTTGTAAAAAATGACCCTCTGACGTACACGCATACTTATACCCCCACCGTGGTACAAGGGGGGCGGGGGTTGATTGCAACACCTCCCTTGGGTTTTTGCGCTTTTACAATATTTCGGAAATATTTTATCTATTATAGATAGCGTGTGATGTGCTCTACTAAATATTCAAATTTAACGGGAGAATGCGGGAAAATGCAAATAGTTTTGCTAGAGTTGTAAAATATGAAACATTAAACATTTTGCTACTTTTGGTAGCAAGACAAACAAAAGATAACTGTCATATCAAGGAAACATCCGATTTCCCACACTCTTTGGTACTGAATTTTACTGGTTACAAATCTTTATTTCTAAAGTTCGAAAAAAATCAGTGTTTGAAAATCGGCTGTAAAAATTAACCAGTCCCTTAAAGCACGATTAACCAACTCAGGATTAGCATCAATTTTGAATCCAGTTTAATAACTCAACAATTGGAAATTTATCAAAGTTTTCTGCCCTTCAGTTTTGACTATAAACAGAGAATTTTAAAAATTAACCAGTCCAAATTTTATATTCTGTATGCGTTTTACAACATATTATCCGTTTATCCAAATTATCCATATTATGCGTAGTCCGTGGTCCGTCGATCCGGTAATTCGGTAGTCCGTTGTCCATACGGACCACAACGCAGGCTCAAAAATTTAACTTCAAAAATGGCGAAGCCGGCGGCGAAGAATGTTTTCCAAACATTATGTTGACAGTTTTCGATGGCGTTTATGGTTCTCCCGTGGTTTTATAACTTATTTGTCTCACTCTTACTGGCATAAACTGGAGCTATTACAACAAGGAAGCAGTGAATATTCTCATAGCAAAGTCAACAGCGATGAAATGCAAGATAAATATCGATGAAGAGCTCAGAGAGCTGAATTGGAAAATCGAACTTTTAAAAAATATACTGGATTGGCCGGATCGCAATGGACCCTAACAATGAGTCTGAAGCACTTAAATGACATGTATGTATCAGCCTTTGCTTTTTTGTGTCACTTATATTATTGTGCCTGAAAGTAAAATTCAGAGTTATTGTAGAGAGAAGTGTCCCATTGTTTTCTTTTTGCATTGAAAATGAAGTATCAAAAAGACAGAGAACCCTCATTTACAAACTTCATGAAATGTGCTTCAAAAAGCTTTTCTTGCTCATTCTAGCATTGTTTTAAGCAGAGTGATGCTTAGCTGAACATTTGCTGTCTTTTTCTTGCAATTTCATTAAAATTAAACCACTTTTTTTAATTACCGAATTTTGATAAAATCGCCAGAAATCGTTGAGTGAGGTGCAAAGATGCCGTCATACTAAAAAAGTTATTTAGTTGCCCAACAATTTTATTATATTTTTCGTAAGCATAATGATACTTCTTACTTCTAGTATTAAAACTATGTTGTTAGCTTGTTGCCCATTGGAGATATTAAGATCTAAAATGACCTAATTTTGGCATCTAGTGAAAATGACCAAACATGCCCTTCACTTACGGTATTGGGAAAGCAACAAATCAAAGCAACCGATTCCAATAACACATTTTGCTACAAGACTGATCAATATAGAATACGATTTAGTAGTTTTTATTCCCAGGCTGCTATTTTTGTTGTCTTACCACTCGACTAAATTTAGCTAATTAATATGCATAAATTTGTGCCAAATGGCCATTTTTCGGGGGGGACCCTACAACTCAGAGAGAATAAAAAAATTTGACCTTATATTTTGGTACATGTTACTACTCATGACCCTCAATCTTTGTGCCAAGTTTGAGCGAAATCGGTGATTTGAGTATTATCACCTCCTGCCTGGTCCTATGGTGGACACTCTCTTAAATGGTACGCGTTTTGCTTTTAAACGTAAACTAATGGAGATTTGAATAAATTTTTTCGAAATAAGATTGTGTTGTCCATTTTATGTGTTTGTTCATTCATTAGATAGTTTGAAAAGCGATTTTATGTAAACAAAACAAGACTTTGATTTTAAAGTACAGTTCTATCTTCACTCGTATCGCCTTATGCAAATATGTTTGTGTATTTTTGCAATTTTTGATTTTCAAATCAGTTTCTCGGGCAATTTTTGACAAACAAAAACTGTATTTTATACGGAAACTAGTGGTACTAGTTATTCTAGACAGAGAAAAGTTGTTTTTGTGAACTTTTGTACGGTCTATAAAAATGTACTGTGCAGACAGTCGCGTAATACTGTTTTTGAGAATTGCTAAAATTGAAAATAGCCCGTTCGTCAATCTTAATTCTTGTGCTTCCAACCTTTCACCTTAGTTAAGTTTCACCTTGGTTAAGTTTCACCTTAATTAAGCTTGTTCAAAGTGCGACGCTGTTAGGCTTGGGCTATCTATATATATTATTAGAAGACGGGTAACTCGTCACAGACGGAATTCCATCAGACAGAATACCGTCTGATATGAATTTAAGGACGGTAAATCGTCTTCATGAGACTGCTGCTCAGTGACCTTCTTCTTGGGCGCCATTTTTTTTACCCAGAAACAGTTGCTGTCTTTCTAGTTCCAGTCTTCTCCGAGTGTATGCAAGCGCATAGCGCAAAAAAGTCGTCGTGATTTTCGCGTCTGATATGAATTTAAGACAGTTTTCCGTCTAAGACGAATTTCCCGTCTTATTTTTCCGTCAGTTTAGACGGAAAAATAGACGGATAAATTTGAGACGGGAAACTCGTCCTTCACCGGATTCATATCAGACGAGTTTTCCGTCTGTAGACGAGTTTCCCGTCCAAGACGGTTTTCCGTCTCTAATATGAATTCGGCCAATCACGAAATCATATTCAAAGTGAACGATAGCGCGATGATGATAGTTAACAATGGCCGAATACAAATTTTTCGTTTGCCAAAACTAAAGAATCACCTAGCAACTCAGTGGTAAATATATCGGTGTGATGCGATGTTCATTTTAATTCACTAGTATGAAGTTTAGTGATCCATTCAATTATTTCATATGAACAATATTCTCCCATTCCAAGTGCCCTTCCCTTTAGTTTTGAGGATGCTGTGATTGTATAACATCGAATACTGAGAGAAATCAGAGGAATCGAGGAACTAGGGGAAGAAGTAAGATAAACAGATATTAAGGCGGCTAATGAGGAAGTCAGAAAGCACGTCAGCACATGAGTGTTTATAATGTCACGTAACATTGATGACAGCCTTTTCCGCCGCTTTCTCGCGTCCGGTCTAAAAAAGAACGGCTGGACGCGTGGGCCACCGATTGTGTCTGTGACGTAAATTCAAAATTTAATTTATACATCGCTACTGATCACCGGATATGTCAAACACAAGTGATGTAGCGCCAGATCTTGTCAATATGTCACTCTATATGTGAGTGTGAAATACAGAGAGCTTCATCCACAGCAATAGGCTTTTTTTGCAACGGATTTTTTTGCCTCCTCGTCCTTTTGATCTTCGCCAATAAACTCGGCAACAATGCCTATTGATTTTAGGAATTTTAATTGATCTTCCATTAGCGAAGTCAAGGGTGAAATAACGACAGCAATGGACTTAAAACTCGTCTCTTGCACAATATCGAAAATCATTGGTGTGGATTGGAAAATAAGGGACTTTCCTGATCCCGTAGGTTGAATAACGAACAAATCTTCAAGGTCAACCAGCTTTCCAGCGCTCTCCGTTGTAAAACGTTGAGATTTTCAGGTGTAAAACGTTGAGATTTTCAGGTTTAAATCTCTCTACAGCACGATCACACGCCAAATCAAACAACTCCTTCACATCCGTCATTTTGAGATTGTATGCTTGTATGCTCGATTTAAGCAGGCAAGCTTCTGATTGGAGGAAATTAACAATAACAAGTTCACGCGTCCAGCCGTCTTTTCGGGGGAGGAGCGCGGGCTCGTTTCCCGAACAGCGGCTGGCAGTCGAGCCTAGCCTTATTGGTGACCATTTAAATGAAAGTTTTTCAGCAGAACTTACGATCGTACTATTTGTTTTCCAGTATTTAACAAATGAATAAAAGTTGGTATTTTTCTTGAATTTTTATTTTTTAATCTGTTAATTCGGTCCGTCTAGTTAAGCAATTGCCCGTACGATGATGTCATCGGTAAACATGACGCACGTTGTCAGTGACATGTGATAAACACGTTCGGTCAGACACAGTTTATATAGCCTCGCAAATTAAAACGTAAAAACAAGAACAGTTACACCAGCTACTGAGCTCGCGGATCATTATATCTTGAACAGAATTTTTCGAAAGGTGAGTCTGCAAGACAGAAATATTACAACTACTGTTTTATGTTAGTTTTAACACACGATCGAGCAGTTTTCAGAACTGAGGACCTGCGAGGTCAGTGATATATTATAAAATAGCACAACTCATGTCACAAATGAATACTACAGACTTTGTTTGGAAGCCTAATGCACCATATTCTTCTTCATCTGGCTATCTGTTACAACAAATATCGGGCTTTTCCAAAGTTCATAGCTCTTTTTCGATTCAAATATCGGAGGTCCGTTTAGGTTTTGCCATACAAAACTTCTTTTGCCGGGATTTGTAGCCGAGATGTGTACATCGCTTTCAACACGACATTTGTAACGTTATGTGAACCGCTTAAACGTTAGGTAACCTTGCTAACACTTCGGAAACACTTTTACAACTCGTGCCGTGACTTGTAACTAAAAAAATACAATGCAATACAAATATTTATTTTATAGAAGAAATTTTTGCAGTTCGCTAACCAGTGCATGTTGAAATGCGGAAAGAGCAAATAATTGGCACACGAGATGGAGTAAAGTGAGTCACTTATGTTCGATCTTGACGTCTTTTGTTGAATATTTAATAAGACGCACAGCAAAATAGAATCTGGATTGCTTTGTCCTAGCTAATATCGTAGGACCACAAAGTTTAATATCAACACAAAAACTACATTAAAAGAATAACATTTTTAATCTCTTGTATTCATTCCAAAGTAGTATTCCTCAGGTCGAGTCGTTGGCAAAGCCAGAATCGGTGGTGGTTAGGTTAATTTATAATAGTCGCCCAAACGCGCATGTTTTACAATAAATTCAGTTTGGTTCATTGAGCAGATTAGGCAGACCAAATTTTACGCTGTAATCGCATTAATTAACTTGAAGATAACATTGAATAATTTGTTGACACAAACAGCACAAGTTTATATATTATTAATTTAGGAAAAGATAAAATTAATATTCATGTCCTCCTCTGTAACATAAAACACGCTTTTACGTCAGTTTTCTTGCTATCTCGAGAGTCTATAACGTACGCTACGTCTTCACTGTCGTGAATGTGTTTTTCATCCATCCGCATGTTTATGCAGCCAATCCCGAATTTCTTAACATGAACATGTGAAGAGCGAAGGAATTGTGACCCGTTGCAAGGAAAGAAAAAGAAAAAAAAAAACTGAGGGTGTGAATTCCATCCTTGATCAAGTTCTCTTAGTTTGGGGGTACACGGGCCGGGAGGCAAAGGCCAGAGGACAGGAGGGCTGTTGCGTAGTTCTCGTCCTTCAGTTTACTTTTCTTGCTTGTTCACTTTCCCTTTCGCTTGTCACGGAATTGATCCAATTCGAATTCCATTGATCTTGCCCCCGGGTCTTGCTATACAAAGTCATATGTATACCTTTCGTTCCAGGAATCATGCCTTGTCGGGAAGGGAATTTAGCACTTTATTGTTGAGCTACTGTGTTTGTTTTCTTTGTCATTACGTAATATGCATTTAATTTAATTGTAACTGTTTTTGACCGTTTAAATCCAGATACAACGCAGCTCTTTACAACCTCTAATTTCATTGGACCTGGATATCTCGTGCCCCTTTAAATCAACCATTCAGTGAACACTTTTTAGATGCAGATAAAAGTGAATTTAGTAGTTGGTTATTTTTTGAACCGTAAAATATGTTTGCGTCCGTGTTAGCCTGTTCCAGGCTCCGAGATAGTGGGGAAGGCGCGAAATAAAAAAAAAAAATCAAAGGGCTCTTAAAGCCATCTCGTTAATGCGAGGAGCGTAAGGTTAATAATTAAAAAACAACAAGAATTGGAAACTTTGGGTGCCTTTGATAGGTAAATGTAGTAAAGATGTGATGGGTTATATGTGTAAAGCTGCTAAATGGTCTATTGAAGTTGAAAGATTGAAAATACCTGTAGGTCTAACCGTAGAGTTAGACATTGCAGTCATAGAGGGCTTAAGGGCTCTTTTAGAAGCCACCAAGATAAAAGTCATGAGCAACAAAAGAATCACGAGTGTTAATGTAAGTAATTTTCATGTTAATCTAGCGCATTTGTTCAAAATAGTCTTCATTTTACTGAGGGGAAACTTCAACTTATATTAAACGAATGAGGAGGCGAATTTGGTTGCTACGGGGGAAATTTGTGAGGAGGGATGGGGGTGGCAAAACTACTTATATTCAATCTATCTTGACTAGATAGCCCTTTTACTTAGTTAATTTTTCTATTTTTTGTATTCACAGTATTTTAGTAGCAATGACTTGTATGGCATTACAATGGCGATTTTCTTATCAATTGAAATTTGGGAAAGATGTACCAATTGAAGGTTAAAATATTTACTATCTTTATTTATTGATATTTAAACAGAACTAAAATATATTGCAACGATTTTCATTTGGGATTAAAATTGATTTACTGGCAATGTTTTTAAACAGCCAATTTATATGTCCCGGGATATGTGCAGTGTATATGTGAATGTAAAGTATGAGACAAAACAAGAACTTTGTGCGTGTCAATAAGTTCTGTAAAAAGACTTAGAAAAGGAATGTTTTCTCTAAACACTTCACTAAGGTAGACTATTGCAAAAAAGGGAAATGAAAATATTTTGTCGCTTTTTCCGTTGACTCAAAAATTGTGTACCTTCGGGCCGAATGGTGTCTCTTGTAGGAATAGAGCTAGTGATTAGGTTTCGTTTCCTTTTATAGCCAATTGAAAATGCGAGCTTTTTTAAAACATCTCGGCTTAAGAGGCCTTGGAAAAAGCGACAAGCGACATGGCCCCGAAAACTGCCGACACGAGACGTTCTGAACAGCGACAAGCGACTCGATTCCGCTTCAAAAATACGACAAATTACGACAGCGACACAATAAACACTGAAAATAAACAGGGACTTCAGAAAGTTGTACAATTTACCAATAAAAGTTAAACATTATTGACCATATCGTCCGTATCAACACGCGACGGCCGACGGTCTGTTTTAATGATCTATTTATTTGTTATTGAAACGTCTACCAACCTCGTTCCCAAGGCCCGTCTCTTCCTCTCTCTAGCTTGGACGTACAGTTGAGTAGATCCTAGACTCCTGGTATACATACATATCGGTGACCTTTGATTTTTGGCTAGACTTTCTCAATGTCCGTTTTTCGGTTTCGGTGGTCGGGCGGAGAACGGACTTTTCTCGCCTGCAGCGCGCCATTTTTAACCGACCTGCTTTTACGATAACATTTAGAACAAAAGGCCTGTTATATCTTTATTTTGATCTGAAAGAAAAAAATCCCTCAGGAACGTTCTTGGGGTAGACTTATTCTTAAAGCTAGGCTAAAATGCTTTTAGCGATGAGCAGGATTTGTGGGCTGTCTGCTTTTATAACAATTCATTGTATCTAGTTATTTGAGCCGCATTTGAGAACTGTTTATTTTACCAGCCGGATGCGTGAACCATTAGGTCACACTTACATTTTCGCGCCAACAATATGCAAATTAAATACGATATTGTGCAGACGAAACAAGTCGACTCGCGACTTCGTCGCTCGCTTTTCGCAACTTCGTCGCGCTCTCGTGGGCTTCGCAGTCTACTTGTGGCAAGTCTAATTTTTGGCGCTCATTTATTTCAAAGTCATTCATCGTGTTCTGAATTCTGGTGATCTTACATGGTCAAATAAGGGTCAATAAGTAACTCTTCCCGTATCACAAGTGGGTTGGGTGATTAGGTTTGGGTAAGAATTTTTTTCTCCAAACTTTTGGCGGTGGAATTTTTTTTTCCTGACATGCAACGGTGTCGAATTTTTTTTTCAGCGTTATAGCCATGCAAGATTTTTTTTTTTTAAATACAATTTTTTCTTCAAAATCAAGGATGTGTGGACATAAGTTTAACATAACTGCTTGCCTATAGGAAAACCACATTTAACACTTAAATGTCGGGCTGCTCTGCGTAAAATGCCATTGAAATTAACATTATTAGAATTTTTGTTCTTTGGCTTTTAATACCAATATTATAAATGTACCAATACTGACCTTTAATAAATGCCCCTTAAAATTTTATCCATTTTCTATATCTCATTTAAGGTTAACTTTTTGACATTTGGCATAAATTAATGTACACTGTATGGAGAACCCATCCCCCTTGCTGTATGTTCAGATGGTTATTTCCCTGAGAGATTGGTGCATTTTTTTCTTGAAATAGGTTACAAAGTAGTGACAGGCCTGCACGACTCCCGCTGTTCGCCAATGTGATGTTCTCGCCTTTAGAGTTTCACTATAACGAGTATGTCTTAAAGCGATTTCCCTCTTTTATAGGAGATAATGGGAGGCTCTTTATATATCTCCCTGCGCAACAGTTGGTTCTGTATGAAATGTCATTTATCCATAAGGATTTTCTTTAAATTGGACACCGCTGGTGATATTGTGTGACAAAAGGTAGAATTTTCTTGTATCCTTTTTCCTTCTGTCGAAGGGCCGACTTTCTCTCTTCGAATTTCATTTCTGAGAGGACTTTATGAACCAGAGTATATGGATACCCTCTCAAATGTAGGCGTGATTTCAATTTTCTTATATTCTCTTCAAACGTTATTTTGCGTACGTCGAGGATAGACGTTTCTTTAAATCTATCACCTTTGTCGACGCACGTATCCAAGAAAATAGTTAAATTTCTTTCTCTAAGATTTCAGTCGTAAATGTAATGGTTTTGGTGATATCTGTTAGCCTGTTCAATGAACCCATTTATTTCCTCTATGTTGGTGTTCCACAAAGGGAACACATCATCGATATATCTTAATTCAGGGACCGCGTAGCATATTTTGTATTGGTGGGGCTAGCTCGCGCATAGAATGAGCTCAACGAGCGCCGAACGCGCGAGCTTATCTAGGGTGTCCGGGGGTATGCTTCCCCGGAAATTTTTAAAATTAGAGCTTCTGAAATCACCGGAAACGTGTTTATTTCTATCAATCCTAAGAAAATTTTGTCAAATTTTTATCACCATTCTGTTAGTTTTTTTTTTTTGCACAAAAACGTACATTTAAAACATAATTATAATATGGTATGGCGTTCATTCAAAGTGAAAAAAGCTTAATATTAAAGCCAGTCCTTAATTTATGTTCTTTTACCGTTTAAAGTGGATTTCACCAAACAGAACAACTTATCAAGAAAAAAGAAATGACTTAAAGTTCTCGCGTTGGACCTATTTCGGGTTCATGATATGCTAGTCCAGTTAGTGGGCTATATGAAGAAGGTCAGCGTCAGTAAATGTTCCAATGTTACGTTTGCGGCTATCATTTCGACTGACAAATTCGCTAGCCACATCAATTAACAAGTCGCCAGTGTCAGTTCTTGTCTTGTGTGTATTTAAGATCCACTTATGTCCAGAAATGCACGTAACTCGGACCTTGGGCACTTCATATTACACACAATTATTTGTAATTTCCATATGACTTCATGTTTGACAGAATTGCTTGTTAAGATTGCAACATTGCTTAATCTCTGTTGGGTCATCTTTGCCCGCATTCCGTTTGCAACGCCAACTGCCCATCCACGGATGGAAACGAAACTTCGGTCGCTAACTTCTGATCGTCTAAACTCAATTGTCAAAGAACATACTGATATAAAAAATAACGCGAACGCTTAGAGACCTGTTGAATTTGATCGAAATGGATGCGATTACAAAACACGTGATACTACAGAAACATGGGACAACAGAAAATTCGCATAATGCTTAATGGGTACAGTAGCCATTAATCATTATGCGAATTTCCTGTTGTCCCATTTTATCAGTGTTATGAAACAATAGTTGCGTTATACATGTAACTGTTTACTGAGGACAGTTGTGTAGCCAACTCGAAAGCTTGGCTCCTTTGGCTACTACACACTCTTCTTTTGTTATGTTTAATTCAATGTCTAGTTAGCTCCACAGGGAACCCAAACGCTTTATTAGCTATAACACAATCATTTAATAAAAATATTCTTATTTACCTGTTTTCCTGTGTCTCTTTGAGTCGTTTTGGAAGCGATTTGAATCAGAGTGAAGACGGTTGACCTTGCATGCAAGTTCTTGTCTGCCGATTCGTAAATACGACGCGCCTATTATATTACTGACGTCTCAAGTTTCCATTATTATTAACTCAAGTTCCCATTATTATTAACTATTAACTCTCCTCGGGGGAGAATCTCGGGTTTCAATTTAACGGCCACGATAGTTAATATGGAAACTTGAGACGTCAGTAATATAATAGGCGCGTCGTATTTACGAATACTTGCATGCAAGGTCAACCGTCTTCGCTCTGATTCAAATCGCTTCCAAAACGACTCAAAGAGACACAGGAAAACAGGTAAATAAGAATATTTTTATTAAATGATTGTGTTATAGCTAATAAAGCGTTTGGGTTCCCTGTGCTAATTACTGCTTTCCTCATATCTTGCCATGAGAACTCAAAGCCATTCATTTCATAAATTGAACTTACTTATTACTGCTTCCCTAAAGAATCGCGACAAAATTATCAACAAAAGCAAAGAAACTTTTGATAACTCAGACGTCAGATGTGGGTGGGCTGAAATATCTGTTTTCCGCTTAGTTGTCAATGCTTGTTAAAGGAAATATTTCACGCAGTTGTATGTTGTTATCAATATCGATGTGAAATGTTTTGAAAAGTGAAGCGGACATTGATTTTTCTTTTGTGGAGAGTTGAAAAAGAAATGGTTGCATAAGTTAATGTTATACATGAATGGGTTATTTGCGAATATATAGTAGTTCTGTCTTTTTTTATTCGAAAGTCGAGAGTTTTCTATTTCCGGTATCATGTGTTTAGTAACTATTAGGGATTAAATGGGTCTGCTATAAGCCTCAAAATATAGTGTTGACAGTGTCTTCTTAACGACCCCCGGGGTCACGACCGCAGTAAAATTTCGTAAAATATTCTATTAAGATCCAAGTCTTATGCGATAGTCATATATTGGAATAGTGGGATCTTGCAATTGTTTTTTAATAGCTCCTCAGAGTTTATTCCGCGTGTAAGTGTAATGTGTTTCTCGGAGCTAGGCAGTATCTCCATTGTCAGAAGTATAGCATCATTACATCTGGTTTGAAATATTTGAATCTCCAGCATGATAGCTGTACACTCTTCATCAGGTTTCCCGGAAAGTGACATCATGAAACTTAGCGCCCCAATTTCTCAAATTATAAAATTTGTACTAAAGTAATGAAACATGCGGGATTCCTGACCGCAGTATTTTTCAAAACCTTTTTTCTGATCCGAGATACAGGCAAGGCTGTCCGTTGTTGCATTATTATGCAGTATTACTTTATTTTGTATTAAATTTTCCACCGCAGAAATATACTCGCGCAGAAAAAATTACTTGTTTTAATGATGTATATCGGCTTAACAAGAACTTTTTAACAGTGAATATATTGCTATCATAACTCCGAGGTGACCGGCACAACAGTCATCTGTATTCCCGATTCAACTCCACACACGTCCTCAAAAGAACCAGAGACTGTTATCATAATACTGATACATTTTTACAACAACGTACAATAATTCACTCACTAGTTTTCTCGTTGTTTATGTTCATGTTGGCGCCAGAACAGCAACCATATAACTAGGAGAACTATACAAACCTCCGGTCAGGAAGTAAAATTGATTAATACCGATGCCTTGGATTTTATTTATACTTGACCAGAAATCCGCAAACATTTCCTCCCAGCAGAAATTTTAGCTGTCCCGACGCGCAAAAATTTCCTCCCGCAAAACAAATTCAGTCGGACAAACCGCAAAATTTCCTTGTGCACGGTAGCTAAACCAATAAAACTATGACGTCTTTCCCATACTATTGCATACAAACGCAAAGTTCATGCTATTTTGCTCTACCATATCGCTCATATTAAAACACAAACTTTCCCGTCCAATTTAACTTTCTTAAAACGTCTCCATTCGTAAAAATAGACTGTGAAATTCTCAAACTGCGTTTCCCAAGAAAACGCATTTGACCTATTTTTACCATTCTAAAACAGCTTGAATGGCTTTACGACAAATGATTGAAAATTTTAAATATTGATACGTAACGTGAGATATCGAAACTAAGAACTTTAATATCTTTGCGGTGACGTAATGTGAAATATGACAAGTTCATTACAAGTTCTGACATCCCAATACCCTAGGGAAATTTACAATAGGACCGGGGGTGTTCCTCAAATATTTTAGTGACGGTATGTGACGCCCTTCTTGAAATCCTAACCGCTTTAACCAACCATATCCTCAATGCCCTAATATAGCTTCTATAAAGAAGAAAGAAGAACCCCCCCCCCCCCGGACAAAAGTCCACAACAATTTGTTAACAGCTTTTGCCCCTTTTTTCGTATAATTCCGAAATCTCGCTTAATGCGCATGCGCATTAACGAGATAAAACGGAAAAAATCGCGGAGGAACTGGGGTGAGGGAGGTCGGCGGCCTCCCTCTCCCAGTTCCCCCGCGATTTTTCCCTCCTTTTTTTTTACTTCGCGCGTTCCCCACTATCTGGGAGCCTGGAACAGGCTACGTCCGTGTTTGTCCTCGTGCAGGCATTACGTAACATGTTTGTCTGTGAATCTATAATTAGCTTAAAAGGCGCATTAAAGTCAAAAGGTTTCAGACACAACGTCGTAAATACGAAGGACTATTCCCAGCTTTAATTTTTGCTTTTTACCGTATTTTAGTTGCATGCAGAGCGTTGAATATAATTTCAACTTAACTTGTGCGGAAATATTCCGTTGCAGTTTTTTAACTGAGGTAGTCTTGATTGAACAGGATTCTGCGGGAGCAGCAATGGGGTGGAAAGCAGCGGCGAATCAACAAGACAACCACAACATAACAAGAAGATTTTCCTTGCAAAAGAATCGTCGCCGCCTCGCTGTAGTTTTTTTTTTTTTTTCATTATTGCTAGTTTACCTTTCGTCTTTCTTTGTAAAATGAAGTAGAAATCTGAGCGATTTTACTGTAATGGCTAAAAACCATGGGAGACAGACGTTTAGCTATACGTTTTGCCTCATGCTCTGGTTTGCGCGCGATTTTCTTCTCAACGGTCATGTCACGCCGTGACAAAGCTTTCTCCCGTGACATTTCTTTGAGAAAAAAATCCCCTAAACGGCCAAGGTTCGATTCGGAAGTTAAGAAATTTAAAGCCTATAGAAGCAAAAGAATAAAAAAAAAAAAGCGGGTCAGGTTTTCAAACTTTATTAAGATTATTGCAGGTGGCGATTATTTTTCGATCCACAGAAACCCTCATTTCGCCTTCAAATTTTGCAAGGCCGTATTGCAATTAGCCACACAATTAGCCACACCCGTCATATTTCTCGGCATATTTGCATGCCGTAAGGACCGTAAGTTAGGGGTGGACCATTAGAAATCCTGGGAGGGGGGTCAAAAATTTGTCAGTGTATGAATTTTTTTTTCGGCCTGAGTTTCCTGCAGGATTTTTTTTTCTGGGAGGTGCAAGCCTGCAGGTTTTTTTTTTTTCTGAGATCTTCTTTAAAAATGTGTGCAAGCTCCAATTTTTTTTATACTTGGCCCAATCCATTTTTGTTATTAAACGCTGGACAGTCGATTTAAGTCAGACTGTCGAACCTTTGCATAAAAAATGGAGAGAAATAAGAATTGAGATGGAGTGGTCGAGCGCCGAAGGCGCGAGCCGCTAGGGGGGTCTGGGGGCATGCCCCACCAGAAAATTTTGAAAACTTGATGCTCTGAAACTCCATTTCTAGTGTTCTGAGACAACAATTTCTGTCAAAAATGTTTGGCAAATTGATGTGGCTTCGCGTCGCTTTGCGTCTCTTTGTGTGGCTCCACATACAAGTACTCGATTTCATTTTTTATTTCTTGCTGTTTCTTTAGTTTATCTGGATATCAGAGTTAAGTATACGCAATTTCGTCTTTTTGTATAGTAAGTATTATGAGAATTTGACGAAAATGACAGAACCGGATGTCAAAATCTGGATTTTTCCTATGCCGATCACATTGGTCGGGATTCGGAATTTTCAAGCAAAATCGGGGTAATCTCGACGAAATCGGGACGGTTGGACAATCTGTAAACTAATGTTTTTAAAAAAATACTTGCGTGTAGTAGAGCAGGTTACATATTTTATGATGTTTACATAAACAAGGTTTTGGTTATATTAAGATATTGGTACATGTACCAGATCAGGGGCGGATCTAGGGGAGGGGTGCAGGGGGTACGCACACCCCCCTCCCCCACTGAGATGACCTATGCGTTGTTCGCTTTTAAAATTTGTTTACGTCACCCTTCAGTTACATCATTCCTTAGAGGTGCACCCCCTCCTAAGAAATGCACCCCCTCCAAAGAAAAATCCTGGATCCGCCCCTGCAGATAGACCTTTGAGGCAGGTAATTTTTGATAGCATTTGACTCACCCTGAAGTTGCTTTTTGATGAATTTTACTAACAGAGAGCATGTCATACTCTCATATGTTCCAGTTTAAAATAAATAAATAAATAAATATATGTATATATAGCCAGTTAGCTTGCAGGATTTTATTTTTTTATGGTCAACTGCTTGCAGGAATTTTTTTTGAGACAATTTTCCTTTGCAGGATTTTTTTTTTGGTAATTGTCACCCCCCCTCCCAAGATTTCTAATGGTCCGCCCCTTAACACTTTCATTCGCCGGAACAGCCGATTTTGTCCTCGCTCGATCAGTAGCTTTTTCGAAAATTCACTTTTTCCAGGGAAACTAATCCTCAGGAACTGTCATGTGTTATTGTCCGGCTTTTTCGCTAAATGCTTTTGCAATACTGCCGCGACGGACAAGTGTTGGGTACAACGCTGTCAAACCGATGAACGCGACAACTGAGCATGGGGCAAACGTATAGCTAAACGTCTGTCTGGTTTTTAGCCGTTACAGTAAAATCGCTCAGATTTCTACTTCATTTACAAAGAAAGACGAAAGGTAAACTAGCAATAAAAAACTACAGCGACCGGCGACGATTCTTTTGCAAGGAAACAGAGAAGCGTCGTTTCGTGACTAACCATTTGTTTGGGTTTCTTGCGGTTTCGAGTCGCTTCTGATTGGTTGCTGCACAATGGGGAAATGTCAAAATCAAATCAAAGTGTTCACTGTTTTTGGATTCGTACAGTTGTAAAAAAGAAAATATAGATCGAACCGTGTCAGTATAAAAACATGAGCTTACCGCAATATTGCGTTACGCGTTATCATTTCTCATTCATGGGTTGGCTTACAGCCCAGGAGCCTTTTATTATTTAGGGATGGACCATTAGAAAAGTGATGGGGGGGTGGGAACTTTGGGAGAGGCAAGAAATTTTTTTTTTGTCCACCTAAGGTGGAAATTTTTTTTTTTTTCACTCGATGGCTGGAATATTTTTTTTTTAATAGTTTATTTTGTAATTGTCCTTGGGCAGATTTTTTTTTTTGCGATAATGCGTGGGAATATTTTTTTTTCTTAATAATTTACTGGGGAAATTTTTTTTTTTTTTGCTTTTGCCCCACCCCCCCCCCCCCCCATCACTTTTCTAATGGTCCATCCCTTACAGTAGTAGCCACATGTAGTCCCCGACTATTAAACGGTAGCCAACTAGACATAGTCTAGTAAAAATTCAGTTTTGGCTAGTAGAATTTGGCTTTCACTGGCCTTTCTAGGGGTGTAGATCGGAAATGATGCGTCTCGGGAAATATTCACCGAGTCTCGAATTCTCGCCATTTGAAATTGGAGTCTCGAATTCTGGTGAAAATGGTAATGAACCGGACGGAAACGACACTAGAAATTATTTCCGATTAATCGCAAAGAACAGAAACTAAAACATCCGAAACATAGACTGTAAACGGACATCATATTATTTAATGTCATAAAGCAATAATTTGAAATAACTAAAAAGCGCCTGCGATTATTATTATTTTTTTGTTTGGAGGACGATTTTCCTTTTCTGTTACGAAAGAGACGAAGGAATGAAACCATTGCGCTATAATTTGTTCGGTGCGGAGCATCACGTTTCATTTAGCATATAAAACAAAGAGGTCAAAGAGGTCACGTACACGTTTTTCCCAAAAGAAAGTATCTTTCTTGTTCAAGAGTTTGAATGATTTTGAAATTGATTTGATTTCTATATTTACAAATTCAAAATAAGTTAAAACGGAGCAATTTTTATATTTCTTTGAATATAACTTTAGGCTATGTCTACACTATACCGGATAGCTCTGGCGCTTGCAACCATACCGGGTAGGCCTTTGGTTCACACATGAAAGGCTAGTTTCGGAACGATTTTTGTTCCGGAGAAAAGTGAAAGTGAATCGTCACATGTCGGATAGGTTCTCGGTCAGAATCAAACTTGGTTGTTTATTTTTCGAATATTTGTACGTTTTTTTTAAAATAAAGGCATTTTTTTTAAGCGTGTTCCAACCATTTTGCAACTGGTTGTAGCATATCCTGTATCCCTGTTGCAGCACTCTACTTTACTCCTAGGCCCCGACCACACTTAATGCGTTTTCGTTTGAAAACGCATACATTTTGATGCGTTTTCGCCCATCATCCACACTAAAACGCCCGAAAACGCTGATGACTGAAAACGGCGGCTTTCGAAAACGGTTTCAAAAGTGGAGACATTTGAAAACGCATCGTTTTGGAAACGCTTCTTTTCTAGTGTGGACAGGTGAAAACGGAGGAAATCTCTAGCGTGGTCATGTAAAAACACGATGACGTACTCAGAACGTCACATGCCATCGGTTCCAGTCCAAATCGGAGTATCTATCACCTTTAACACATGCGCAATCCCCGGTCCCAGTGGTTTTCATCGTTTTCGACCGTTTTGGTGTGGACAGGTGAAAACGATGCGAAAACGCTAGTGTGGGCGAAAATATTTCGCTTCGTTTTCTTCGAGATGAAAACGGAGACTTTTGAAAACGCATTAGTGTGGTCGGGGCCCTAGTTTAAATAAATATTTTATAGAAACCAATTCCCAAACTTCTATTCATCTTGTGTGATTTAATATTCGTTGGCGCACGACAATCATCAAACGTCATTAATCACCTGACTTTATAACATATTATAAGAACCGCTCTTTACTCAGTGAAGACCTAACTGAGTTCCTGACTCGGTTCCTATAAACTCGGTTCCTAACTCGGGTTCCCAACTCGGTTCCGGTTCCTAACTCGGTTCCTAACTCGGTTCCTAACTCGAAAGTGTGTTTTCACTGACGTCATATCAAAATTCAGAAGCAGTTCTCGATTCTAAAATATTTATGGAATTGTAGAGAGTTTAAAACTACACATCTGGGCCAAATTTTGAAGCGCAAGACCATTTCATTCAAGAGTTATTGACGAATGAGTACAGACATTTTTAATAAGAAATGTATGGAGCGGCCATCGTAGTGTCCCACTTAGGGACACCAACATGGCGGCCAAAAATTTAAAGACTTTAAAGTCTTAATAACACCAAAAATCTCATCACAAAATGTTGTATTCACTATAAGAGGCATGAAATCGGCTTATAAGCATCTATAATTCTGTCAACTAGTTCAATTTTGTTTATTTTCACGGCTTATCTGAAATAGCGTGACGAATTGCGTGACACATTTAAAACCTTTATAAATCGAAAGCGAAACATCGTTAAAACCTGAAACTTTTTGTGAAAGATTATAACACTGGTATCCACATACCATGTTAGAAACAGCTTTGTAGGATGTATACTTTAGATTTTTTATTTTTTATGACGTCATGTGAAAACACTCCATTGGTCAGGCTCGTGGTTGTGCACGGTCAAGGCTGAAAAACGATATCAAAAACATCCAACAAAGACATTTCTCAGGTTTCATAACAATAGACCTCTTTGGCTTGAATGTTTTGTTTTCCCAATGTAGATCACGTGATGTTACCCTTGAGAACTGCTTCTTTTAATTTCTTCACGTGCATGTGTAAGCATAATTTATGAAAAGAATAAGACAAATTCCCTTGAGAACATCACATGACCTACATTGGGAAAACAAAACTCACAAGCTAAAGAGGTCTATTGCGCTTTATTAACTACACTTAGAAAGTTTTTCATCTCGGCTTTGTTACTTTTTTTTTAATCTAGGACGAATTTCAACTCAATTGCGCGCGATTCTTTAGGATTCGTATGACATTTCAGCAAGCTTTACCGTGAGTATGAATAAGCGCTATATGGCTAATTTATGCATAGGCTGGTATGTCTTCCATGAGAATTTGCATGTAACAAATTAAGTTTCATTTGCGCGGTTAACCACCGGTGAAGGAAAGGACTGCTTGAGACCTCAGCGGAAACTGTGGTAAAAATTACGGGCACTGAACCATCCAATAATATTTATACTCTTCTCTCGGCTTTATCAAGAAATTCTGATTCGCTCGAAGACATATCTATATGACATCTCAAGGGACATAACCCCGCCGGTTATTTGTAATAAGGAACTGAAGTTACAGCAATGATATTAGAGATGCATGCACAGGACGTACATTGACGTAACCAGCGGAAAACCTGCTGAGACACAAGAATTAAAACAGCTTCGGCAGACAAGTTGGGTTCAAATAACGACGATAAGACATTTGGCGGCTCGACTGAGTTCAACTGCTAGAGGGAGTTCAATCAGGTAATTCCATAATTCAGTTAATAGTGGTGTATATTTCAATTTAAAATTATTGCAGCTTTCTTCCGATAGTTTTGCATTAGTAGTCATTCTAATGAATTCCCTCCTTATATCGCTATGGCAGAACGCAATTTGCAGTCATTTTAATTCGAGATACTTCTCGCTAAATTTTTAAAAAAGAATCAGGAACTTTAGGCCCCGTCCACACGTATCCGGATATTTTTGAATCCGCAACTTTTTTGTTGCGGATTGGCCTTGCGTCCACACGTATCCGGCGAATTCGGGCAAATACGATTCGAATACGCTACGTGTGGACGCGAATATTTTTTAATCCGTAACAAAAAAGTTGCGGATTCAAAAATATCCGGATACGTGTGGACGGGGCCTTAATTTCTTTGCAGTCTAAAAACCCAAACATCAAAATGCAAAACATGTCTCTATGATTTTCGCGCGTTTATAACCTGGGTAAAACAATTTTAAATTAATTTGCAATCGATTCTGCTTAACTTTGCTGAGCTCGTATTTCTGAAGTGTCACACGTCAACCTGGTCTTCGATGTCCATGTGCGATAAGGCATAATCTTTTCTCTTTTAAAATTAGGATAAAAAATAAATACCTCCAGTATAAAAAACTTCAAACCCTTAAACAAATTTCAATATACTGCATAGTAATTTAAGATATTGCAGTATTTAAATCCGCAAAGAAGGCGATTATAACGCGGAAGTTAGGGTAAAAATTGACAAGATGTTTTTCTGTACAGTTTTATACTTTGAGAAACGTGACCCAGGGACCTATTTTATGTGCGCCTTGTTTAAATTTAAGATTTAATTTTTGTTGGTGGGTTTTGAAAGCTAAGCAATAAATTCTGAAGTTACGAAACAAGTATTCTGATTTTAAAACACAGTTCCGGGCCCGTAAAATATTCGAGACTTACGAAACGGCCTCTGGTCGCAGGTTACACCATAGAAAGTAAGAGCCTAAATGTAGACGTCTCAAAGGAATCAGGAGACGCTTGCAAGAAGGCTGCGAGGAAGAAGCAACTCGATCAGATACCATGCAGCTCTTAACAATGGACCTGGGCATCACGCTGCTCTATTGTGATCAGGGCTAGGGTCCAGTGTTGCGTTGTTTGGTCTATTGTTTTCTCAGCAAATCAGAGAGCAACTCGATGACGTCATTTCTACGGGGGAACCCCACAACGGAATGAAAAATCATTGTTATCATTTTTCCATTGCCATTTTGCCAGTTTTAATATTTCTTAAAGGGAAACATGTAGATTGCCTTTCTTTATCAGCAAACGTTCTTGTTTTGAAACAGCTAAACTGCATTTAAATGGACCAGAAACTGACATGTCATTCAGAATATGCCCCGCTAAGTACAATTGAATATACCACGTTATGCAAGCAAAATATTCTTGTAAGCGAAACTCGTTAAAGTCGACATTAATTTTTAAAACCATTAGATCTTCGGTTATTTCGGTCCCAACGACTGAACAAAGAACATGTTTCTGTTCCTATAAAACAAACCTACAAAAACATGATGATTTAAAGAAAATTTATCCTTTCCTCGTTATGCTAATTAAACACTCTTGTCGTGTTTATTATCTCAGACGTACAACATCGTTATCCAATAACAATTGAAATGGTTTGATAGATTAAGTGTTTTGTTCCCGTATGGATGACCTTCAATCGAACACAAATTTGCATTCGCGACGTTTTACGGAAAATCCCGAAATATGAAAACATAGAACCTTATGTTACGGTGCAAAATATCAGTCATTTAGGCCCCGTCCACACTAATCCGTTTTCAAACGAAAACGGAGCTGTTTTGCTCCGTTTTCAAAAAGATTTGCGTCCACACTTATCGTTTTCGTATCGTTTTCGCCCGTCCACATTACAACGCCGTATTGTTTTGAAAACACTTTGATACCCTAAGTGCGCATGCTCAAATGAACTCTACGCATGCGCATTTCAATATATCGGCCCGCGAAATTTGCGCCATTCTTGATTCTTTGTTGTTGAGAGTTGTTTTGGTTTATAATTCTTCGATATTTGCCTTCTAAACGATGCTAAGAACAGCTGGAAAGCAACCAAAACCTAAAACAGACTGTTTCACATGGACTGATGATGAAGTCGAGCTACTTCTGAAAGTCACAAACGAATACAAAGTGCAGAAAAGCACCGAGAGTGTAGACTGGGAGTCAGTCCAGTCGAAGTATGGCGACATCTTGGATATGTTTCACGGTCGAGTGGTCTGGCTATTTTGATGACGTAACCGTTTTCAGATAGCATCGTTTTCTCCGTCCTCACCAGAAAACAGCGTTTTCAAAAAGCATCGTTTTCAAATCGCTCCACTCTGGAGAGCGTTTTCGAATCGCTCCGTTTTCAGTGATCGTTTTCGGCGTTGTAGTGTGGACGATAGCCGTAGCCGGAGCAAAACAGCTCCGTTTTTGTTTGAAAACGGATTAGTGTGGACGGGGCCAAAATGTTTTGTTCCCGTATGGATGACCTTCAATCGAACACAAAGTGATTCATTTGAATAAATTTGTAATTTGCATTTGCGACGTTTTACAGAAAATCCCGAAATATGAAAACATAGAACCTTATGTTACGGTGCAAAATATCAGTTTAATTCTCTAACATCCCGATGACTTTTCGCCCCAGAAAGCTATCTTATATATGTGCGCAATGTATTCATTAACGATTAAATTTTGTTGGTTTTGAAAGCTAAGCAATGAAATTCTAAATTGACGAAAGAAGTCGACGGGCTGGTTTGAGGGCTGAAAAATGCATCACCATTTTAATATAGTTCCGGGCCCGTAAAGTTATCGGGACTTTCGAGAAACGGGCCTCAGGCCCGTATTTCTCGCTAGAATGCTAACTAATCGAAACGCAAATAGGAACTGACCGCAGTTAATTATTATTATTATTATTATTATTATTATTATTATTATTATTATTATTATTATTATTATTTAGTATTTTAGAAAATGAAATTTGGTATTTTTTTCGTGATTTTTAAAATTATTATTTACCAAATTACCAAATTTGGTAAACTAGGAATTATTGCAGTGACTGAAATGTTTCAGTGTATTTGGGGCTTCCAATGTCCGCTATTTTTTTTAATACGTCGCCATGGCTAAATTCCATTCGTTTCCACAGCGCGAAACATTGACCCACTGCATGATGGGCTTCTCTGATTTGAATGGTCACACTATGGATTTCATCCACGGACTCAAAAGTTACAACCACCTTGTACAGCATAACAAACAGTACCACAGGAAAGTACTGCTCAGTAGCTTTCATTTGAATGGTCACACTTTAGGATTTCATCCACAGACTCAAAAGTTAGAACCATCTTGTACAGCATAATAAACAGTACCACAGGAAAGTACTGCTCAGTAGCTTTCATTTGAATGGTCACACTTTAGGATTTCATCCACAGACTCAAAAGTTAGAACCATCTTGTACAGCATAATAAACAGTACCAAGGGAAAGTACTGCTCAGTAGCTTTCATTTGAATGGCCGGTCGGCACTATAGATATCATCCACAGACTCAAAAGTTACAACCACCTTGTACAGCATAATAAACAGTACCAAGGGAAAGTACTGCTCAGTAGCTTTCATTTGAATGGCCGGTCGGCACTATAGATATCATCCACAGACTCAAAAGTTACAACCACCTTGTACAGCATAATAAACAGTACCACAGCAAAGTACTGCTCAGTAGCTTTCATTTGAATGGTCACATTGTAGGATTTCATCCACAGACTCAAAAGTTACAACCACCTTGTACAGCATAATAAACAGTACCAAGGGAAAGTACTGTTCAGTAGCTTTCATTTGAATGGTTACACTTTAGGATTTCATCCACAGACTCAAAAGTTACAACCACCTTGTACAGCATAATAAACAGTACCAAGGGAAAGTACTGCTCAGTAGCTTTCATTTGCATTGAGTGGTGACACTTAAGGATTTCATCCACAGACTCAAAAGACTCAAAAGTTAGAACCACCTTGTACAACATAATAAACCTTTTCTTCACAAATTATTTTCCCGCGCGTACAAATTTTCTTGGATAACTTTCACGTCTATGTACCGGCAATGATGTTTGAACATTTAAGAAAATAATTACCATAAGCATATCGGGCAGGGCCGGGTTGTTCAAAGCATAATTATAAGCTCTCAACAACTGAAAAATTTCCATAGTTTTTTGCCCTTCAGTTTCGACTTTAAGTTGTCTTCACTACTAGCTATTAACGACCTTTTTTATTCCTGAAAACATTTTTAAACAGAGAAATGAAATCCTCGGTTAAATTTTAATCCTTGATTTGCGTTAATCGGGTTTCGAACAACCGGACCCAGGGCTCAAAAGACGCACACGATCGAGCGGAAAACCGGCAAGACTTCGGCAACGCTTCCTCCCAAGCAAATTTTAGATTTGACAATTTTTCTTCGCTTTATTCGTGCCAAAGACTTTTTATTTGCAGATTTAACAAATAACCAACAAAGAATCAAACGGACAAAATAAATCAGATTTCTCCCCTGCAAAAATACAACGTATAACGTCAAATGATCGATATAGTTTCAGTGGAGAACGTGAACAGACACGATGGTTAATTTTTCTTTTTTTTCTCCGTATCATTTGAATTTAAAAGCCGAACCCTACCAATTCAGCTCCTGGACAGTTTTTGGACACAGTGAGCTACAGTGGTAATATAGGTGACCCTGAAGATATCAGTCCGCGATAGTTGTTGATTATAGAATGACAATATATATCAGCTGCAATCTCACGCAGTAATGTTCCTCTAAATAACTGAAGAAATCTGTTTTTGATAATCTTCATTTTTTCATTCATTCATATTATATGAATGTTAATCATCAGTAGTTTTTTTTTATTCTTATTGATGACATGTAAGCGCATTGAGACTCTAAATGCGCTCATTAAAACTTTACTATTGTTACTTTATTATTATTTTTAACAGTTGTTAATTGTAACAATGGGATGGAAATTTGGTTCAAATCGACCAGGCAATCCTCAACGAGATCCAAGCATCGAAAGACGGCGATCACGACAAGACGAGCTATTAGGATTACCCGAAACACTCCGAAGGAGAAGAAGAAATGGGATGACATTGTGTATGATGGAAGATCTTTTGCAGACAGAAAACTTTCAAAGCCTGTTAAACATATATTCAACAAGGAGAAATTCAAGATCCGGAGAATAGTTTCACTCCCACACGTTTTATTTCGTCATCACCACGTGATCATATGAGACTGAGCTACTATGGTGGGTGTCGTGTGCCACAACTTGATGTTTGTTTTGCGGAATCAGATGTGATACACAACACACGTAGTGTCCTAAAGTAACCGTACTTGGAATGGTCCATGGGAGATTGAACAAAAATAACTTCATGCATATCTAGCATTGGACTTTCCTGAATTCACTGAACTTTTAAATTGTTAACGAGTCTTAGCGAAATCATAAGATTCATCGCTGATTCACTCAGAATTAGCTATCATACCTGACATACATACATACATACATACATGCATACATACATACATACATAAACTTTATTAAAGTATCAAAAAATATTTAGCTGTAAGGCTAATTGATGAAGACACTATCGGCAGTAATTGTAGTAACATAGGATGGTGCACGCCTTATTGTCAAAGAAAGAGAGGCCACGAAGTGACTGGTGTATTAAAGTTATTGTTGAGCGTGTCTTCAGGGAAGTTTGCCTTCAAAAATCTCTTCTCCACATGCAGTCTCTTTCCACCCAGGTTTATAAATAGCTACAGGTTAATCACTAGGACCTCCATAAGGGCTGGTTCCCACTAGCGACGTTATCGGAAGCGAAGTCGGAGTCGCCGGAAGCGTAAGAAGCCTTACCTTCTAGTGTAAATAAAACACGGCGTCTCAATCGGAGTCGGATTCGGAAGCTTGACGGAAGGTTTCCTTTTTCTTCCGATTCCGCTTCTGCTTCCGTCACTTCCGTCACTAGTGAGGACCAGTCCTTAGGGATACCTGTAAAGTCGTGAGGGGTAAACCTTCAACGGACCTGCATCAAATCCATGGAGAAGTGTTCATAGAGCTATAATACAGTGGTAGCCAGAAATGCGGTTGAAGTACTTTGATTATATACATTTTTAAAGACCCTGACTAATAAACGCAAAAACACAGCGACAAACCAATATAGTCTGGGAGCAAATGTCATAAAATAAGGTCCCGTGGGAAGTTCGTGCTGAAAGCAAGCACCTGGTGTAAAAGTGTTGACTAGGGCCTAGTGAACATGAAAAGTTTTGGTGCCAGCTTTGAAAATTGCTCAGACGGATTTTAAGGGGGGGTTAAATTTTGACCTATAAATCCCGGCATGGAAACGAGGCTAAAACACATAATTCCCCATAACTTTGTTAAAAATCGACAAAAAATGCACGAAACTTGCTCACATTATCAAGTATAATCCTCCTGGCTGGTTTATGGTAATTAACATAGGTCACGTGCCCTTAAGCATGAAAACGAGGCTGGAACACAAAATCTATTATATCTCTGTCCAAAATAATCCGAAACACGCCAAACTTACTCATCTCAGCCAATTAGACATCTCGCGTCGATTGATGTCACTTTGCAGTGTCACGTGACCCCCAACATGAAAGCGAGGCTGCATTTTAAAATATCTTATTACTTCATAGGTGATCACATCCTGAGCATTAATATGCTATATGAACTACAACGTATTAAAGCTATATGAAGTACAGTAATTTAAATAAAGAAATATGTCAAAACATTCTTGTAAATGCCTTATAATATAACTATAATATATAACTAATAGCTTCGATTTTATGATAGTTTTTAAGTTGTTTCGTGGTTTAGGATATTTATGTTAATGAGCAAAATGTAGGCTTACAAAGCAACAAGGAGACTCTCCAAAAACTGGCGGTAAACGTTTTTCTGTTCCTTTTTCTCAGGAAAATCACGGGAGCTCTAGGTATGCCAAACGGAAAGAAAACAAATTGAAAAGACTTTTCAGTAGCAAAAATTGGTATGAAAGTCTTTTGGCGGCCCCCAAAAGCTGTTAAGCTGTTTTTAACATCTCTTTCATGTGGGTTACTTAACTTCATTCGGCCATCTAGAAAGTAACTTTTAAAATCCTATTTTCCACAAATTCCTGTGGTTACCTAACCTTGGGGGCCTCGGTTCTTGTGAGCCTGAAATGTAGGTCAGCGGTAATTATCATCATTTTGGATCTCCGCCATGTTGTACTTACAGACATCACAGTGTTTATAGTATGACTGATTTTGGTCGGTCTAACTTCCCTATAGATGTTAACTTGTGCGTTATCTGCCAAGAAAAAGATGCAGCCAATCTTGTTGAAAATCCAACTTCCCATCAAAAGCTTTTAGAAGCCATTGAAGAACGTTCAAAATACGAGGACATCAACTCGAAAACATTGTGGCTTGCTTTGAAAGATCTACCACTAGAAGAACTTCAAGAAAAAGCGACTTGGCATAGGTCGTGCTACCAAGAAACCACCCACTCAGGAAAGATCAAAAGGGCAAAAGAGAGGTTTGATAGAGAGGTTAGAGGGCCAAATGAAGCTAGACGATCAAGATATTCACCAATCCCTTTTCACCAGACCTGAACACCAACACCGATCTGTACAACTTGGTCACAAAAGTTGTCATGAGCGAGAAAACCAAGAAAGATCTTGTTAATCAGGGTGAAAAAGGAAGAAAACTCTTCAGTCTTTCGTAGAAGATAGGATCAAGACAGGAAAGATCAACCTCTGGGCTCCTGTAAAGAAGCGCAATCTTCTTACCTGGAAAATGAGTGCTAAGGTCATCAAAGTCAAAGCTGAAGACAAGATCATTGAGTTAAAGGAGGACAGAAATCTGTTTGCTCGTTTGGCGATGGTGTGCAAGAGCCGCCCAGAAATTGACATCCAGGAGGCTGTTGGCTTATATGAGTTCACTGTAGTCCCAAGATCTTTGATTGCACCAGATGGTACCATGTTACACTGTTCTTGCAAGAGTGCCCTTATGCATATCCTAAGGAAGGCAGGAGGCCCTAGTACTTATACACATGAAATCACTGCAGGCTTCAAAGTCGCAATCGTTGATGGTATGGCCGAGGTCCAATCACTTGACAAACCAGAGTGGATCAAGACCTGAAGAGACTTGGCTGAACATTTCACGAATAGCTTGTTTGCAAAGTATAACGATTTACAAGAGCTTCACATAATCTTCAACAGATATGATGTACCATCCTCACTGAAATCAGCAACATGAGTCACGACAAGGTGGCCATGATCCCATTTATTATCGCATCACTGATTCTACCCACATTGCCAAGGTGCCTATAAAGAAGCTTCTCGCTCATCCAAAGACCAAAGATGAACTTACTACATTTATCGCAAAGAAAGTGAAGGATAATGCTAATGGGAGACAAGTCGTTGTGGCATGGGGAACAGAATGTGAGGCAACGCACAGAGACTTCAGGCATTTACGAAGTACCCAAGAAGAAGCAGACACCAAGATAATTTTGCACGCCCTGGATGCCTCTGCCCAAGGTGCTACCCAACTCTCTATATATTCTCCTGACACTGATGTTCTTGTGTTGGCTCTCCGACGGTATCCAGCTTTGTGCTCGAACTCTTGTTTTGTTACTGGGACCGGCAGCAATCGTAGAGTTATTAACTTGAAGTCAATCGTAGATGTCCCTGGGCCCACAAAGCCGGCTGCACTGTCAGCATTTCATGTGATGACCGGAGCAGATGTTACTGGGAGTTTCTCTGGAAAGGGAAAGGTCACTTGCTGGGATGAATTTGATATTGCCAGCACTCCTATCCTGCAAGCTCTTGCTAACCTCGGTTGTAGGGAACAGCCAGGCCAAGACACAAGAAGTGGAGTGGAACAGTTTGTTTGTCGAATGTACCAACCAAAGACAGACATCAAAACTGTCAAAGCCCTCAGATGGTCTCTCTTTAGGAAAAATCAGGCTGAGTCTGAGAGGTTACCGCCCACACAAGCTGCCCTTCACCAAGCAATCCTGACAGCGCACTATCAACTTCTTGTTTGGAACAATGATCATGTAGCAAACCCGGTGTTGCCCTCACCAGAAGGCTATGGATGGCAAGATCAAGATGGAAAGTGGGTACCGGTCATGACAAACCTTCCACCAGCTCCAGAAGCGATTATACAGCTCGTCCGATGCAAGTGCGCCAAGTCCCGTTGCTCCAACAAACGTTGTGAGTGTCGAAAAGCTCGACTTGTTTGTACTAACCTCTGCCTGTGCTCTGAAGATTGCGAGAATGAGTATGCTGAAGGTGATAGTGAGTATGATGAAGACGAAATTGAACAGGAAATTCCGTAGGAATGCATAACGGAACAATGTATATACATGTAGATAAAACTTTCATGACTGTACATATAAAGCATCTATCCTTGTTTCATTATAAATGTGACATTGATTGTAGGAACAGTATCATAAATTGGTATCACCCTTGATAGTGTGCAAGTTTGGCAAGATAAGGACAGTCTTAATTCAGAGAAGCCTGAACAGTATTTATCTTAGCCTCGTTCCTATGCTTTGGATCAAGCGACAACGATTAATTGTAGTTTTTATCAGGTATCTAAACACGGATAACCATATATGCATCTGCTGTGTAATGGCCAATATGCATTTGGCTTAGAACAATGACATTCTAAACGAAGCGATAACATATTTTGTAGTTCAGCCTCGCTTTCATGTTGGGGGTCACGTGACACTGCAAAGTGACATCAATCGATGCGAGATGTCTAATTGGCTGAGGTGAGTAACTTTGGCGTGTTTGGGATTATTTTGGACAGAGATATAACAGATTTTGTATTCCAGCCTCGTTTTCATGCTGAAGGTCACGTGACCTATGCAAATTACCATAAATCTGCCAGGAGGATTATACTTGATAATGTGAGCAAGTTTGGTGCGTTTTCGTCTATTTTTAACAAAGTTATGGGGAATTATGTGTTTTAGCCTCGTTTCCATGCCAGGATTTATAGGTCAGAATTTAACCCCCCCCCCTCTTAAAATCCGTCTGAGCAAGTTGCAAAGTTGGCACCAAAACTTTTCATGTTCACTAGGCTCTAGTGAACACTTTTACACTAGGCGCTTGCTTTCAGCACGAACTTCCCACGGGATTACATTTGCTCCCAGACTAATAATGGGTGCCGGATTTTTTGTAGAGCTGGATCAGTAAAAATCTTGAGAATTTGAATAAGTAATCAAAGGCTCCTTGCGAGCCAAGTCGTGAATATGAAACAACCATCGGACCTTTTCCTACCCTACACAAGGTGGGACCTCTTAGATTGTTCATGTTATGACTATTTCCCTTATGTTGCAGATCCACGTACCAATATCTTTTACCAAACAGAAGAAGGACCTTTAAAACTTCGTGTGTGTACGTAGCTGAGGGAGTCCTGGGTTATTCTCGAACTTAAACCTGTTCGGGTGTCTCTTAGTCACTGCTTAAATTTGTTATTTTTTAAATTTATACATAATCAAGTCAAAGGTCACGAGAAGTAATGCAGTGATCAGCAAAGAGAATATACTTTGACCTTTTAATGAACTCTCTCACCTAGAACTGTAAGAAATGTATATAAACCAGTAAGGAGAATTTTTTTCAGAATATTTTGCTAGCCAGCAAGAATTCCGCTGGGGAACAGATAAAGTGAGGAACAGATTCGTTGGTCCCTGGAACTTTAGAAAAAACAACAGGCGAGCAGCGAGCACTTCGTAAATTTTCAATATTGTATTAGCTTGTATTATTACAATGACAAATTTCATTTCTGAGAGCCACCTCTCCCACGTTATTCAAATCAGAATTTATATGCCCCATCCTTTCCGTAGACGCCCTGTGATCCATTGCTCTCTATATGTCTTCCGATTGAATTGTACATGTGATGGCATTTGACAGAACATTTATTTCTGCACCAAGAAACCTACCTACAAAGCACGGTTTACGAAATTTCGAGCAATCAGCAAATTTTAACGGCGAGCCGTGATCCGAGTATGCAAGCCTTTGCGAAAATTTTGCGAGTTCGAGCAAGCGAGCACTGGTCTAAATTTTGCGAGCAAATCAACCCGGAATCAAGCAAAGGCCACATTCTGCTAGCACTTGAAAATTTTAAGGGACCATTCAATTTTGCTCAGGCACAAAGCGTTTTGGTCAGTTTTCTACAAAAAGAAGCTCATTATTTTGAGAAAGATGAAAAAATAGTCACATAAACTGATTACAATTTTATATATCCTTGCCCATGTTTCTACTTGATATTAAATGAAATCCCACTAAATAAAACGAAAAACGCCTCGGACGTTTGACCGTGGTGAAGCTCGCAGCAATGGACATGAGTGCTGGTACATTATGCATGCTTATGCTTTATGTCGCTAGTGAAAACCAAGCTTGATACATTTACCCGGGTACTCATACTCAAGGAAACTCCTGCATTGTAAGAGGACAGGGAGAAATTTAGGCGACGGGATTTTCAGCGATTTCTCCTCCCATTCGGTTACCCCTCGCGACTCGCTTTATCCACCGGTCCGTTCTTGCTTCCACTAGTTACGAGCTGCCTCGCTATGTTGTGCAAGGAGATAAACCGTAACCGTGTTTACCGATTTGTCAAACAATTCACGGCTAACTTTATTGAGGTTAATTAACTTGAAAGGCCGTTTATTCCGTTTTGTCATGTGTTGTGTAAGACATTTAACATTAAAACAGGGAATTTTTGGCAAAACTAAAGAATCATCTAGCAACTCAGTGGTGTATCGGTGTGACGCGATGTTCATTTTACTTCACTAGTAGTGATCCATTCAATTATTTCATATGAACAATATTCTCCTATTCCAAACGCCCCTTCCCTTAAGTTTTGAGGATGCTGTGATTGTATAACATCGAATGAGAGAAATCAGAGGAATCGATGAAGTAGGGGAAGAAGTAAAATAAACAGATGTTAGCCGGCTAATGAGGAAGTCAGTAAGCACGTCAGCACATGAGTGTTTATAATGTCACGTAACATTGATGACGGCCCTATTGGTGAACATTTAAATGAGTTTTTCAGCAGAACGATACAATCGTACTATTTGTTTTCCAGTATTTAACAAATAAATAAAAGTTGGTATTTTTCTTGAATTTTTACTTTTTTAATCTGTCAATTCGGTCCGTCTAGTCAAGCAATTGCCCGTACGATGATGTCATCGGTAAACATGACGCACGTTGTCAGTGACATGTGATAAACACGTTCAGTCAGGCACAGTTTATATAGCCTCGCAAATTAAAACGGAAAAACAAAACAGCTACACCAGCTACTGAGCTTGCGGATCATTATAAAGGTGAGTCTGAGAGTCTGCAAGACAGAAATATTACAACCACTGTTTTATGTTAGTTTTAACACACGATGGAGCAGTTTTCAGAACTGAGGACCTGCGAGGTCAGTGGTATATTATAAAATAGCACAACTCATGTCACAAATGAATGCTACAGACTTTATTTGGAAGCCTAATGTACCATATTCTTCATCTGGCTATCTGTTACAACAAATATCGGTCTTTTCTACAGTTCATAGCTCTTTTTCGATTCAAATATCCGAGGTCCGTTTAGGTTTTGCCATACAAAACTTCTTTTGCCGGAATTTGTAGCCGATATGTATACATGACTTTCAACACGACATTTGTAACGTTATGTGAAACGCTTAAACGTCAGATAACCTTGCAAATACTTCGGAAACACTTTTACACTCTCATGCCTGAGTGACTTGTAACTCAAAGAAATGCAATGCAATGCAATGCAAATATTTATTTTATCAGTAGAAGAAATAGTCGCAGTTCGTAAACTAGTGCATGTTGAAATGCGGAAAAAGCAAATAATTGGCACACAAGATGGAGTATTAAAGTGAGTCACTTATGTTCTTGACGTCTTTTGTTGAATAATCTCTGGACAGACGCACAGCAAAATAGAATCCGGTTTGCTTTATAAAATAGCCAAAATTGTAGGACCATAAAGTTTAATATCAACTACACTAAAAGAATAACATTTACTTGAATTATATCTTGTATTCATTCCAAATTAGTATTCCTCGGAGTTGCTTGGCAAAGCCAGCCTCAGTGGCGGGAAAGTTAATAGTCGCCCAATTGAACATGTTTTATAATTCAGTTTGGTTCATTGAGCAGATTAGGCAGACCAAATGTTGATTTTAAAATTTTACGCTGTAATCGCATTAATTAACTTTAAGCTAACATTGAATAATTTGTTGACACAAACATCACAAATTTATATATGGTTAATTTAGAAAAAGATAAAATTAATATTCATGTCCATCTGTAACATAACCACGGTAAGCGTTCAAAGCAACACGCGTACGCTTTATGTCAGTTTTCTTGCTATCTCGAGAGTCTATAACGTACTCTACGTCTTCACTTTCGTCGAATGTGTCTTTTATCCGTTTATCATAACCGCATGTTTATGCAGCCCATCCCGAATTTCTTAACATGAACTGAACATGTGAAGAGCGAAGGAATTGTGACCCGTTGCAAGGAAAGAAAAAGAAAAAAAACTGAAGGAGTGAACTCCATCTTTGATCAAGTTCTCTTAGTTTGGGAGTACACGGGGTGGAGTCAAAGGCCAGGAGGACAGGAGGGCTGTTGCATAGTTCTCGTCCTTCTGTGCTTGCTTGTTCACTTTCCCTTTCGCTTGCGCATTTCACGGAGTTGATCCAAATTCCATTGGTCTTGCCCCCGGGTCTTGCTATACAATGTCATATGTGTACCTTTCGTTCCAGGAATCATGCCTTGTCGGGAAGGGAATTTAGCACTTTATTGTTGAGCTACTGTGTTTGTTTTCTTTGTCATATTACGTAATATGCATTTAATTTAATTGTAACTGTTTTTGACCGTTTAAATCCAGATACAACGCAGCTCTTTGCAACCTCTAATTTCATAGGACCTGGATATCCCAGCTCTATTGATTTCAGGGTGTTGTGTTGTTTGTTCTATTGTTTTCTCAGCAAATCAAAGAAGACCTGTAAGAGCTGCCTGTTGCCCCTTTAAATCAACCATTCAGTGAACACTTTTCTAGATGCAGATAAAAGTGAATTTAGTCCTTGATTAGTTTTTGAAGTGTGAAATATGTTTGCGTCCGTGTTTGTCCTCGTGCAGGCATTACGTAATATGTTTGTCCGTGAATCTATATTTCAGACACAACGTCGTAAATACGAAGGACTATTCCCAGCTTTAATTTTTGCTTTTTACCACATTTTAGTTACTGAGCGTTGAATATAATTTCAACTTAATTTGTGCCGAAATATTCCGTTGCAGTTTTTTAACTGAGGACGTCTTGATTGAACAGGATTCTGCGGGAGCAGCAATGGGGTGGAAAGCAGCGGCGAAACAACAAGACAACCACAACATAACAAGAACAGCAAACCAGGAGCTGACGGATTTACCTGACCAAGAAGAACGCCCCCGAAACATCAATAAAAGAAGAAATGCCCTAACCATCTGTACCCTGCGGGATGATATTTTAAGAATATTGGAAACTCCGTATTCAACTGAAAATCAACAGCATCGACAGGAGAGAGAGAATTAATGCGAGAGAATTTTGTCGAACACCTTCTTGCATTTCCAGTGGAGGTGTCCATGGTTTAAAAATCCGCCCAGTGCGGGCAGCACGTTTCCTCCTTGAAGACGCCTATGTTCTCGATTGTTTCAAGATCTGTGAATAGTATGACTGACTTTGAATAGCAAAGTTTGTGGCCGCCGGCAAGCTGATCGTAGAGCGGGATAGAAAGGCTTAGTTATTTTTAAAGCAGACATTAATTTTGCATTGTGATACCGGGGACCGATTCGGCAACGATCTTAGACATCATCCAAGTGGTCAAGTAATGTAGCATCCACGGGGAATACTGAAAAATCATTTAATTCTATTACTGTGGTTGCCTCTATATGACAACCTCGTCCCCAGGATCTTCTCGGTTTTCAATATGGCGGCGCTCCCAAACGGCCATTTTGAAAACCGAGAAGCCCCTGGGAACGAAGTTGTCTATATGACGGATCGGCTCTGCGTGAGTGCATTTCTAGTTAGATGTGCTGTATATTGCAGGTTATGCCTTTTAAAAAGTCATGTTAATTTTTTTTTTTACACAAGTCATCATTTTACTAGATTTTCTACAAGGAAATTTGTGCAAACCAACTGACAGTTCTATTTATCAGGAGTTTTAAGGTGAACTTGATAACGAATTCTAGTTAGTGAATTCAGGTTCGATATGCCTTTCCGCGAATCCAAGCTAGTCTTTTTCAGTTCCAAACTGTGAAAGTTAGCGGTTTGTTATATTTCACCAAAAGGCTTTTGGAAAAGATTTTTGATGTGATCCGTTTGCGCCTTTGACTCTTGTGACGCCATAGGGATGAGGTCTAACAAGGTCGAAACAGCTGTCCATCGCCGCTCGTACTTGAATTGGGCTCATTTCCGGGCATTATTTATTCTGATCTGCCGGATAGATCCGAGAGATCCAGTAATACCCGAAATCAATTAAATTTAACGTGGCCTTTGGCCTTTGTGCCCTATTTAGTGGCTGGAGTTTTCGTCCAAGCGGTTGTTTAAATACTGAGATTGGCCGATACCGTGCAGTATAGGTACGTATAGGCCGTATACGTAAAGTTGTTTGCTTGCAAGTCACATTAGCAGACATTGACCAAATGAGACACGTACTAAGTAAGCATTGTCATTGTATGATAAAATGTGTAAGTGTTAAAACGAAGGATTGTAATTTTGTATTAATGTAAGTAAGTTAAATTGATTATCTTATTTCATCCATTGTTATTTCAAAAGAGATTATTGTAAACTTTATTAAACTATCAGATAGTAATTGCAGGTGATTGCCAACAGCAATTTTTGGGCTATTGGTCGCTGAATCGATCTATTTATGTGATGATTTTTCCTGAATTGAACATTATTTATTTGTAATTGTCTTTATAATGCAATAAAAAAGAGAGATTTCCTAGTTGCGTTCATTAAGAATGAGGAAAACAGATAAGTCTGTGTACAGACAAAACGACTCTTTCCTCTATGCCCGGCGTATCCAATCGAACAAAATCGAACCAAAAATCAATCGAACCCAATCGAACACCAATCGTTCGATTGGGTTCGGTAATCGAACAAAATCGAACATCTATTTTGCTGTGAGTTCGATTTTCGAACCAATCGAACACCATCGAACACAATCAAACTCAATCGGATTCGATTTTGTTCGGAATCCATGTCTTGATAAGTAAATCACGCAGGACTAATCATAATCAACTTTTATTGAATGGAATAAATAGAAAAACGTCCAAATATCGAACTGAATGTCAATGTTTAGTAATATATATTTTGTAGCAGAGAACAAAACGAAGGTAAAATAATGAAATGCACTTTCGTTTACATTTCTATATCAGAAGGAAGGATATGGTTTCTGCCCTGTTTGTCACCGTTACACTCAAACAGAAGTTGCACTATTTTATTTACTGCAACACAGGCAGTGGTGTTCGATATGTGAAGAATCATTATTAGTAGCCAAAACGCTGCCGCCATCAGTCTGTCCAAGTCCTCGAGTATGTCCATGTCCGCAGTATAAACAGACAGGAGTTCGGTATTAAATCGAACGTTCGATTGAGTTCGATTGATAGTTTGTTCGATAATCGAACATTCGATTGAGTTCGATGGTTGGTTGTTCGGTAATCGAACGTTCGATTTTGTTCGATTGACCAAATTTTATTGTGAGTTCGATTTCGTTCGATTACCGAACCCAATCGAACGATTGGTGTTCGATTGGGTTCGATTACAGAACGTTCGATTGGATACGCCGGGTCTATGGCTTGTGGGAAAGACCCCGCCGGCAGATCATTGAGTCAAATCCATTCTGAGCTGAAACTAAATTTGCCCCATATGATGTCACTGTTTTGACGTCACGGGTTTCATTTATTATTCTGCCCACTCAAAGGTCGCGAATTTCTCGATCGCTTCAATGAGAAATATTTTAGAATCGGATCATAGTTTTAATCGAGGGAATGGTTTAATGTGAAACCTTGCAGACCGTGCAATGGCGATAACAAAGGATACTTGACCACGCGCATCTTTTGTTTTTCGATCACACGCTATGACTATAACTTAATGGCAACATTTCTTTTGGTCACGCTCGAACATCTATTGTGGTTGTAATTCATTTTCATTCATCCTCTTCGTCCCGTCGGAGACATAAGGCCGCTATTGTGGTTGTGCATCGAACGATATCAAAAACATCGAACAAAGAAATTTCTCAGGTTTCATAACCATTGCGCTATAAACTATGATCAGACTTAAGGGACGGACCATTTAATTTTTGTGGGGGGGGGGGGGGGGGGGGAGGGGAGGTTGGGCAATTACCCAAAAAAATTCCTGCAGAAGAAATTTAAGAGAAAAAAAATCGTGCACAAGAAAGCACGTGAAAAAAAAATTCAAGCATTAAGGTAAAAAAATTCTTGCAAATAGTGATGCTGAAAAAAAAAATCATGCTCAGAAGAAATTACCCCCAGCCCCCCCCCCCCCCCCCCCCCCCCCCACAAAAATTAAATGGTCCGTCCCTAAGAAGTTTTTCATCTCGGCTTCAGGTAATGCTTTAAATTGTTATTTTTTTTTTTATCTAGGACGAATTTTAACTCAGTTGCGATTCTGTAGGGTTCGTATGACATTTCAGCAAGCTTTACCGCATGGGCTATATGGCTAATTTATGCACGGGCTGGTATGTCTTCCATGCTGAGAATTTGCATGTAACGAAGTATAAGTTTACCACCGGTGAAGGAACTACTGCTTCAGATTTACACGAACTCTTTGGAAAAACCTCTCTATCAAGAAATTCTGATTCGCTCGAAGACATATCTATATGACATCTCAAAGAACATAAACCCGCCGGCTATTTGTAATAAGGAACTAAGAGTACAGCGATGATATTAGAGCGAGTGCGATGATGCATTGGACGTACATTGACGTCAGCAGCAGAAACCCTGCTGAGTGACTAACAAGAATTAAAACAGCTTCGGCAGACAAGTTGAGTCCAGA
This sequence comes from Cladopsammia gracilis, assembly GCA_022457155.1. Taxonomy (NCBI): domain Eukaryota; kingdom Metazoa; phylum Cnidaria; class Anthozoa; order Scleractinia; family Dendrophylliidae; genus Cladopsammia; species Cladopsammia gracilis. Next base: position 188,180 of record JAJGOT010000272.1, on the reverse strand, counting down.
ACTAGACGCGGCTCGAGTGAGTTCAACTGCAACTGAAAGGGAACATTTTATTTAATCGATTCAGGTAATTCCATAATAGTGGTGTATATTTCATTTTAAAATTATTGCAGCTTTCTTGCGATAGCTTTGCACTAGTAGTCATTCGCATTTAATTACCTCATCGCAATATTAGGCAGAACGTAATTTGCAATTCTCGCTAAATTTATAAAAAGAATTGGGAACTTTAATTTCTTTATAGTCTGATAACCAAACTATCAAAATGCAAAACATGTCTCTATGATTTTCGTTTATGACCTAGGTAAAGCATTTTACCTTATTAAATTAATTTGCATTCGATTCTGCTTAACTTTGCTGAGCTCGTACTTCTGAACTAGTACCGACAACATGGACTTGTCTTCGATGTGCATGTGCGATAAGGCATAATTTTATATTCTCTTTGCATGAAAATTCGTATCAGAAATATTTTAATACCTCCTGTGAAAAATACTTCAAACCCTCAAATAAATTTCAGCATTCTGCATAGTAATTTAAGATATTGCAGTTAATTCGCAAAGAAGTCGATTATAACGCGGAAGTTAGTGTAAAAATTGACGAGATATTTTTCTGTACAGTTATATACTGAGAGAGTTAAACTTATATTTTGCACCGTAACATGATTGCCGAGGTTTTATGTTTTCATATTAATTTCGGGGTTTTCCGTGAAACCTCTCAAATGCAAATTACAAATTTCTTCAAATGAAGCGCTTTGTGTTCGATTGAAGGTCATCCATATGGGGGCAAAACACTTAATCTATCAAACGACTTCAATTGTTATTGGACAGCCATGTTGTACGTCGGAAATAATAAACACGCCAAGACCGTTTAATTTGCATAACGAGGAAAGGATAAATTTCTTTTAAATCATAATGTTTTTGTAGATTTATTTTATAGGAACAGAAACATGTTCTTTGTTCATTCGTGGGGACCAGAATAATTGAAGATCTAACGGCTTTAAAAATTAATGTCGACTTTTAATAACGAGTTTCGCTTACAAGAATATTTTGCTTGCATGAAGTGGTATATTCAATTGTACAAAGCGGGGCATATTCTGAATGACATCATGTCAGTTTCTGGTCCATTTAAATGTAGTTTAGTCGTTTTAAAACAAAAACGTTTGCTGATAAAGAAAGTCAATCTACATGTTTCCCTTTAAGAAATATTAAAACTGGCAAAATGGCAATGGAAAAATAATACATCTACGGAGGATAACATTTTTCATTCCGTTGTGGGGTTTCCCCTGTAGAATTGACGTCATCGAGTTGCTACTTCCCCGCAGCCTGCTTGGAGACGTCAACTAATTCCTTTGCTTCACGCGGAAAGCAAACTGAAGAATTAATAGGAGGCGTCTACACTTTGGCTAGGCTATTACTTTCTATGGTGTAACCTGCGACCAGGGGCCGTTTCTCGAAAGTCCCGAGAATTTTACGGGCCCGGAACTGTGTTTTAAAAAAATCAGAATGCTTGTTTCGTAATCTCAGAATTTATTGCTTAGCTTTCAAAACCAACAAAATGTAAACAATGCGCACATAAAATAGCTTTCTTGGCTCAAAATGTTATCGGGACTTTCAAGAAACAGGTCCCTGGGTCCCGTTTCTCAAACGTCCGTCCCGATAACTTTTCGGGCCCTGAAAGCTATCTTATGTGCGCAATGTATTCATTAACGATTAAAATTTGGTTGGTTTTGAATGCTAAGCAATGAAATTCTAAATTGACGAAAGAAGTCGACGGGCTGGTTTGAGGGCTGAAAAATGCATCACCATTTTATAGATTCTGATTTTAATATAGTTCCGGGTCTGTAAAGTTATCGGGACTTTCGAGAAACGGGCCTGAGTCCCGTATTTTTGGTTTCCTTATTTTTCGCGAGAATGCTAACCAATCGAAACGGAAATAGGGACTGATCGCAGTTTATTATTATTGTTATTTAGTATTTAGAAAATGAAATTTGGTATTTCTCGTGATTTTTAAAATTATTATTTACCAAATTACCAAATGTGGTAAAATAGGAATTATTGACTGAACTCATATTTCAGTGTATTTGGGGCTTCCAATATCCGCTATTTTTTTAAAACGTCGCCATGGCTAAATTCCATTCGTTTCCACAGCGTGAAACATTGACCCACTGCGTGATGGGCTTCCCTGATTTGAATGGTCACACTATGAATTTCGTCCACGGACTCAAAAGTTACAACCACCTTGTACAGCATAATAAACAGTAACAAGGGAGAATACTGCTCAGTAGCTTTCATTTACATTGAGAGGTGCGTGACACTAGGATTTCATCCACAGACTCAAAAGACTCAAAAGTTAGAACCACTTTGTACAGCATAATAAACCTTTTCTTCACAAATTATTTTCCCGCGCGTACAAATTTTCTTGGATAACTTTCACGTCTATGCACCGGCAATGATGTTTGAACATTTAAGAAAATAATTACCATAAGCATATCGGCCAGGGCCGGGTTGTTCAAAGCATGATTATAAGCTTTCAACAATTGAAAAATTTCCATAGTTTTTTGCCCTTCAGTTTCGACTTTAAGTTGTCTTCACTACTAGCTATTAACGACCTTTTTAATTCCTGAAAACATTTTTAAACAGAGAAATGAAATCCTCGGTTAAATTTTAATCCTTGATTTGGGTTAATCGGCTTTCGAACAACCGGACCCAGGGCTCAAAAGACGCGCAAGATCGAGCGGAAAGCCGGCAAGACTTCGCCAACGCTTCCTCCCGAGCAAATTTTAGATTTGACAATTTTTCTTCGCTTTATTCGTGCCAAAGACTTTTTATTTGCAGATTTAACAAATAACCAACAAAGAATCAAACGGACAAAATAAAACAGATTTCTATATGGTTTTGTGGAGAACGTGAACTGACACGATGGTTAATTTTTCTTTCTCCATATCATTTGAATTTAAAAGCCGAACCCTACCAATTCAGCTCCTGGACAATTATTGGACAAAGTAAGCTACAGTGGTAATATAGGTGACCCTGAAGATATCAGTCCGCGATAGTTGTTGATTATAGAATAACAATATATATCAGCTGCAATCTCGCGCAGTAATGTTCCTCTAAATAATTGAAGAGATCTGTTTTTGATAATCTTCATTTTTTCATTCATTCATATTATATGAATGTTATTCATCAGTAGTTATTTTTTTATTCTTATTGATGACATGTAAGCGCATTGAGACTCTAAATGCGCTCATAAAAACTTTACTATTGTTACTTTATTATTATTATTATTATTATTATTATTATTATTATTATTATTATTATTATTTTTAACAATTGTTAATTGTAACAATGGGATGGAACTCAAATCGACCAGGCAATCGTCAACGAGATCCAAGCATCGAAAGACGGCGATCACGACAAGACGAGCTATTAGGATTACCCGAAACACGCCGCAGGAGAAGGAGAAATGGGATGACATTGTGTATGATGGAAGATCTTTTGCAGACAGAAAACTTTCAAAGCCTGTTAAACATATATTCAGCAAGGAGAAATTCAAGATCCGGAGAATAGTTTCACTCCCACACGTTTTATTTCGTCATCACCACGTGATCATATGAGACTTAGCTACTATAGTGGGTGTCGTGTGCCACAACTTGAGATTTGTTTCGCGGAATCAGATGTGATACACAACACACGTAGTGTCCTAAAGTAACCGTACTTGGAATGGTCCATAGGAGATTGAACAAAAATAACTTCATGCATATCTAGCATTGGACTTTCCTGAAAAATTGTTAACGAGTCTTAGCGAAATCATAAGAGTCATCGCTGATTCACTCAGAATTAGCTATCATACATACATACATACATACATACATACATACATACATACATAAACTTTATTAAAGTATCAAAAAATATTTAGCTGTAAGGCTAATTGATGAGGACACTATCGGCAGTAATTGTAGTAACATAGGATGGTGCACGCCTTATTGTCAAAGAAAGAGAGGCCACGAAGTGACTGGTGTATTAAAGTTATTGTTGAGCGTGTCTTCAGGGAAGTTTGCCTTCAAAAATCTCTTCTCCACATGCAGTCTCTTTCCACCCAGGTTTATAAATAGCTACAGGTTAATCACTAGGACCTCCATAAGGGCTGGTTCCCACTAGCGACGTTATCGGAAGCGAAGTCGGAGTCGCCGGAAGCGTAAGAAGCCTTACCTTCTAGTGTAAATAAAACACGGCGTCTCAATCGGAGTCGGATTCGGAAGCTTGACGGAAGGTTTCCTTTTTCTTCCGATTCCGCTTCTGCTTCCGTCACTTCCGTCACTAGTGAGGACCAGTCCTTAGGGATACCTGTAAAGTCGTGAGGGGTAAACCTTCAACGGACCTGCATCAAATCCATGGAGAAGTGTTCATAGAGCTATAATACAGTGGTAGCCAGAAATGCGGTTGAAGTACTTTGATTATATACATTTTTAAAGACCCTGACTAATAAACGCAAAAACACAGCGACAAACCAATATAGTCTGGGAGCAAATGTCATAAAATAAGGTCCCGTGGGAAGTTCGTGCTGAAAGCAAGCACCTGGTGTAAAAGTGTTGACTAGGGCCTAGTGAACATGAAAAGTTTTGGTGCCAGCTTTGAAAATTGCTCAGACGGATTTTAATGGGGGGTTAAATTTTGACCTATAAATCCCGGCATGGAAACGAGGCTAAAACACATAATTCCCCATAACTTTGTTAAAAATAGACAAAAAATGCACGAAACTTGCTCACATTATCAAGTATAATCCTCCTGGCTGGTTTATGGTAATTAACATAGGTCACGTGTCCTTAAGCATGAAAACGAGGCTGGAACACAAAATCTATTATATCTCTGTCCAAAATAATCCGAAACACGCCAAACTTACTCATCTCAGCCAATTAGACATCTCGCGTCGATTGATGTCACTTTGCAGTGTCACGTGACCCCCAACATGAAAGCGAGGCTGCATTTTAAAATATCTTATTACTTCATAGGTGATCACATCCTGAGCATTAATATGCTATATGAACTACAACGTATTAAAGCTATATGAAGTACAGTAATTTAAATAAAGAAATATGTCAAAACATTCTTGTAAATGCCTTATAATATAACTATAATATATAACTAATAGCTTCGATTTTATGATAGTTTTTAAGTTGTTTCGTGGTTTAGGATATTTATGTTAATGAGCAAAATGTAGGCTTACAAAGCAACAAGGAGACTCTCCAAAAACTGGCGGTAAACGTTTTTCTGTTCCTTTTTCTCAGGAAAATCACGGGAGCTCTAGGTATGCTAAACGGAAAGAAAACAAATTGAAAAGACTTTTCAGTAGCAAAAATTGGTATGAAAGTCTTTTGGCGGCCCCCAAAAGCTGTTAAGCTGTTTTTAACATCTCTTTCATGTGGGTTACTTAACTTCATTCGGCCATCTAGAAAGTAACTTTTAAAATCCTATTTTCCACAAATTCCTGTGGTTACCTAACCTTGGGGGCCTCGGTTCTTGTGAGCCTGAAATGTAGGTCAGCGGTAATTATCATCATTTTGGATCTCCGCCATGTTGTACTTACAGACATCACAGTGTTTATAGTATGACTGATTTTGGTCGGTCTAACTTCCCTATAGATGTTAACTTATGCGTTATCTGCCAAGAAAAAGATGCAGCCAATCTTGTTGAAAATCCAACTTCCCATCAAAAGCTTTTAGAAGCCATTGAAGAACGTTCAAAATACGAGGACATCAACTCGAAAACATTGTGGCTTGCTTTGAAAGATCTACCACTAGAAGAACTTCAAGAAAAAGCGACTTGGCATAGGTCGTGCTACCAAGAAACCACCCACTCAGGAAAGATCAAAAGGGCAAAAGAGAGGTTTGATAGAGAGGTTAGAGGGCCAAATGAAGCTAGACGATCAAGATATTCACCAATCCCTTTTCACCAGACCTGAACACCAACACCGATCTGTACAACTTGGTCACAAAAGTTGTCATGAGCGAGAAAACCAAGAAAGATCTTGTTAATCAGGGTGAAAAAGGAAGAAAACTCTTCAAGTCTTTCGTAGAAGATAGGATCAAGACAGGAAAGATCAACCTCTGGGCTCCTGTAAAGAAGCGCAATCTTCTTACCTGGAAAATGAGTGCTAAGGTCATCAAAGTCAAAGCTGAAGACAAGATCATTGAGTTACAGGAGGACAGAAATCTGTTTGCTCGTTTGGCGATGGTGTGCAAGAGCCGCCCAGAAATTGACATCCAGGAGGCTGTTGGCTTATATGAGTTCACTGTAGTCCCAAGATCTTTGATTGCACCAGATGGTACCATGTTACACTGTTCTTGCAAGAGTGCCCTTATGCATATCCTAAGGAAGGCAGGAGGCCCTAGTACTTATACACATAAAATCACTGCAGGCTTCAAAGTCGCAATCGTTGATGGTATGGCCGAGGTCCAATCACTTGACAAACCAGAGTGGATCAAGACCTGAAGAGACTTGGCTGAACATTTCACGAATAGCTTGTTTGCAAAGTATAACGATTTACAAGAGCTTCACATAATCTTCAACAGATATGATGTACCATCCTCACTGAAATCAGCAACATGAGTCACGACAAGGTGGCCATGATCCCATTTATTATCGCATCACTGATTCTACCCACATTGCCAAGGTGCCTATAAAGAAGCTTCTCGCTCATCCAAAGACCAAAGATGAACTTACTACATTTATCGCAAAGAAAGTGAAGGATAATGCTAATGGGAGACAAGTCGTTGTGGCATGGGGAACAGAATGTGAGGCAACGCACAGAGACTTCAGGCATTTACGAAGTACCCCAAGAAGAAGCAGACACCAAGATAATTTTGCACGCCCTGGATGCCTCTGCCCAAGGTGCTACCCATCTCTCTATATATTCTCCTGACACTGATGTTCTTGTGTTGGCTCTCCGACGGTATCCAGCTTTGTGCTCGAACTCTTGTTTTGTTACTGGGACCGGCAGCAATCGTAGAGTTATTAACTTGAAGTCAATCGTAGATGTCCCTGGGCCCACAAAGCCGGCTGCACTGTCAGCATTTCATGTGTTGACCGGAGCAGATGTTACTGGGAGTTTCTCTGGAAAGGGAAAGGTCACTTGCTGGGATGAATTTGATATTGCCAGCACTCCTATCCTGCAAGCTCTTGCTAACCTCGGTTGTAGGGAACAGCCAGACCAAGACACAAGAAGTGGAGTGGAACAGTTTGTTTGTCGAATGTACCAACCAAAGACAGACATCAAAACTGTCAAAGCCCTCAGATGGTCTCTCTTTAGGAAAAATCAGGCTGAGTCTGAGAGGTTACCGCCCACACAAGCTGCCCTTCACCAAGCAATCCTGACAGCGCACTATCAACTTCTTGTTTGGAACAATGATCATGTAGCAAACCCGGTGTTGCCCTCACCAGAAGGCTATGGATGGCAAGATCAAGATGGAAAGTGGGTACCGGTCATGACAAACCTTCCACCAGCTCCAGAAGCGATTATACAGCTCGTCCGATGCAAGTGCGCCAAGTCCCGTTGCTCCAACAAACGTTGTGAGTGTCGAAAAGCTCGACTTGTTTGTACTAACCTCTGCCTGTGCTCTGAAGATTGCGAGAATGAGTATGCTGAAGGTGATAGTGAGTATGATGAAGACGAAATTGAACAGGAAATTCCGTAGGAATGCATAACGGAACAATGTATATACATGTAGATAAAACTTTCATGACTGTACATATAAAGCATCTATCCTTGTTTCATTATAAATGTGACATTGATTGTAGGAACAGTATCATAAATTGGTATCACCCTTGATAGTGTGCAAGTTTGGCAAGATAAGGACAGTCTTAATTCAGAGAAGCCTGAACAGTATTTATCTTAGCCTCGTTCCTATGCTTTGGATCAAGCGACAACGATTAATTGTAGTTTTTATCAGGTATCTAAACACGGATAACCATATATGCATCTGCTGTGTAATGGCCAATATGCATTTGGCTTAGAACAATGACATTCTAAACGAAGCGATAACATATTTTGTAGTTCAGCCTCGCTTTCATGTTGGGGGTCACGTGACACTGCAAAGTGACATCAATCGATGCGAGATGTCTAATTGGCTGAGGTGAGTAACTTTGGCGTGTTTGGGATTATTTTGGACAGAGATATAACAGATTTTGTATTCCAGCCTCGTTTTCATGCTGAAGGTCACGTGACCTATGCAAATTACCATAAATCTGCCAGGAGGATTATACTTGATAATGTGAGCAAGTTTGGTGCGTTTTCGTCTATTTTTAACAAAGTTTTGGGGAATTATGTGTTTTAGCCTCGTTTCCATGCCAGGATTTATAGGTCAGAATTTAACCCCCCCACCCCCTTAAAATCCGTCTGAGCAAGTTGCAAAGTTGGCACCAAAACTTTTCATGTTCACTAGGCTCTAGTGAACACTTTTACACTAGGCGCTTGCTTTCAGCACGAACTTCCCACGGGATTACATTTGCTCCCAGACTAATAATGGGTGCCGAAATTTTTTGTAGAGCTGGATCAGTAAAAATCTTGAGAATTTTAATAAGTAATCAAAGGCTCCTTGCGAGCCAAGTCGTGAATATGAAACAACCATCGGACCTTTTCCTACCCTACACAAGGTGGGACCTCTTAGATTGTTCATGTTATGACTATTTCCCTTATGTTGCAGATCCACGTACCAATATCTTTTACCAAACAGAAGAAGGACCTTTAAAACTTCGTGTGTGTACGTAGCTGAGGGAGTCCTGGGTTATTCTCGAACTTAAACCTGTTCGGGTGTCTCTTAGTCACTGCTTAATTTTGTTATTTTTTAAATTTATACATAATCAAGTCAAAGGTCACGAGAAGTAATGCAGTGATCAGCAAAGAGAATATACTTTGACCTTTTAATGAACTCTCTCACCTAGAACTGTAAGAAATGTATATAAACCAGTAAGGAGAATTTTTTTCAGAATATTTTGCTAGCCAGCAAGAATTCCGCTGGGGAACAGATAAAGTGAGGAACAGATTCGTTGGTCCCTGGAACTTTAGAAAAAACAACAGGCGAGCAGCGAGCACTTCGTAAATTTTCAATATTGTATTAGCTTGTATTATTACAATGACAAATTTCATTTCTGAGAGCCACCTCTCCCACGTTATTCAAATCAGAATTTATATGCCCCATCCTTTCCGTAGACGCCCTGTGATCTATTGCTCTCTATATGTCTTCCGATTGAATTGTACATGTGATGGCATTTGACAGAACATTTATTTCTGCATCAAGAAACCTACCTACAAAGCACGGTTTACGAAATTTCGAGCAATCAGCAAATTTTAACGGCGAGCCGTGATCCGAGTATGCAAGCCTTTGCGAAAATTTTGCGAGTTCGAGCAAGCGAGCATTGGTCTAAATTTTGCGAGCAAATCAACCCGGAATCAAGCAAAGGCCACATTCTGCTAGCACTTGAAAATTTTAAGGGACCATTCAATTTTGCTCAGGCACAAAGCGTTTTGGTCAGTTTTCTACAAAAAGAAGCTCATTATTTTGAGAAAGATGAAAAAATAGTCACATAAACTGATTACAATTTTATATATCCTTGCCCATGTTTCTACTTGATATTAAATGAAATCCCACTAAATAAAACGAAAAACGCCTCGGACGTTTGACCGCGGTGAAGCTCGCAGCAATGGACATGAGTGCTGGTACATTATGCATGCTTATGCTTTATGTCGCTAGTGAAAACCAAGCTTGATACATTTACCCGGGTACTCATACTCAAGGAAACTCCTGCATTGTAAGAGGACAGGGAGAAATTTAGGCGACGGGATTTTCAGCGATTTCTCCTCCCATTCGGTTACCCCTCGCGACTCGCTTTATCCGCCGGTCCGTTCTTGCTTCCACTAGTTACGAGCTGCCTCGCTGTGTTGTGCAAGGAGATAAACCGTAACCGTGTTTACCGATTTGTCAAACAATTCACGGCTAACTTTATTGAGGTTAATTAACTTGAAAGGCCGTTTATTCCGTTTTGTCATGTGTTGTGTAAGACATTTAACATTAAAACATGGAATTTTTGCCAAAACTAAAGAATCACCTAGCAACTCAGTGGTGTATCGGTGTGATGCGATGTTCATTTTACTTCACTAGTATGAATTTTAGTGATCCACTCAATTATTTCATATGAACAATATTCTCATATTCCAAACGCCCCTTCCCTTTAGTTTTTGAAGATGCTGTGATTGTATAACATCGAATGAGAGAAATCAGAGGAATCGATGAAGTAGGGGAAGAAGTAAAATAAACAGATGTTAGCCGGGCTAATGAGGAAGTCAGTTGATTCAGGTAACCTTAGCACGTCAGCACACGAGTGTTTATAATGTCACGTAACATTGATGACGGCCCTATTGGTGACCATTCAAATGAAAGTTTTTCAGCAGAACGTTACAATCGTACTATTTGTTTTCCAGTATTTAACAAATAAATAAAAGTTGGTATTTTTCTTGAATTTTTACTTTTTTAATCTGTCAATTCGGTCCGTCTAGTCAAGCAATTGCCCGTACGATGATGTCATCGGTAAACATGACGCACGTTGTCAGTGACATGTGATAAACACGTTCAGTCAGGCACAGTTTATATAGCCTCGCAAATTAAAACGGAAAAACAAAACAGTTACACCAGCTACTGAGCTTGCGGATCATTATAAAGGTGAGTCTGAGAGTCTGCAAGACAGAAATATTACAACCACTGTTTTATGTTAGTTTTAACACACGATGGAGCAGTTTTCAGAACTGAGGACCTGCGAGGTCAGTGGTATATTATAAAATAGCACAACTCATGTCACAAATGAATGCTACAGACTTTATTTGGAAGCCTAATGCACCATATTCTTCATCTGGCTATCTGTTACAACAAATATCGGTCTTTTCTACAGTTCATAGCTCTTTTTCGATTCAAATATCCGAGGTCCGTTTAGGTTTTGCCATACAAAACTTCTTTTGCCGGAATTTGTAGCCGATATGTATACATGACTTTCAACACGACATTTGTAACGTTATGTGAAACGCTTAAACGTCAGATAACCTTGCAAATACTTCGGAAACACTTTTACACTCTCATGCCTGAGTGACTTGTAACTCAAAGAAATGCAATGCAATGCAATGCAAATATTTATTTTATCAGTAGAAGAAATAGTCGCAGTTCGTAAACCAGTGCATGTTGAAATGCGGAAAAAGAAAATAATTGGCACACAAGATGGAGTATTAAAGTGAGTCACTTCTGTTCTTGACGTCTTTTGTTGAATAATCTCTGGGACAGACGCACAGCAAAATAGAATCCGGTTTGCTTTATAAAATAGCCAAAATTGTAGGACCATAAAGTTTAATATCAACTACACTAAAAGAATAACATTTACTTGAATTATATCTTGTATTCATTCCAAAGTAGTCAGTTCCTCGGAGTTGCTTGGCAAAGCCAGCCTCAGTGGCGGGAAAGTTAATAGTCGCCCAATTGAACATGTTTTATAATTCAGTTTGGTTCATTGAGCAGATTAGGCAGACCAAATGTTGATTTTAAAATTTTACGCTGTAATCGCATTAATTAACTTTAAGCTAACATTGAATAATTTGTTGACACAAACATCACAAATTTATATATGGTTAATTTAGAAAAAGATAAAATTAATATTCATGTCCTTCTGTAACATAACCACGGTAAGCGTTCAAAGCAACACGCGTACGCTTTATGTCAGTTTTCTTGCTATCTCGAGAGTCTATAACGTACTCTACGTCTTCACTTTCGTCGAATGTGTCTTTTATCCGTTTATCATAACCGCATGTTTATGCAGCCCATCCCGAATTTCTTAACATGAACTGAACATGTGAAGAGCGAAGGAATTGTGACCCGTTGCAAGGAAAGAAAAAGAAAAAAAAACTGAAGGAGTGAACTCCATCTTTGATCAAGTTCTCTTAGTTTGGGAGTACACGGGGTGGAGTCAAAGGCCAGGAGGACAGGAGGGCTGTTGCATAGTTCTCGTCCTTCTGTGCTTGCTTGTTCACTTTCCCTTTCGCTTGCGCATTTCACGGAGTTGATCCAAATTCCATTGGTCTTGCCCCCGGGTCTTGCTATACAATGTCACATGTGTACCTTTCGTTCCAGGAATCATGCCTTGTCGGGAAGGGAATTTAGCACTTTATTGTTGAGCTACTGTGTTTGTTTTCTTTGTCATATTACGTAATATGCATTTAATTTAATTGTAACTGTTTTTGACCGTTTAAATCCAGATACAACGCAGCTCTTTGCAACCTCTAATTTCATTGGACCTGGATATCCCAGCCTCTATATGACAACCTCGTGCCCAGGGTCTTCTCGGTTTTCAATATGGCGGCGCTTCCAAACGGCCATTTTGAAAACCGAGAAGCCCCTGGGAACGAAGTTGTCTATATGATGGAACGGCTCTGCGTGAGTGCATTTCTAGTTAGATGTGCTGTATATTGCAGGTTATGCCTTTCAAAAAGTCATGTTAATCTTTTTTTTACACAAGTCATCATTTTGCTAGATTTTCTACAAGGAAATTTGTGCAAACCAACTGACAGTTCTATTTATCAGGAGTTTTAAGGTGAACTTTTATAACGAATTCTAGTTAGTGAATTCAGGTTCGATATGCCTTTCCGCGAATACAAGCTAGTCTTTTTCAGTTCCAAACTGTGAAAGTTAGCGGTTTGTTATATTTCACCAAAAGGCTTTTGGAAAAGATTTTCGATGCGATCCGTTTGCGCCTTTGACTCTTGTGACGCCATAGGGATGAGGTCTAACAAGGTCGAAACAGATGTCCATCGCCGCTCGTACTTGAATTGGGCTCATTATTTCCGGGCATTATTTATTCTGATCTGCCGGATAGATCCGAGAGATCCAGTAATACCCGAAATCAATTAAATTTAACGTGGCCTTTGGCCTTTGTGCCCTATTTAGTGGCTGGAGTTTTCGTCCAAGCGGTTGTTTAAATACTGAGACTGACCGATACCGTGCAGTATAGGTACGTATAGGCCGTATACGTAAAGTTGTTTGCTTGCAAGTCACATTAGCAGACATTGACCAAATGAGACACGTACTAAGTAAGCATTGTCATTGTATGATAAAATGTGTAAGTGTTAAAATGAAGGATTGTAATTTTGTATTAATGTAAGTAAGTTAAATTGATTATCTTATTTCATCCATTGTTATTTCAAAAGAGATTATTGTAAACTTTATTAAACTATCAGATAGTAATTGCAGGTGATTGCCAACAGCAATTGTTGGGCTATTGGTCGCTGAATCGATCTATTTATGTGATGATTTTTCCTGAATTGTTATTTATTTGTAATTGTCTTTATAATGCAATAAAAAAGAGAGATTTCCTAGTTGCGTTCATTAAGAATGAGGAAAACAGATTAGTCCGTGTACAGACAAAACGACTCTTTCCTCTATGCCCGGCGTATCCAATCGAACAAAATCGAACCAAAAATCAATCGAACCCAATCGAACACCAATCGTTCGATTGGGTTCGGTAATCGAACAATATCGAACATCTATTTTGCTGTGAGTTCGATTTTCGAACCAATCAAACACAATCGAACACAATCAAACTCAATCGGATTCGATTTTGTTCGGAATCCATGTCTTGATAAGTAAATCACGCAGGACTAATCATAATCAACTTTTATTGAATGGAATAAATAGAAAAACGTCCAAATATCGAACTGAATGTCAATGTTTAGTAATATATATTTTGTAGCAGAGAACAAAACGACGGTAAAATAATGCCATTAAATGCCATTAAATGTAAACGAAAGTGCATTTGAAATGCACTTTCGTTTACATTTCTATATCAGAAGGAAGGATATGGTTTCTGCCCTGTTTGTCACCGTTACACTCAAACAGAAGTTGCACTATTTTATTCACTGCAACACAGGCAGTGGTGTTCAATATGTGAAGAATCATTATTAGTAGGCAAAACGCTGCCGCCATCAGTCTGTCCTAGTCCTCCAGTATGTCCATGTCCGCAGTATAAACAGACAGGAGTTCGGTAATCGAACGTTCGATTGAGTTCGATGGTTGGTTGTTCGGTAATCGAACGTTCGATTGGGTTCGATTGTTCACTGTTCGGTAATCGAGCGTTCGATTTTGTTAGATTGACCAAATTTTATTGTGAGTTCGATTTCGTTCGATTACCGAACCCAATCGAACGATTGGTGTTCGATTGGGTTCGATTACCGAACATTCGATTGGATACGCCGGTCTATGGCTGTGGGAAAGACCCCGCCGGCAGATCATTGAGTCAAATCCATTCTGAGCTGAAACACAAGGAAAATTTGCCCCATTCTGAGCTAAAACACCCCCCCCCCCCCCCCCCACAAAAATTAATGGTCCGTCCCTAAGAAGTTTTTCATCTCGGCTTCAGGTAATGCTTTAATTTGTTATTTTTTTTAATCTAGGACGAATTTTAACTCAGTTGCGATTCTGTAGGGTTCGTATGACATTTCAGCAAGCTTTACCGCATGGGCTATATGGCTAATTTATGCATGGGCTGGTATGTCTTCCATGCTGAGAATTTGCATGTAACGAAGTATAAGTTTCACGTCTTTCACTTGTGCGGTTTACCACCGGTGAAGGAACTACTGCTTCAGATTTACACGAACTCTTTGGAAAAACTTCTCTATCAAGAAATTCTGATTCGCTCGAAGACATATCTATATGACATCTCAAAGAACATAAACCCGCCGGCTATTTGTACTAAGGAACTAAGAGTACAGCGATGATATTAGAGCGAGTGCGATGATGCATTGGACGTACATTGACGTCAGCAGCGGAAACCATGCTGAGTGACTGACAAGAATTAAAACAGCTTCGGCAGACAAGTTGAGTCCAGAACTAGACGCATTTGGCGACTCGAGTGAGTTCAACTGCAACTGAGAGGGAACATTTTACTTAATCGATTCAGGTAATTCCATAATAGTGGTGTATATTTCATTTTAAAATTATTGCAGCTTCTTGCGATAGCTTTGCACTAGTAGTCATTCGCATTAATTACCTCATCGCAGGAGCCGTTGTTGGAAATATAGGCAGAACGTAATTTGCAATTCTCGCTAAATTTATAAAAGAATTGGGAACTTTAATTTCTTTATAGTCTGATAACCAAACTATCAAAATGCAAAACATGTCTCTATGATTTTCGTTTATGACCTAGGTAAAGCATTTTACCTTATTAAATTAATTTGCATTCGATTCTGCTTAACTTTGCTGAGCTCGTACTTCTGAACTAGTACCGACAACATGGACTGTCTTCCATGTGCATGTGCGATAAGGCATAATTTTATATTCTTTGCATGAAAATTCGTATCAGAAATATTTTAATACCTCCTGTGAAAAATACTTCAAACCCTCAAATAAATTTCAGCATTCTGCATAGTAATTTAAGATATTGCAGTTAATTCGCAAAGAAGTCGATTATAACGCGGAAGTTAGGTAAAAATTGACGAGATATTTTTCTGTACAGTTATAACTGAGAGAGTTAAACTTATATATTTGCACCGTAACATGATTGCCGAGGTTTTATGTTTTCATATTAATTTCGGGGTTTTCCATGAAACCTCTCAAATGCAAATTACAAATTTCTTCAAATGAAGCGCTTTGTGTTCGATTGAAGGTCATCCATATGGGGCAAAACACTTATCTATCAAACCACTTCAATTGTTATTGGACGTCTGAAATAATAAACACGCCAAGAGCCGTTTATTAGCATAACGAGGAAAGGATAAATTTCTTTTAAATCATTTTTTTGTAGGTTTATTTTATAGGAACAGAAACATGTTCTTTGTTCAGTCGTGGGACCGAAACAACCGAAGATCTAATGGTTTTAAAAATTAATGTCGACTTTAACGAGTTTCGCTTACAAGAATATTTTGCTTGCATGACGTGGTATATTAATTGTACGTAGCGGGCATATTCTGAATGACATCATGTCAGTTGTCCTTTAAATGTAGTTTAGTCGTTTAAAACAAGAACGTTTGCTGATAAAGAAAGTCAATCTACATGTTTTCCTATAAAAATATTAAAACTGGCAAAACGGCAATGGAAAAATAATACTTCTACGGAGGATAACATTTTTTTATTCGGTTGTGGGGGTTTCCCCTGTAGAATTGACGTCATCGAGTTGCTTCTTCCCCGCAGCCTGCTTGGAGACGTCAACTAATTCCTTTGCTTCACGCGGAAAGCAAGCTGAAGAATTAATAGGAGGCGTCTACACTTTGGCTAGGCTATTACTTTCTACGGTGTAACCTGCGACCAGGGGCCGTTTCTCGAAAGTCCCGAGAATTTTACGGGCCCGGACCTGTGTTTTAAAAAAATCAGAATGCTTGTTTCGTAATCTCAGAATTTATTGCTTAGCTTTCAAAACCAACAAAATGTAAACAATGCGCACATAAAATAGCTTTCTGGACTCAAAAAGTTATCGGGACTTGCAGGAAACTGGTCCCTGGGTCCCGTTTCTCAAACGTCCGTCCCGATAACTTTTCGGGCCCAGAAAGCTATCTTATGTGCGCAATGTATTCATTAACGACTAAAATTTTGTTGGTTTTGAATGCTAAGCAATGAAATTCTAAATTGACGAAAGAAGTCGACGGGCTGGTTTGAGGGCTGAAAAATGCATCACCATTTTATAGATTCTGATTTTAACATAGTTCCGGGTCTGTAAAGTTATCGGGACTGGCGAGAAACGGGCCTGAGGCCCGTATTTTTGGTTTCCTTATTTTTCGCGAGAATGCTAACCAATCGAAACGGAAATAGGGACTGCTGATCGGAGTTTATTATTATTGTTATTTAGTATTTAGAAAATGAAATTTGGTATTTCTCGTGATTTTTTTTTTAAAATTATTATTTACCAAATTACCAAACGTGGTAAAATAGGAATTATTGATTGAAATCATATTTCAGTGTATTTGGGGCTTCCAATGTCCGCTATTTTTTTAAAACATCGCCATGGCTAAATTCCATTCGTTTCCACAGCGCGAAACATTGACCCACTGCGTGATGGGCTTCCCTGATTTGAATGGTCACACTATGAATTTCGTCCACGGACTCAATAGTTACAACCACCTTGTACAGCATAATAAACAGTAACAAGGGAGAATACTGCTACGTAGCTTTCATTTACATTGAGAGGTGGGTAACACTAGGATTTCATCCACAGACTCAAAAGACTCAAAAGTTAGAACCACTTTGTACAGCATAATAAACCTTTTCTTCACAAATTATTTTCCCGCGCGTACAAATTTTCTTGGATAACTTTCACGTCTATGCACCGGCAATGATGTTTGAACATTTAAGAAAATAATTACCATAAGCATATCGGCCAGGGCCGGGTTGTTCAAAGCATGATTATAAGCTTTCAACAATTGAAAAATTTCCATAGTTTTTTGCCCTTCAGTTTCGACTTTAAGTTGTCTTCACCACTAGCTATTAACGAGCTTTTTAATTCCTGAAAACATTTTTAAACAGAGAAATGAAATCCTCGGTTAAATTTTAATCCTTGATTTGCGTTAATCGGGTTTCGAACAACCGGACCCAGGGCTCAAAAGACGCGCACGATCGAGCGGAAAGCCGGCAAGACTTCGCCAACTCTTCCTCCCGAGCAAATTTTAGATTTGACAATTTTTCTTCGCTTTATTCGTGCCAAAGACTTTTTATTTGCAGATTTAACAAATAACCAAAAAAAATCAAACGGACAAAATAAATCAGATTTTTCCCCTACAAAAATACAACGTGTCAAATGATCAATATAGTTTTGTGGAGAACGTGAACTGACACGATGGTTAATTTTTCTTTCTCCGTATCATTTGAATTTAAAAGCCGAACCCTAACAATTCAGCTCCTGGACAATTATTGGACACAGTGAGCTACAGTGGTAATATAGGTGACCCTGAAGATATCAGTCCGCGATAGTTGTTGATTATAGAATGACAATATATATCAGCTGCAATCTCGCGCAGTAATGTTCCTCTAAATAATTGAAGAAATCTGTTTTTGATAATCTTCATTTTTTCATTCATTCATATTATATGAATGTTACAGTCAAACCGGATGTTCTTTTGATGGCAACTTTGCAAACTTCCGCCGCAACATTGGTATTTTGATTGACAGTTTGTTTCGAGCAAGTTGGAAGTTGTGCGAGCAAGTTGCAACTTTCGTGAGCAATTTCCTATTTCAATCTTGCTGTCAGTTGCCGGATTTCTGAATTGAAAGTATTTGGTTTGGTTACCTTGCAGTATTCCACAAACTCTATGATGTCAGGAGTAGAAACTGTTCGTTCCTCTCAGCCAGGTTTACCGGGAAAATACGTCTCGTGTTGTAAAAATCTGTTTACAATATTGGATACAGTTTGCGTTGATAATCCAACAATGCGTGCGATTTGTTTTTGTTTTACACCAGACGACCATTATTCGCTCTCTTTCTCAACCGAGGTGGTATTATTGCGATGTACATGAGCCATAACTGAAGAACGACGTGTTTTCACAAAATTCGCAATTTGCAACTGACAACAAGTTGCTTGCGAAAGTTGCTCGAAGCAAACTGTCAATCAAAATACCAATGTTGCGGCGGAAGTTTGCAAAGTTGCCATCAAAAGAACATCCGGTTTGACTGTAATCATCAGTAGTTATCAGTTTTTATTCTTATTGATGACATGTAAGCGCATTGAGACTCTAAATGCGCTCATAAAAACTTTACTATTGTTACTTTCTATTATTTTTAACAGTTGTTAATTGTAACAATGGGATGGAAATTTGGCTCAAATCGACCAGGCAATCCTCAACGAGATCCAAGCATCGAAAGACGGCGATCACGACAAGACGAGCTATTAGGATTACCCGAAACACGCCGCAGGAGAAGGAGAAATGGGCTGACATTGTGTATGATGGAAGATCTTTTGCAGACAGAAAACTTTCAAAGCCTGTTAAACATATATTCAGCAAGGAGAAATTCAAGATCCGGAGAATAGTTTCACTCCCACGTACACGTTTTATTTCGTCACCACACGATCTTATGAGATTGAATTGCTAAGCTACTATGGTGGGTGTCCTGTGCCACAACTTGATATTTGTTTTGCGGAATCAGATGTGATACACAACACACGTAGCGTCCTAAAGAAACCGTACATGTCACTTGGAATGGTCCATAGGAGATTGAACAAAAATAACTTCATGCATATCTAGCATTGGACTTTCCTGAATTCACTGAACTTTTAAATTGTTAACGAGGCTTAGCGAACCCATAAGAGTCATCGCTGATTCCGGCACTCAGAATTAGCTATCATACATAAACTTTATTAAAGTGTCAAAAAATATTTAGCTGTAAGGCTAATTGAGGACACTATCGGCAGTAATTGTAATAACATAGGATGGTGCACGCCTTATTGTCAAAGAAAGAGAGGCCACGAAGTGACCGCTGTATTAAAGTTATTGTTGGCGTGTCTTCAGGGAGATTTGCCTTCAAAAAACTCTACTCCACATGCATTGTCTCTATCCACCTAGGCTTATAAATGGACAGGTAATCATTAGGACCTCCATAAGGGCTGGTTCCCACTAGCGACATTATCAGAAGCGAGTCGGAGACGCCGGAAGCGTAGAGCCTTACCTTCTAGTGTAAATAAAACACGGCGTCTCAATCGGAGTCGGATTCGAAGCTTGACGGAAGGTTTCTTTTTCTTCCGATTCCGCTTCTTTCCGTCACTTCCGTCACTAGTGAGGACCAGTCCTTAGGGATACCTGTAAAGTTGTGAGGGGTAAACCTTCAACGGACCTGCATCAAATCCAGGGAGGAGTGTTCATAGAGCTATAATACAGTGGTAGCCAGAAATGCGGTTGAAGTACTTTGATTATATACATTTTTAAAGACCCTGACTAATAAACGCAAAAACACAGCGACAAACCAATAATGGGTGCCGGATTTTTTGTAGAGCTGGATCAGTAAAAATCTTGAGAACTTTAATAAGTAATCAAAGGCTCCTTGCGAGCCAAGTCGTGAATATGAAACAACCATCGGACCTTTTCCTACCCTACACAAGGGATTGATTGTACATGTTATGACTACTTCCCTTATGTTGCGGATCCACGTACCAATATCTTTTACCAAACAGAAGAAGGACCTTTAAAACCTTCGTGTGTGTACGTAGCTGAGGGAGTCCTGGGTTATTCTCGAACTTAAACCTGTTCGGGTGTCTCTTAGTCACTGCTTAATTTTGTTATTTCGAAGCTGAACCCTTTCAAGCCCGAAAGTGACCAACATCAAACTTCTCCTCACAAAATTTATACATAATCAAGAAAAAGGTCACGAGAAGTAATGCAGTGATCAGCAAAGAGAATTTACTTTGACCTTTTAATGAATTCTCTCACCTACGGAGAACTGTAAGAAATGTATATAAACCAGTAAGGAGAATTTTTTTCAGAATATTTTGCCAGCCAGCAAGAATTCCGCTGGGGAACAGATAAAGTGAGGAACAGATTCGTTGGCCCCTGGAACTTTAGAAAAAACAACAGGCGAGCAGCGAGCACTTCTTAAATTTTGAATACTGTATTAGCTTGTATTATTACAATGACAAATTTCATTTCTGAGAGCCACCTCTCCTACGTTATTCAAATCAGAATTTATATGCCCCATCCTTTCCGTAGACGCCCTGTGATCTATTGCTCTCTGTATGTCTTCCGATTGAATTGTACATGTGATGGCATTTGACAGAACATTTATTTCTGCATCAAGAAACCTACGTACAAAGCACGGTTTACGAAATTTCGAGCAATCGGCAAATTTTAACGGCGAGCCGTGATCCGAGTATGCAAGCCTTTGCGAAAATTTTGCGAGTTCGAGCAAGCGAGCACTGGTCTAAATTTTGCGAGCAAATCAAGCAAAGGACACATTTTGCTAGCACTTGAAAATTTTAAGGGACCATTCAATTTTGCTCAGGCACGAAGCGTTTTGGTCAGTTTTCTACAAAAAGAAGCTCATTATTTTCAGAAAGATGAAAAGATAGTTACATAAACTGATTAAAATTTTATACATCCTTGCCCATGTTTCTACTTGATATTAAATGAAATCCGACTAAATAAAACGAAAAACGCCTCGGACGTTTGACCGCGGTGAAGCTCGCAGCAATGGACATGAGTGCTGGTACATTATGCATGCTTATGCTTTATGTCGCTAGTGAAAACCAAGCTTGGTACAATTTATCCGGGCACTCATACTCAAGGAAACTCCTGCAATGTAAGAGGACAGGGAGAAATTTAGGCGACGGGATTTTCAGTGATTTCTCCTCCCATTCGGTTACCCCTCGCGACTCGCTTTATCCGCCGGTCCGTTCTTGCTTCCACTTGTTACGAGCTGCCTCGCTATGTTGTGCAAGGAGATAAACTGTAACCGTGTTTACCGATTTGTCAAACAATTCACGGCTAACTTTATTGAGGTTAATTAACTTGAAAGGCCGCTTATTCCGTTTTGTCATGTGTTGTGTAATACATTTAGGCTTTGTCTACACTATACCGGATAGCTCTTGCGCCGGCACGAAAACCATACCGGATAGGCCTTTCGTTCACACATGAAGCGCTAGTTTCGGAACGATTTTTGTTCCGGAGCGCCGCTGCGACGCGGCGCTCGTGAAAGTGAATCGTCACATATCGGATAGATTCTCATGCCAATCTCTGGGGCAGTGTGAACAGGCAATCGAACCGAACCGTAGCGGAAGTCATCAACTAGGAGCGAGGATTGAAACCCACTGAAAAAGAAGTAAATATCCACTTCTGGCCGGAGTATTTTTCATGTCGACATGATAAGCTATCCGGTATAGTGTAGACATAGCCTTAACATTAAAACATGGAATTTTCGTTTGCCAAAACTAAAGAATCACCTAGCAACTCAGTGGTAAATATATCGGTGTGATGCGATGTTGATTTTAATTCACTAGTATGAAGTTTAGTGATCCATTCAATTATTTCATATGAGCAATATTCTCCCATTCCAAGTGCCCTTCCCTTTAGTTTTGAGGATGCTGTGATTGTATAACATCGAACACTGAGAGAAATCAGAGGAATCGAGGAACTAGGGGAAGAAGTAAGATAAACAGATATTAAGGCGGTTAATGAGGAAGTCAGTAAGCACGTCAGCACATAAGTGTTTATAATGTCACGTAACATTGATGACGGCCTTATTGTAGGCTCGATTTCCGCCGCTTTCTCGCGTCCGGTCTCTGAGCGCGGGCTCGTTTCCCGAACAGCGGCTGGCAGTCGAGCCTAGCCTTATTGGTGACCATTTAAATGAAAGTTTTTCAGCAGAACTTACGATCGTACTATTTGTTTTCCAGTATTTAACAAATGAATAAAAGTTGGTATTTTTCTTGAATTTTTATTTTTTAATCTGTTAATTCGGTCCGTCTAGTCAAGCAATTGCCCGTACGATGATGTCATCGGTAAACATGACGCACGTTGTCAGTGACATGTGATAAACACGTTCGGTCAGACACAGTTTATATAGCCTCGCAAATTAAAACGTAAAAACAAAAACAGTTACACCAGCTACTGAGCTCGCGGATCATTATATCTTGAACAGAATTTTTCGAAAGGTGAGTCTGCAAGACAGAAATATTACAACTACTGTTTTATGATAGTTTTAACACACGATCGAGCAGTTTTCAGTACTGAGGACCTGCGAGGTCAGTGATATATTATAAAATAGCACAACTCATGTCACAAATGAATGCTACAGACTTTATTGGGAAGCCTAATGCACCATATTCTTTTTTTTTTTTTTTTTTTTTTCATCTGGCTATCTGTTACAACAAATATCGGGCTTTTCCAAAGTTCATAGCTCTTTTTCGATTCAAATATCCGAGGTCCGTTTAGGTTTTGCCATACAAAACTTCTTTTGCCGGGATTTGTAGCCGAGAGGTGTACATGGCTTTCAACACGACATTTGTAACGTTATGTGAACCGCTTAAACGTTAGATAACCTTGCTAATACTTCTGAAACACTTTTACAACTCGTGCCGTGACTTGTAACTAAAAAAATACAATGCAATACAAATATTTATTTTATAGAAGAAATTTTTGCAGTTCGCTAACCAGTGCATGTTGAAATGCGGAAAGAGCAAATAATTGGCACACGAGATAGAGTAAAGTGAGTCATTTATGTTCTTGACGTCTTTTGTTGAATATTTAATAAGACGCACAGCAAAATAGAATCTGGATTGCTTTGTCCTAAGCTAATATCGTAGGACCACAAAGTTTAATATCAACACAAAAACTACATTAAAAGAATAACATTTTTAATCTCTTGTATTCATTCCAAAGTAGTATTCCTCGGGTCGAGTCGTTGGCAAAGCCAGAATCGGTGGTGGTTAGGTTAATTTATAATAGTCGCCCAAACGCACATGTTTTACAATAAATTCAGTTTGGTTCATTGAGCAGATTAGGCAGACCAAATTTTACGCTGTAATCGCATTAATTAACTTGAAGATAACATTGAATAATTTGTTGACACAAACAGCACAAGTTTATATATTATTAATTTAGGAAAAGATAAAATTAATATTCATGTCCTCCTCTGTAACATAAAACACGCTTTACGTCAGTTTTCTTGCTATCTCGAGAGTCTATAACGTACGCTACGTCTTCACTGTCGTGAATGTGTTTTTCATCCATTTATCATAACCGCATGTTTATGCAGCCAATCCCGAATTTCTTAACATGAACATGTGAAGAGCGAAGGAATTGTGACCCGTTGCAAGGAAAAAAAAAGAAAAAAAAAACTGAGGGTGTGAATTCCATCCTTGATCAAGTTCTCTTAGTTTGGGGGTACACGGGGTGGAGGCAAAGACCAGAGGACAGGAGGGCTGTTGCGTAGTTCTCGTCCTTCAGTTTACTTTTCTTGTTTATTCACTTTCCCTTATGCTTGTCACGGAGTTGATCCAATTCGAATTCCATTGATCTTGCCCCCGGGTCTTGCTATACAAAGTCATATGTGTACCTTTCGTTCCAGGAATCATGCCTTGTCGGGAAGCGAATTTAGCACTTTATTGTTGAGTTACTGTGTTTGTTTTCTTTGTCATTACGTAATATGCATTTAATTTAATTGTTTTTGACCGTTTAAATCCAGATACAACGCAGCTCTTTACAACCTCTAATTTCATTGGACCTGGATATCTCGTGTCCCTTGAAATCAACCATTCAGTGAACACTTTTTAGATGCAGATAAAAGTGAATTTAGTACTTGGTTATGTTTTGAACCGTGAAATATGTTTGCGTCCGCGTTAGCCTGTTCCAGGCTCCGAGATAGTGGGGAAGGCGCGAAGTAAAAAAAAAAAAAAAAAAAAAAAGGGAAAAAATCGCGGGGAACTGGGGTGAGGGCGGTCGGCGGCCTCCCTCTCCCAGTTCCCCCGCGATTTTTCCCTCTTTTTTTCACTTCGCGCGTTCCCCACTATCTCGGAGCCTGGAACAGGCTACGTCCGTGTTTGTCCTCGTGCAGGCATTACGTAACATGTTTGTCTGTGAATCTATAATTAGCTTAAAAAGCGCATTAAAGTCAAAAGGTTTCAGACACAACGTCGTAAATTACGAAGGACTATTCCCAGCTTTAATTTTTGCTTTTTACCGTATTTTAGTTGCATGCAGAGCGTTGAATATAATTTCAACTTAACTTGTGCGGAAATATTATGTTGCAGTTTTTTAACTGAGGACGTCTTGATTGAACAGGATTCTGCGGGAGCAGCAATGGGGTGGAAAGCAGCGGGCCATTCCATTTTATATCCACACCCCCCCTATGGATGAGATTTTCTGAGGGGGCTTCGAAAGTCATTTCTGAGGGGGGTGGCCGAGTCGGCGCCTTTGATCTTTTGAATATTTCTGAGGGGTGTTGAAGAAAAATGGCCTTTTTTCTGAGGGGAAAAGAAAAATTGGGTTATTTCTGAAGGGGGGGAACGTGTCGGCACTTTGATCTTTTTTTCTTAGGGGGTTAATTTTGACTGACCTCATCTATAGGGGGGTGTGGAAAAAAAATGGAATGGCCCAGCGGCGAAACAACAAGACAACCACAACATAACAAGAAGACTTTCCTTGCAAAAGAATCGTCGCCGCCTCGCTGTAGTTTTTTTTTTTTCATTATTGCTAGTTTACCTTTCGTCTTTCTTTGTAAAATGAAATAGAAATCTGAGCGATTTTACTGTAATGGCTAAAACCATGGGGGACAGACGTTTAGCTATACGTTTTGCCTCATGCTCTGGTTTGCGCGCGATTTTCTTCTTAACGGTCATGTCACGCCGTGACAAAGCTTTCTCCCGTGACATTTCTTTGAGAAAAAAATCCCCTAAACGGCCAAGGTTCGATTCGGAAGTTAAGAAATGTAAAGCCTATAGAAGCAAAAGAAAAAAAACAGCGGGTCAGGTTTTCAAACTTTATCAAGATTATTGCAGGTGGCGATTATTTTTCGATTCACAGAAACCCTCATTTCGCCTTCAAATTTTGCAAGGCCGTATTACAATTAGCCACACAATTAGCCACACCCGTCATATTTCTCGGCATATTTGCATGCCGTAAGGACCGTAAGTTAACACTTTCATTCGCCGGAACAGCCGATTTTGTCCTCGCTCGATCAGTAGCTTTTTCGAAAATTCACTTTTTCCAGGGAAACTAATCCTCAGGAACTGTCATGTGTTATTGTCCTGCTTTTTCGCTAAATGCTTTTGCAATACTGCCGCGACGGACAAGTGTTGGGTACAACGCTGTCAAACCGATGAACGCGACAACTGAGCATGGGGCAAACGTATAGCTAAACGTCTGTCTGGTTTTTAGCCGTTACAGTAAAATCGCTCAGATTTCTACTTCATTTACAAAGAAAGACGAAAGGTAAACTAGTAGACTTTCTCAAAGTCCGTTTTTGTCGTTTTGGGTGGTCGGGCTCTCGTCGGGGGCTTCGCAGTCGACTTGTGTGCAAGTCTAGTAAACTAGCAATAAAAAACTACAGCGACCGGCGACGATTCTTTTGCAAGGAAACAGAGACTAACCGTTTGTTTGGATTTCTTGCGGTTTCGAGTCGCTTCTGATTGGTTGCTGCACAATGGGGAAATGTCAAAATCAAATCAAAGTGTTCACTGTTTTTGGATTCGTACAGTTAAAAAGAAAATATAGATCGAACCGTGTCAGTATAAAAACATGAGCTTACTGCAATATTGCGTTACGCGTTATCATTTCTTATTCACGGGTTGGCTTACAGCCCAGGAGCCTTTTATTATTTACAGTAGTAGCCACATGTAGTCCCCGACTATTAAACGGTAGCCAACTAGACATAGTCTAGTAAAAATTCAGTTTTGGCTAGTAGATTTTCGCTTTCACTGGCCTTTCTAGGGGTATAGAATGGTCTATCGGAAATGATGCGTCTCGGGAAATATTCACCGAGTCTCGAATTCTCGCCATTTGAAATTAGAGCA
Source organism: Cladopsammia gracilis (assembly GCA_022457155.1). Taxonomy (NCBI): domain Eukaryota; kingdom Metazoa; phylum Cnidaria; class Anthozoa; order Scleractinia; family Dendrophylliidae; genus Cladopsammia; species Cladopsammia gracilis. The sequence goes on along the minus strand of JAJGOT010000272.1, from coordinate 161,682 downwards.
CAGGGAGCCCATACAATCCGTTTGTGTAACATAATGACCGTTTGTAATTTTATAGGAAATGTATGAGATTTACCTAAATTTCATATTATGGCGACGTATCGCCAAATGTATGTACTGATCAACGCTAAATAAACGTTAGATTACCTTATTTGTTGTGTGTTGTCGTCCTTTTGCCGTAAAAGTGATTTTTGAGCGATTTTGAAGGATTCTGAGTTCGCCGTTCAGAATCCTTCAAAATCGCTCAAAAATCACTTTTACGGCAAAAGGACGACAAAACACAACAAATAAGGTAATTTAACGTTTATTTAGCGTTGATCAGTACATACATTTGGCGATACGTCGCCATACTATGAAATTTAGGTAAATCACATACATTTCCTATAAAATTACAAACGGTCATTATGTTACACAAACAGATTGTATGGGCTCCCTGTGATTAGAGTCTCGAATTCTGGTGAAAATGGTAATGAACCGGACGGAAACGACACTAGAAATTATTTCCGATTAATCGCAAAGAACAGAAACTAAAACATCTGAAACATAGACTGTAAACGGACATCATATTATTTAATGCCATAAAGCAATAATTTGAAATAACTAAAAAGCGCCTGCGATTATTATTTTTTGTTTGGAGGACGATTTTCCTTTTCTGTTACGAAAGAGACGAAGGAAAGAATGAAACCATTGCGCTATAATTTGTTCGGTGCGGAGCATCACGTTTCATTTAGCATATAAAACAAAGAGGTCAAAGAGGTCAAGACACGTTTTTCCCAAAAGAAAGTATCTTTCTTGTTCAAGAGTTTGAATGATTTTGAAATTGATTTGATTTCTATATTTACAAATTCAAAATAAGTTAAAACGGAGCAAATTAGGTCTAAGGTTTTTTATATTTCTTTGAATATAACTTTAGGCTATGTCTACACTATACCGGATAGCTCTGGCGCTTGCACGAAAACCATACCGGATAGGCCTTTGGTTCACACATGAAAGGCTAGTTTCGGAACGATTTTTGTTCCGGAGAAAAGTGAAAGTGAATCGTCACATGTCGGATAGGTTCTCGGTCAGAATCAAATTTGGTTGTTTATTTTTCGAATATTTGTACGTTTTTTTAAAATAAAGGCATTTTTTTTTGAAGCGTGTTCCAACCATTTTGCAACTGGTTGTAGCATATCCTGTATTCCTGTTGCAGCACTCTACTTTACTCCTAGGCCCCGACCACACTAATGCGTTTTCGTTTGAAAATGCATACATTTTGATGCGTTTTCGCCTATCATCCACACTAAAACGCCCGAAAACGCTGATGACTGAAAACGGCGGCTTTCGAAAACGGTTTCAAAAGTGGAGACATTTGAAAACGCATCGTTTTGGAAACGCTTCTTTTCTAGTGTGGACAGGTGAAAACGGAGGAAAACGGTGACGTAAAATCTCTAGCGTGGTCATGTAAAAACACGATGACGTACTGAGAACGTCACATGCCATCGGTTCCAGTCCAAATCGGAGCATCTATCACCTTTAACACATGCGCAATCCCCGGTCCCAGTGGTTTTCATCGTTTTCGACCGTTTTAGTGTGGACAGGTGAAAACGATGCGAAAACGCTAGTGTGGGCGAAAATATTTCGCTTCGTTTTCTTCGAGATGAAAACGGAGACTTTTGAAAACGCATTAGTGTGGTCGGGGCCCTAGTTTAAATAAATATTTTATAGAAACCAATTCCCAAACTTCTATTCATATTGTGTGATTTAATATTCGTTGGCGCACGACAATCATCAAACGTCATTAATCACCAGACTTTATAACATATTATAAGAACCGCTCTTTACCAGTGAAGACCTAACTAAGTTCCTGACTCGGTTCCTATAAACTCGGTTCCTAACTCGGGTTCCCAACTCGGTTCCTAACTCGGTTCCTAACTCGGTTCCTAACTTGGTTCCTAACTCGAAAGTGTGTTTTCACTGACGTCATATCAAAATTCAGAAGCAGTTCTCGATTCTAAAATATTTATAGAATTGTAGAGAGTTTAAAACTACACATCTGGGCCAAATTTTGAAGCGCAAGACCATTTCATTCAAGAGTTATTGACGAATGAGTACAGACATTTTTAGTAAGAAATGTATGGAGCGGCCATCTTGGTGTCCCACTTAGGGACACCAACATGGCGGCCAAAAATTTAAAGACTTTAAAGTCTTAATAACACCAAAAATCTCATCACAAAATATTGTATTCACTATAAGAGGCATGAAATCGGCTTATAAGCATCTATAATTCTGTCAACTAGTTCAATTTTGTTTATTTTCACGGCGTATCTGAAATAGCGTGACGAATTGCGTGACACATTTAAAACCTTTATAAATCGAAAGCGAAACATCGTTAAAACCTGAAACTTTTTGTGAAAGATTATAACACTGGTATCCACATATCATGTTAGAAACAGCTTTGTAGGATGTATACTTTAGATTTTTTATTTTTTATGACGTCATGTGAAAACACTCCATTGGTCAGGCTCGTGGTTGTGCACGGTCAAGGCTGAAAAACGATATCAAAAACATCCAACAAAGACATTTCTCAGGTTTCATAACAATAGACCTCTTTGGCTTGAATGTTTTGTTTTCCCAATGTAGATCACGTGATGTTACCCTTGAGAACTCGTTTTCTTCACTTGCATGTGTAAGCATAATTTATGAAAAGAATAAGACAAATTCCCTTGAGAACATCACATGACCTACATTGGGAAAACAAAACACACAAGCTAAAGAGGTCTATTGCGCTTTATTAACTACACTTGAAAAGTTTTTCATCTCGGCTTTGTTACTTTTTTTTAAATCTAGGACGAATTTCAACTCAATTGCGCGCGATTCTTTAGGGTTCGTATGACATTTCAGCAAGCTTTACCGTGAGTATGAATAAGCGTTATATGGCTAATTTATGCATAGGCTGGTATGTCTTCCATGAGAATTTGCATGTAACAAATTAAGTTTCATTTGCGCGGTTAACCACCGGTGGAGGAAAGGACTGCTTGAGACCTCAGCGGAAACTGTGGTAAAAATTACGGGCACTGAACCATCCAATAATATTTATACTCTTCTCTCGGCTTTATCAAGAAATTCTGATTCGCTCGAAGACATATCTATATGACATCTCAAGGGACATAACCCCGCCGGTTATTTGTAATAAGGAACTGAAGTTACAGCAATGATATTAGAGATGCATGCACAGGACGTACATTGACGTAACCAGCGGAAAACCTGCTGAGACACAAGAATTAAAACAACTTCGGCAGACAAGTCGGGTTCAAATAACGACGATAAGACATTTGGCGGCTCGACTGAGTTCAACTGCTAGAGGGAGTTCAATCAGGTAATTCCATAATTCAGTTAATAGTAGTGTATATTTCAATTTAAAATTATTGCAGCTTTCTTCCGATAGCTTTGCATTAGTAGTCATTCTAATGAATTCCCTCCTTATATCGCTATGGCAGAACGCAATTTGCAGTCATTTTAATTCGAGATACTTCTCGCTAAATTTTAAAAAAAAGAATCAGGAACTTTAGGCCCCGTCCACACGTATCCGGATATTTTTGAGTCCGCAACTTTTTTGTTGCGGATTGGCCTTGCGTCCACACGTATCCGGCGAATTCGGGCAAATACGATTCGAATACGCTACGTGTGGACGCGAATATTTTTTTAATCCGTAACAAAAAAGTTGCGGATTCAAAAATATCCGGATACGTGTGGACAGGGCCTTAATTTCTTTGCAGTCCAAAAACCCAAACATTAAAATGCAAAACATGTCTCTATGATTTTCGCGCGTTTATAACCTGGGTAAAGCATTTTTTAAATTAATTTGCAATCGATTCTGCTTAACTTTGCTGAGCTCGTATTTCTGAAGTAGCACACGTCAACGTGGACTTGTCTTCGATGTCCATGTGCAATAAGGCATAATTTTTTCTCTTTCAAAATTAGGATCAAAAATATTTTAATACCTCCAGTATAAAATACTTCAAACCCTTAAACAAATTTCAATATACTGCATAGTAATTTAAGATATTGCAGTATTTAAATTCGCAAAAATGGCGATTATAACGCGGAAGTTAGGGTAAAAATTGACAAGATGTTTTTCTGTACAGTTTTATACTTAGAGAATTAAACTGATATTTTGCACCGTAACATAAGGTTCTATGTTTTCATATTTCGGGATTTTCCGTAAAACGTCGCGAATGCAAATTACAAATTTCTTCAAATGAAGCGCTTTGTGTTCGATTGAAGGTCATCCATACGGGAACAAAACACTTAATCTATCAAACCATTTCAATTGTTATTGGACAACGATGTTGTACGTCTGAGATAATAAACACGACAAGAGTGTTTAATTAGCATAACGAGGCCGAGGAAAGGATAAATTTTCGTTAAATCATAATGTTTTTGTCGGTTTGTTTTATAGGAACAGAAACATGTTCTTTGTTCAGTCGTGGGGACCGAAATAACCGAAGATCTCATGGTTTTAAAAATTAATGTCGACTTTAACGAGTTTCGCTTACAAGAATATTTTGCTTGCATGACGTGGTATATTAATTGTACGTAGCGGGGCATATTCTGAATGACATCATGTCAGTTTCTGGTCCATTTAAATGCAGTTTAGTTGTTTCAAAACAAGAACGTTTGCTGATAAAGAAAGCAATCTTCATGTTTCCCTTTAAGAAATATTAAAACTGGCAAAATGGCAATGGGAAAATAATACATCTACGGAGGATAATGATTTTTCATTCCGTTGTGGGGTTTCCCCGTAGAAATGACGTCATCGAGTTGTTCTTTGATTTGCTGAGAAAACAATAGACCAAACAACGCAACAATGGACCAATCACAATCACAATAGAGCAGCGTGATGCCCAGGTCCACTGTTAAGAGCTGCATGGTATCTGATCGAGTTGCTTCTTCCTCGCAGCCTTCTTGCAAGCGTCTCCTGATTCCTTTGAGACGTCTACATTTAGGCTCTTACTTTCTATGGTGTAACCTACGACCAGGGGCCGTTTCTCGTAAGTCCCGAATATTTTACGGGCCCGGAACTGTGTTTTAAAGTCAGAATACTTGTTTCGTAACTTCTTGCTTAGCTTTCAAAACCAACAAAATTTAAATCATTAATGAATACATTGCGCACATAAGATAGCTTTCTGGGCCTGAAAAGTTATCGGGATGTTTGAGAAACGGGACCCAGGGACCTATAGTTTATGTGCGCATTGTTTACATTTAAGATTTAAATTTTGTTGGTTTTGAAAGCTAAAGGCTGGTTCTGATATAATCGTCCCGATCGTCCGAGTCGTTTCAAAAAGTGCACGGACGACCGGGACGATTATATGAGAACACTTCTGAGACGACTCGGGACGATCGCAAACGACCCGGACGACTGGGACGATCGCGGTCGCTTGGATAGAACTGTGTTCTACGATCTGAGAACTACTCTCAGGCGACCGGGACGACTGAGGCGATCGAAGCGACCCGAATCTACCCCAGAATGCAATATATTGTCCAAAACATGTTGTAGGACACAGTTTACGACTACGCTATTGACGTTCGAGACGACCGGGACGATCATATGAGAACCCAAATTGCTTGAGTCGTCCCGATCGTCTGAGTCGTTTGCAAAAAACTTTTGAAACGACTCGGACGACCGGGAAGTGATCGCAGTTTATTATTATTATTATTATTATTATTATTATTATTATTATTATTTAGTATTTTAGAAAATGAAATTTGGTATTTCTCGTGATTTTTAAAATTATTATTTACCAAATTACCAAATTTGGTAAAATAGGAATTATTGACTGAAATATTTCAGTGTATTTGGGGCTTCCAATATCCGCTATTTTTTTAATACGTCGCCATGGCTAAATTCCATTCCTTTCCACAGCGCGAAACATTGACCCACTGCATAATGGGCTTCTTTGATTTGAATGGTCACACTATTGATATCATCCACGGACTCAAAAGTTACAACCACCTTCTACAGCATAATAAACAGTACCACATGAAAGTACTGCTCAGTAGCTTTCATTTGAATGGTCACACTATGGATTTCATCCACGGACTCAAATGTTACAACCACCTTGTACAGCATAATAAACAGTACCAGGGGAGAGTACTGCTCAGTAGCTTTCATTTGCATTGAGTGGTGACACTTAAGGATTTCATCCACAGACTCAAAAGACTCAAAAGTTAGAACCACCTTGTACAGCATAATAAACCTTTTCTTCACAAATTATTTTCCCGCGCGTACAAATTTTCTTGGATAACTTTCACGTCTATGCACCGGCAATGATGTTTGAACATTTAAGAAAATAATTACCATAAGCATATCGGCCAGGGCCGGGCTGTTCAAAGCATGATTAGGGGGGTGGGGGGGGGGGGGGGGGGGGCGGGGCGGAAAGTGCCCGCGCCGACTTTGAACGTTTATAACTTCTAAGCCTTTCTACCTACAGCCTTGAAACTTCTCGACTTTTCCTAAAATTTATCTGTGAACATTTTGGCAGAAAGTATGTTGTCAAAGAAAATTTGACGTTGCCATGGCAACCACATTTTGATGGATGCTTTTTGCTCATTTTGAGAGATAAGTATTTCCTCTGTTTCTTTTATGTTATTCTGTTTTACACTGATCTTTATTATGGATTTAAACACCAAACGATGCATTGTTGTCGTCCTTGATCCAAAATTAAAAAAGTAAGGAGGCGTTTCCATGGTAACCGTAGTTAAAGAAGCTTTTTTGTAGTACTTTCAAATTTCACTTTTTACTACCTTTTATCGCATATTTTTTATTTTTGTTTTTTACTCTTTGCTTGATTTAAATGTTAATCTTTTAATTTGGAGTGATTTTGGGTAATTTTAGCGCATATTCCGTGCTCAGGATACGATATTCCAAATCCAAGATGGCGGATCCAAGATGGCGGATCCAAGATGGCGGCTCCAAAAAAATATTCGAAATTTATTTTCTTTTTTTTTAATTTTGTTTTTTCTTTATTTTTTGTTATTTTAGCTTTATTTATTCATATGAAGGTCACGCTTAACAAAAGGCTCTATCGGATATTACGTGACACCCGCTGTGACCTGACTGACTCATGAATTTGCGAATTTTACAAGATTTTGCTCTTATCTCTCTCTTTCGTTTGTAGAACGTAATCGTTCTGTTACCTCCAGATTATGAAAGTACAATCTTTAAGCTTTACGTAGAGGTGTAAATTATACCGGTAACCAATAATCTTATACTGGCAAATAGATACTTTGTGTTGCCGACTCGCGAAATTTTTTAAAGCTTTTGTCTCATTTTTCGAGACAGGGGATGGAATCTGGACCGAGGTTTGCACAACGCATGCTCTAAGTTGCGTGTTACCGCAAAATTCAAAAAGAATACTAAATTCCGCGCATTTTGATGTATAATTCATTGGGGTACGGTTAAGTTTCGGCCTGGCAAATTGGGCTTGAAGTCAACGCTTTGGTTCTATTTCTGCTGCAAACCTTTGTAAACAGCATGAGTGCGACAAAAGAGGAATTCGAGCGTGCAGAACCCGGAGATGTTCCTTCATTCCCGTAAGAACTAAACAAGTAAGCATTCATTCAAGCTTCGTTAATTTATTCGAAGATTCATTTGTGTTGAAGAGCCTTTTTTTTGTAGTTACCTGATCTATGTAAGGAATTAGAAGGGAAAATCAACAACCTAAGTAGCGTGTCCGCTCGGTCGGCGAGAATAAAAATAATTTTCGAAGAGTCTGCGCTAAGAGGTGTAATCGTAAACAGTCGCATTATTGTTATTATTTCGCTTCACTTCCAGATACAAGCGGTTTGGAGGGGATGCAAACGATCATCTATAGATCCCGTGGATGGTTTAAATTTACGTTACAATCGCACAGTAGGAAAGTTATTAGCATCATATGACCTCCATTCGTCGAATTCATCACTAAATCCTTTTTAAAAATTGTATTTTACTCGCTTTCCTTCTTTGTCGACCTCCTTCAACTCAATTTCGTAAAGACGATTGTCCATGCGAAGCTTTGGCATTCTGCTCTTATCAGCTATAGCTTTTAACGGGATCATTTCGTTGATTAATCGCTTGGGCGCTTTGATTTCTCTTTTCACTCTGGCCGCCATGGTTATTTTTATAATTCACGCTTGAAATTTTTTGTCATTCGCGCATCCCATATATGGGTATCATAGGTCCGCGAGAGTCTGGATGCAAGTTAGAGCAAATGTTAACCCTTGTATGAAATGACTTTGATATGTTATGTATTTTTTTAGAATAAATACATTCTAAGTATTTTAAGGTGACATTTTCTCGCCTTTTGGACGTTTTCTTGCACATCTGACGTCATATTGACGTCATGATGACGTCACATTAACTGTCATGGTAACATAAAAAGTTGTTGTTATACAAATGTTTAAACAATTACAGAGTAAGAAAAATTTATACTTCCCTTAGATTGCGGTTTAATTACAAAAATTAAAACATCAAAACAAATATATTTTTATGACGTCATGATGACGTCATCATGTTGCTACAAGTTACAAGTACCACTATATACATTAAAAATGTTTTCCAACATCATCAGAGAAAACATTATTTTCATTATTAAAAAAAATTTAGAGATAGGTACGGCAAACACTTTCTGTGAATGAACTGTCAATATAGGACGTAATTATGACGTCATAGAAGTTGTCATGACAACATAATTATGTGGATCGATAGAATTTCGGACATACAATGTCTCCTGAAAATTTGGTGTACATACCTACTTTCCTGTAGAAGTTACGAAGGGGGGGGGGGGGGGGGGGGTCTCAGAAGATCTCAGAAGATCCAAAAAAGCCCGGTCTGAATAGGGTTAAGTTGTCTTCACTACTAGCTATTAACGACCTTTTTTATTCCTGAAAACATTTTTAAACAGAGAAATGAAATCCTCGGTTAAATTTTAATCCTTGATTTGCGTTAATCGGGTTTCGAACAACCGGACCCAGGGCTCAAAAGACGCGCACGATCGAGCGGAAAGCCGGCAAGACTTCGCCAACGCTTCCTCCCGAGCAAATTTTAGATTTGACAATTTTTCTTCGCTTTATTCGTGCCAAAGACTTTTTATTTGCAGATTTAACAAATAACCAACAAAGAATCAAACGGACAAAATAAAACAGATTTCTATATGGTTTTGTGGAGAACGTGAACTGACACGATGGTTAATTTTTCTTTCTCCATATCATTTGAATTTAAAAGCCGAACCCTAACAATTCAGCTCCTGGACAATTATTGGACAAAGTGAGCTACAGTGGTAATATAGGTGACCCTGAAGATATCAGTCCGCGATAGTTGTTGATTATAGAATGACAATATATATCCGCTGCAATCTCGCGCAGTAATGTTCCTCTAAATAATTGAAGAAATATGTTTTTGATAATCTTCATTTTTTCATTCAATCATATTATATGAATGTTAATCATCAGTAGTTATTTTTATTCTTATTGATGACATGTAAGCGCATTGAGACTCTAAATGCGCTCATAAAAACTTTACTATTGTTACTTTATTATTGTTTTTAACAGTTGTTAATTGTAACAATGGGATGGAAATTTGGCTCAAATCGACCAGACAATCCTCAACGAGATCCAAGCATCGAAAGACGTCGATCACGACAAGACGAGCTATTAGGATTACCCGAAACACGCCGCAGGAGAAGAAGAAATGGGATGACATTGTGTATGATGGAAGATCTTTTGCAAGCAGAAAACTTTCAAAGCCTGTTAAACATATATTCAGCAAGGAGAAATTCAAGATCCGGAGAATAGTTTCACTCCCACGTACACGTTTTTTTTTCGTCACCACACGATATTATGAGATTGAATTGAGACTAAGCTACTTTTATATGGTGGGTGTCCTGTGCCACCACCGTTGATGTTTGTTTTGCGGAATCAGATGTGATACACAACACACGTAGCGTCCTAAAGAAACCGTACATGTCACTTGGAATGGTCCATAGGAGATTGAACAAAAATAACTTCATGCATATCTAGCATTGCACTTTCCTGAATTCACTGAACTTTTAAATTGTTAACGAGGCTTAGCGAAACCATAAGAGTCATCGCTGATTCACTCAGAATTAGCTATCATACCTGACATACATACATACATACATACATACATACATACACACATACATACACACACACATACATACACACACACATACATACATACATACATACATACATACATACATACATACATACATAAACTTTATTTAAGTGTCAAAAAATATTTAGCTGTAAGGCTAATTGAGGACACTATCGGCAGTAATTGTAGTAACATAGGATGGTGCACGTCTTATTATCAAGAAAGAGAGGCCACGAAGTGACTGCTGTATTAAAGTTATTATTGTTGAGCGTGTCTTCAGGGAAGTTTGCCTTCAAAAAACTCTCCTCCACATGCATTGTCTCTATCCACCCAGGTTTATAAATGGAGACAGGTTAATCATTAGGACCTCCATAAGGGCTGGTTCCCACTAGCGACGTTATCGGAAACGAAGTCGGAGTCGCCGGAAGCGTAAGAAGCTTTACGTTCTAGTGTAAATAAAACACGGCGTCTCAATCGGAGTCGGATTCGGAAGCTTGACGGAAGGTTTCGTTTTTCTTCCTATTCCGCTTCTGCTTCCGTCACTTCCGTCACTAGTGAGGACCAGTCCTTAGGGATACCTGTAAAGTCGTGAGGGGTAAACCTTCAACGGACCTGCATCAAATCCAGGGAGGAGTGTTCATAGAGCTATAATACAGTGGTAGCCAGAAATGCGGTTGAAGTACTTTGATTATATACATTTTTAAAGACCCTGACTAATAAACGCAAAAACACAGCGACAAACCAATAATGGGTGCCGGATTTTTTGTAGAGCTGGATCAGTAAAAATCTTGAGAACTTTAATAAGTAATCAAAGGCTCCTTGCGAGCCAAGTTGTGAATATGAAACAACCATAGGACCTTTTCCTACCCTTCACAAGGTGGGTCCTTTTAGATTGTACATGTTATGACTACTTCCCTTATGTTGCAGATCCACGTACCAATATCTTTTACCAAACAGAAGAAGGACCTTTAAAACTTCGTGTGTGTACGTAGCTGAGGGAGTCCTGGGTTATTCTCGAACTTAAACCTGTTCGGGTGTCTCTTAGTACTGCTTAAATTTGTTATTTCGAAGCTGAACCCTTTTAAGCCCGAAAGTGACCAACATCAAACTTCTCCTCACAAAATTTATACATAATCAAGAAAAAGGTCACGAGAAGTAATGCAGTGATCAGCAAAGAGAATTTACTTTGACCTTTTAATGAATTCTCTCACCTAGAACTGTAAGAAATGTATATAAACCAGTAAGGAGAATTTTTTTCAGAATATTTTGCCAGCCAGCAAGAATTCCGCTGGGGAACAGATAAAGTGAGGAACAGATTCGTTGGCCCCTGGAACTTTAGAAAAAACAACAGGCGAGCAGCGAGCACTTCGTAAATTTTCAATACTGTATTAGCTTGTATTATTACAATGACAAATTTCATTTCTGAGAGCCACCTCTCCCACGTTATTCAAATCGGAATATATATGCCTTCCGTAGACGCCCTGTGATCTATTGCTCTCTGTATGTCTTCCGATTGAATTGTACATGTGATGGCATTTGACAGAACATTTATTTCTGCATCAAGAAACCTACGTACAAAGCACGGTTTACGAAATTTCGAGCAATCAGCAAATTTTAACGGCGAGCCGTGATCAGAGTATGCAAGCCTTTGCGAAAATTTTGCGAGTTCGAGCAAGCGAGCACTGGTCTAAATTTTGCGAGCAAATCAACCCGGAATCAAGCAAAGGCCACATTCTGCTAGCACTTGAAAATTTTAAGGGACCATTCAATTTTGCTTAGGCGCAAAGCGTTTTGGTCAGTTTTCTACAAAAAGAAGCTCATTATTTTGAGAAAGATGAAAAAATAGTCACATAAACTGATTACAATTTTATACAACCTTGCCCATGTTTCTACTTGATATTAAATGAAATCCCACTAAATAAAACGAAAAACGCCTCGGACGTTTGACCGCGGTGAAGCTCGCAGCAATGGACATGAGTGCTGGTACATTATGCATGCTTATGCTTTATGTCGCTAGTGAAAACCAAGCTTGATACAATTTACCCGGGCACTCAAGGAAACTCCTGCATTGTAAGAGGACAGGGAGAAATTTAGGCGACGGGATTTTCAGCGATTTCTCCTCCCATTCGGCTACCCCTCGCGACTCGCTTTATCCGCCGGTCCGTTCTTGCTTCCACTAGTAACGAGCTGCCTCGCTATGTTGTGCAAGGAGATAAACTGTAACCATGTTTACCGATTTGTCAAACAATTCACGGCTAACTTTATTGAGGTTAATTAACTTGAAAGGCCGCTTATTCCGTTTTGTCATGTGTTGTGTAATACATTTAACATTAAAACATGGAATTTTCGTTTGCCAAAACTAAAGAATCACCTAGCAACTCAGTGGTGTATAGTATGAATTTTAGTGATCCACTCAATTATTTCATATGACCAATATTCTCCTATTCCAAGTGCCCTTCCCTTTAGTTTTGAGGATGCTGTGATTGTATAACATCGAATGAGAGAAATCAGAGGAATCGATGAAGTAGGGGAAGAAGTAAAATAAACAGATGTTAGCCGGCTAATGAGGAAGTCAGTAAGCACGTCAGCACATGAGTGTTTATAATGTCACGTAACATTGTTGACAGCCTTATTGTAGGCTCGATTTCCGCCGCTTTCTCGCGTCCGGTCTCGTTTCCCGAACAGCGGCTGGCAGTCGAGCCTAGCCTTATTGGTGACCATTTAAATGAAAGTTTTTCAACAGAACTTACGATCGTACTATTTGTTTTCCAGTATTTAACAAATGAATAAAAGTTGGTATTTTTCTTAAAATTTTTATGTTTTAATCTGTTAATTCGGTCCGTCTAGTTAAGCAATTGCCCGTACGATGATGTCATCGGTAAACATGACGCACGTTGTCAGTGATATGTGATAAACACGTTCGGTCAGGAACAGTCTATATAGCCTCGCAAATTAAAACGGAAAAACAAAAACAGTTACACCAGCTACTGAGCTCGCGGATCATTATATCTTGAAGAGCATTTTTCGAAAGGTGAGTCTGCAAGACAGAAATATTACAACCACTGTTTTATGTTAGTTTTAACACACGATGGAGCAGTTTTCAGAACTGAGGACCTGCGAGGTCAGTGGTATATTATAAAATAGCACAACTCATGTCACAAATGAATACTACAGACTTTATTTGGAAGCCTTATGCACCATATTCTTCATCTGGCTATCTGTTACAACAAATATCGGGCTTTTCCAAAGTTCATAGCTCTTTTTCGATTCAAATAATCGAGGTCCGTTTAGGTTTTGCCATCCCTCGCAAAACTTCTTTTGCCGGGATTTGTAGCCGATATGTATACATGACTTTCAACACGACATTTGCATCGCTATGTGAAACGCTTAATACAAATATTTATTTTATAGAAGAAATTTTTGCAGTTCTTTAACCGGTGCATGTTAAAATGCGGAAAGAGGAAATAATTGGCACACGAGATGGAGTAAAGTGAGTCACCTATGTTCTTGACGTCTTTTGTTGAATAAGACGCACAGCAAAACAGAATCCGGATTGCTTTGTAAAATAGCTAAAATTGTAGGACCACAAAGTTTAATATCAACACAAAAGCTACATTAAAAGAATAATATTTTTAATCTCTTGTATTCATTCCAAAGTATTTATATTCCTCGGAGTCGTTGGCAAAGCCAGAATCGTATCGGTGGTGGGAAAGTTAATTTATAATAGTCGCCCAAATGCACATGTTTTATAATTCAGTTTGGTTCATTGAGCAGATTAGGCAGACCAAATGTTGATTTTAAAATTTTACGCTGTAATCGCATTAATTAACTTTAGGCTAACATATCATTGAATAATTTGTTGACACAAACAGCACAAATTTATATATCATGTATATTACTAATTTAGAAAAAGATAAAATTAATATTCATGTCCTCCTTACCTCTGTAACATAACCACGGCAAGCGTTCACAGCAACACGCTTTTACGTCAGTTTTCTTGCTATCTCGAGTCTGCAACGTGCGCTACGTCTTCACTGTCGTGAATGTGTTTTTCATCCGTTTATCATAACCGCATGTTTATGCGGCCCATTCGAGTTTCTTAACATGAACATATGTGAATAGCGAAGGAACTGCGACCCGTTGCAAGGAAAAGGAAAAAAAAAAAACTGAGGAAGTGAACACCATCCTTGATCAAGTTCTCTACGTTTGGGGGTACACGGGGTGGAGGCAAAGGCCAGGAGGACAGGAGGGCTGTTGCGTAGCCAGTCTCGTCCTTCAGTTTCAGTTGCTTGTTCACTTTCCCTTTCGCTTGCCGCGGAGTTGATCCAATTCGAATTCCATTGGTCTTTCCCCCGGGCCTTGCTATACAAAGTCATATGTGTACCTTTTGTTCCAGGAATCACGCCTTGTCGGGAAGTGAATTTAGCACTTTATTGTTGAGCTACTGTGTTTGTTTTCTTTGTCATATTACGCAATATGCATTTAATTTAATTGTAACTGTTTTTGACCGTTTAAATCCAGATACAACGCAGCTCTTTACAACCTCTAATTTCATTGGACCTGGATATCTCGCAGCTCTATTAATTCCAGGGCTAGGGCCCATTGTTGTGTTGTTTGTTCTATTATTTTCTCAGCAAATCAGAGACGACCTTGTAAAAGCTGCGTACGTATTGCCCCTTTAAATCAACCATTCAGTGAACACTTTTACAGATGCAGATAAAAGTGAATTTAGAACTTGATTATTTTTTGAACCGTGAAATATGTTTGCGTCCGTGTTTGTCCTCGTGCAGGTATTACGTAACATGTTTGTCTGTGAATCTATATTTAGCTTAAAAGGCGCATATATATATCAAAAGATTTCAGACACAACGTCATAAATACGAAGGACTATTCCCAGCTTTAATTTTTGCTTTTTACCGTATTTTAGTTACAGAGCGTTGAATATAATTTCAGCTTAACTTGTGCGGAAATATTACGTTGCAGTTTTTTAACTGAGGACGTCTTGATTGAACAGGATTCTGCGGGAGCAGCAATGGGGTGGAAAGCAGCGGCGAAACAACAAGACAACCACAACATAACAACAACAGCAAACCAGGAGCTGACGGATTTACCTGACCAAGACGAACGCCCCCGGAACATCAATAAAAGAAGAAATGCCCTAACAATCTGTACCCTGCGGGATGATATTTTAAGAATATTGGAAACTCCGTATTCAACTGAAAATCAACAGCATCGACAGGGGAGAGAGAATTAATGACAGAGAATTTTGTCGAACACCTTCTTGCATTTTCAGTGGTTCAATAATCCGCCCAGTGCGGTCAGGGCACGTTTTCTCCTTGAACACGCCTATGTTCTCGATTGTTACAAGATTTGTGAATGGTATCACTGACTTTAAATAGCGAATAGCTGTTCGTAGAGCGGGATAGAAAGGCTTAAAACAGACATTAATTTTGCATTGTGATACCGGGGACCGATTCGGCAATCTTAGACATCATTCAAGTGGTCAAGTAGCATCCACGGGGAATACTAAAAATCATTTCTTTTACTGTACTGAGTTGCCTCTAAATCTGATCGGCTCTGCGTGAGTGCATTTCTAGTTAGATATGCTGTATATTGCAGGTTATGCCTTTTAAAAGTCATGTTAATTTCTGTTTTCACAAGTCATCATTTTGCGAGATTTTCTACAGGGAAATTTGTGTAAACCAACTGACAGTTCTATTTATTAGGATTTTTAAGTTGAACTTGATAACGCCGAATTCTATTGGTGAATTCAGTTCGATATACCTTTCCGCGAAGACAAGCTAGCCCGGCTTTTTCATTTCCAAGCTGTGAAAGTAAGCGGTTATAGTTATATTTCACCAAAAGGCTTTTGGAAAAGATTTTCGGTTTAAGAAGCGTAATAAGACATTTTAGATTGAATTTTATAAAGGTTGCATCAGTGTAATTATACGAGTTATCACCAACAGCTTATTTGTTACTACGGAGCTTCAGTTATCACACACTTAATTTGTTATTTTTTGTCGATCTATTAATGATCAGTCTTTCATTTCTTAGAATTTACGCAATTTTATAATAAAATTGTTCTAAGAAAACATAAAACAGCTTGTATTACCTAATGCAGTAGAAATAGAGAATTAGAATATTGTACGCAATTTTATAATAAAATTGTTCTAAGAAAATATAAAGCAGCTTGTATAACCTAATGTAGAAATAAAGAGGACCATGTATTTCACAGAATTTTAGACCAATTCAAATAAAAATATTCAAAGCAGTAAAAGAAAGTAAGTGTTAAAATAATCTGCAACCTTGACACTTTGCAGTGGCAAATCCGCAGACCCAAGTTAATGCCCGAATTCATAGCGGAGCACTTGCCAGGCCGAAGGCCTGGCTGCGCAGCTCCATACTCATAGAACCATGCCCGTCATTTTTCATGGTCATGGCTAGCAGAATGTTTCGCGGGCGCGCGTGTGCCTGACCTCCGCCGCCGCCGTCGCGCAGGACTAGCTTGCCTTCGCGCAGGACTAGCTCGCGGGCGCGTATGACGTCGCAAAACATGCGCGTACGACGTCATGTTGAAACCAAAGCGAGGCTTTGTTTTTCGCGCGGTTACACGGCCGAATGTCACGTCAGCTAGAAAAACACTTTGATGTTTTGCTGTGAATTTACTAAGCGGAGAAAACCGTTGAAATTAAAGGCGTTATTTCCCTTAATATTTCGCGGTTTGCTACTCAAGACAAGGATACTAATTAAGGGATACTCAGAAGCCGCTTTAGTGGAAAAAGACGAGCTTTCAGGGATGAAATCTTGCTTCGAGGAACTTCATGTATTACGTTTTTATCAATGCGGGAGATATTAATTTGTTTTCTACGGATTTCTGAACCAAGCAAGCGAGGGACTTAAAGGTAAAACAGATTAAGTTTTCGATGAGAATTTATGTTGATATCAATCTGAGTGACTTTTTATTGGTGTTATTGTTAGTTTTGGAGAATTGATTTTAAAACGTGCTTAAATTCAGTTGTATCGATCTCTTGAATTTCATCGAAGAAAGCTTGAACTCAATGAGCTATAATTAAGCTTAAATGGTACGCGTTTTGCTTTTAAACGTAAACTAATGGAGATTTGAATAAATTTTTTCGAAATAAGATTGTGTTGTCCATTTTATGTGTTTGTTCATTCATTAGATAGTTTGAAAAGCGATTTTATGTAAACAAAACAAGACTTTGATTTTAAAGTACAGTTCTATCTTCACTCGTATCGCCTTATGCAAATATGTTTGTGTATTTTTGCAATTTTTGATTTTCAAATCAGTTTCTCGGGCAATTTTTGACAAACAAAAACTGTATTTTATACGGAAACTAGTGGTACTAGTTATTCTAGACAGAGAAAAGTTGTTTTTGTGAACTTTTGTACGGTCTATAAAAATGTACTGTGCAGACAGTCGCGTAATACTGTTTTTGAGAATTGCTAAAACTGAAAATAGCCCGTTCGTCAATCTTAATTCTTGTGCTTCCAACCTTTCACCTTAGTTAAGTTTCACCTTGGTTAAGTTTCACCTTAATTAAGCTTGTTCAAAGTGCGACGCTGTTAGGCTTGGGCTATCTATATATATTATTAGAAGACGGGTAACTCGTCACAGACGGAATTCCATCAGACAGAATACCGTCTGATATGAATTTAAGGACGGTAAATCGTCTTCATGAGACTGCTGCTCAGTGACCTTCTTCTTGGGCGCCATTTTTTTTACCCAGAAACAGTTGCTGTCTTTCTAGTTCCAGTCTTCTCCGAGTGTATGCAAGCGCATAGCGCAAAAAAGTCGTCGTGATTTTCGCGTCTGATATGAATTTAAGACAGTTTTCCGTCTAAGACGAATTTCCCGTCTTATTTTTCCGTCAGTTTAGACGGAAAAATAGACGGATAAATTTGAGACGGGAAACTCGTCCTTCACCGGATTCATATCAGACGAGTTTTCCGTCTGTAGACGAGTTTCCCGTCCAAGACGGTTTTCCGTCTCTAATATGAATTCGGCCAATCACGAAATCATATTCAAAGTGAACGATAGCGCGATGATGATAGTTAACAATGGCCGAATACAAATTTTTCGTTTGCCAAAACTAAAGAATCACCTAGCAACTCAGTGGTAAATATATCGGTGTGATGCGATGTTCATTTTAATTCACTAGTATGAAGTTTAGTGATCCATTCAATTATTTCATATGAACAATATTCTCCCATTCCAAGTGCCCTTCCCTTTAGTTTTGAGGATGCTGTGATTGTATAACATCGAATACTGAGAGAAATCAGAGGAATCGAGGAACTAGGGGAAGAAGTAAGATAAACAGATATTAAGGCGGCTAATGAGGAAGTCAGAAAGCACGTCAGCACATGAGTGTTTATAATGTCACGTAACATTGATGACAGCCTTTTCCGCCGCTTTCTCGCGTCCGGTCTAAAGAACGGCTGGACGCGTGGGCCACCGATTGTGTCTGTGACGTAAATTCAAAATTTAATTTATACATCGCTACTGATCACCGGATATGTCAAACACAAGTGATGTAGCGCCAGATCTTGTCAATATGTCACTCTATATGTGAGTGTGAAATACAGAGAGCTTCATCCACAGCAATAGGCTTTTTTTGCAACGGATTTTTTTGCCTCCTCGTCCTTTTGATCTTCGCTAATAAACTCGGCAACAATGCCTATTGATTTTAGGAATTTTAATTGATCTTCCATTAGCGAAGTCAAGGGTGAAATAACGACAGCAATGGACTTAAAACTCGTCTCTTGCACAATATCGAAAATCATTGGTGTGGATTGGAAAATAAGGGACTTTCCTGATCCCGTAGGTTGAATAACGAACAAATCTTCAAGGTCAACCAGCTTTCCAGCGCTCTCCGTTGTAAAACGTTGAGATTTTCAGGTGTAAAACGTTGAGATTTTCAGGTTTAAATCTCTCTACAGCACGATCACACGCCAAATCAAACAACTCCTTCACATCCGTCATTTTGAGATTGTATGCTTGTATGCTCGATTTAAGCAGGCAAGCTTCTGATTGGAGGAAATTAACAATAACAAGTTCACGCGTCCAGCCGTCTTTTCGGGGGAGGAGCGCGGGCTCGTTTCCCGAACAGCGGCTGGCAGTCGAGCCTAGCCTTATTGGTGACCATTTAAATGAAAGTTTTTCAGCAGAACTTACGATCGTACTATTTGTTTTCCAGTATTTAACAAATGAATAAAAGTTGGTATTTTTCTTGAATTTTTATTTTTTAATCTGTTAATTCGGTCCGTCTAGTTAAGCAATTGCCCGTACGATGATGTCATCGGTAAACATGACGCACGTTGTCAGTGACATGTGATAAACACGTTCGGTCAGACACAGTTTATATAGCCTCGCAAATTAAAACGTAAAAACAAGAACAGTTACACCAGCTACTGAGCTCGCGGATCATTATATCTTGAACAGAATTTTTCGAAAGGCGAGTCTGCAAGACAGAAATATTACAACTACTGTTTTATGTTAGTTTTAACACACGATCGAGCAGTTTTCAGAACTGAGGACCTGCGAGGTCAGTGATATATTATAAAATAGCACAACTCATGTCACAAATGAATACTACAGACTTTGTTTGGAAGCCTAATGCACCATATTCTTCTAAATCTGGCTATCTGTTACAACAAATATCGGGCTTTTCCAAAGTTCATAGCTCTTTTTCGATTCAAATATCCGAGGTCCGTTTAGGTTTCGCCATACAAAACTTCTTTTGCCGGGATTTGTAGCCGAGATGTGTACATGGCTTTCAACACGACATTTGTAACGTTATGTGAACCGCTTAAACGTTAGGTAACCTTGCTAATACTTCGGAAACACTTTTACAACTCGTGCCGTGACTTGTAACTAAAAAAATACAATGCAATACAAATATTTATTTTATAGAAGAAATTTTTGCAGTTCGCTAACCAGTGCATGTTAAAATGCGGAAAGAGCAAATAATTGGCACACGAGATGGAGTAAAGTGAGTCACTTATGTTCGATCTTGACGTCTTTTGTTGAATATTTAATAAGACGCACAGCAAAATAGAATCTGGATTGCTTTTTCCTAGCTAATATCGTAGGACCACAAAGTTTAATATCAACACAAAAACTACATTAAAAGAATAACATTTTTAATCTCTTGTATTCATTCCAAAGTAGTATTCCTCGGGTCGAGTCGTTGGCAAAGCCAGAATCGGTGGTGGTTAGGTTAATTTATAATAGTCGCCCAAACGCACATGTTTTACAATAAATTCAGTTTGGTTCATTGAGCAGATTAGGCAGACCAAATTTTACGCTGTAATCGCATTAATTAACTTGAAGATAACATTGAATAATTTGTTGACACAAACAGCACAAGTTTATATATTATTAATTTAGGAAAAGATAAAATTAATATTCATGTCCTCCTCTGTAACATAAAACACGCTTTTACGTCAGTTTTCTTGCTATCTCGAGAGTCTATAACGTACGCTACGTCTTCACTGTCGTGAATGTGTTTTTCATCCATCCGCATGTTTATGCAGCCAATCCCGAATTTCTTAACATGAACATGTGAAGAGCGAAGGAATTGTGACCCGTTGCAAGGAAAGAAAAAGAAAAAAAAAAAACTGAGGGTGTGAATTCCATCCTTGATCAAGTTCTCTTAGCTTGGGGGTACACGGGCCGGGAGGCAAAGGCCAGAGGACAGGAGGGCTGTTGCGTAGTTCTCGTCCTTCAGTTTACTTTTCTTGCTTCTTCACTTTCCCTTTCGCTTGCCACGGAGTTGATCCAATTCGAATTCCATTGATCTTGCCCCCGGGTCTTGCTATACAAAGTCATATGTATACCTTTCGTTCCAGGAATCATGCCTTGTCGGGAGGCGAATTTAGCACTTTATTGTTGAGTTACTGTGTTTGTTTTCTTTGTCATTACGTAATATGCATTTAATTTAATTGTAACTGTTTTTGACCGTTTAAATCCAGATACAACGCAGCTCTTTACAACCTCTAATTTCATTGGACCTGGATATCTCGTGTCCCTTTAAATCAACCATTCAGTGAACACTTTTTAGATGCAAATAAAAGTGAATTTAGTACTTGGTTATTTTTTGAACCGTGAAATATGTTTGCGTCCGTGTTAGCCTGTTCCAGGCTCCGAGATAGTGGGGAAGGCGCGAAGTAAAAAAAAAAAAACGGAAAAAAATCGCGGGGAACTGGGGAGAGGGCGGTCGGTGGCCTCCCTCTCCCAGTTCCCCCGCGATTTTTCCCTCTTTTTTTCACTTCGCGCGTTCCCCACTATCTCGGAGCCTGGAACAGGCTACGTCCGTGTTTGTCCTCGTGCAGGCATTACGTAACATGTTTGTCTGTGAATTTATAATTAGCTTAAAAGGCGCATTAAAGTCAAAAGGTTTCAGGCACAACGTCGTAAATACGAAGGACTATTCCCAGCTTTAATTTTTGCTTTTTACCGTATTTTAGTTGCATGCAGAGCGTTGAATATAATTTCAACTTAACTTGTGCGGAAATATTATGTTGCAGTTTTTTAACTAAGGACCTCTTGACTGAACAGGATTCTGCGGGAGCAGCAATGGGGTGGAAAGCAGCGGCGAAACAACAAGACAACCACAACATAACAAGAACAGCAAACCAGGAGCTGACGGATTTACCTGACCAAGAAGAACGCCCCCGGAACATCAATAAAAGAAGAAATGCCCTAACAATCTGTACCCTGCGGGATGATATTTTAAGAATATTGGAAACTCCGTATTCAACTGAAAATCAACAGCATCGACAGGGGAGAGAGAATTAATGCGAGAGAATTTTATCGAACACCTTCTTGCATTTCCAGTGGTTCACTAATCCGCCCAGTGCGGTCAGGGCACTTTTTCTCCTTGAACACGCCTATGTTCTCGATTGTTACAAGATTTGTGAATGGTATCACTGACTTTAAATAGCGAATAGCTGTTCGTAGAGCGGGATAGAAAGGCTTAAAACATACATTAATTTTGCATTGTGATACCGGGGACCGATTCGGCAACGATCTTAGACATCATTCAAGTGGTCAAGTGGCATCCACGGGGAATACTGAAAAATCATTTCTATTACTGTACTGAGTTGCCTCTATATCTGATCGGCTCTGCGTGAGTGCATTTCTAGTTAGATATGCTGTATATTGCAGGTTATGCCTTTTAAAAAGTCATGTTAATTTCTGTTTTCACAAGTCATCATTTTGCTAGATTTTCTACAGGGAAATTTGTGCAAACCAACTGACAGTTCTATTTATCAGGAGTTTTAAGCTGAACTTGATAACGTCGAATTCTAGTTGGTGAATTCAGTTCGATATGCCTTTCCGCGAAGACAAGCTAGCCCGGCTTTTTCATTTCCAAGCTGTGAAAGTAAGCGGTTATAGTTATATTTCACCAAAAGGCTTTTGGAAAAGATTTTCGGTTTAAGAAGCGTAATAAGACATTTTACATTGAATTTTATTAAGGTTGCATCAGTGTAATTATACGAGTTATCACCAACAGCTTATTTGTTACTACGGAGCTTCAGTTATCGCACACTTAATTTGTTATTTTTTGTCGATGTATTAATGAACAGTCTTTCATTTCTTAGAATTTACGCAATTTTATAATAAAATTGTTCTAAGAAAACATAAAACAGCTTGTATTACCTAATGCAGTAGAAATAGAGAATTAGAATATTGTACGCAATTTTATAATAAAATTGTTCTAAGAAAATATAAAACAGCTTGTATAACCTAATGTAGAAATAAAGAGGACCATGTATTTCACAGAATTTTAGACCAATCAAATAAAAATATTCAAAGCAGTAAAATAAAGTAAGTGTTAAAATAATCTGCAACCTTGACACTTTGCAGTGGCAAATCCGCAGACCCAAGTTAATCACGAAATCATATTCAAAGTGAACGATAGCGCGATGATGATAGTTAACAATTAGATTATCAGCACGAGATTTCTATCACATAATGGCCGAATTCATATTAGAAGACGGGAAACTCGTCACAGACGGAATTCCATCAGACAGAATACCGTCTGATATGAATTTAAGGACGGTAAATCGTCTTCATGAGACTGCTGCTCAGTGACCTTCTTCTTGGGCGCCATTTTTTTTACCCAGAAACATTTACTGTCTTTCTAGTTCCAGTCTTCCCCGAGTGTATGCAAGCGCATAGCGCAAAAATGAGTCGTCGTGATTTTCGCGTCTGATATGAATTTAAGACAGTTTTCCGTCTAAGACGAATTTCCCGTCTTATTTTTCCGTCAGTTTAGACGGAAAAATAGACGGATAAATTTGAGACGGGAAACTCGTCCTTCACCGGATTCATATCCGACGAGTTTTCCGTCTGTAGACGAGTTTCCCGTCCAATACGGTTTTCCGTCACTAATATGAATTCGGCCAATTACGAAATCATATTCAAAGTGAACGATAGCGCGATGATGATAGTTAACAATGGCCGAATACGAATTTTTCGTTTGCCAAAACTAAAGAATCACCTAGCAACTCAGTGGTAAATATATCGGTGTGATGCGATGTTCATTTTAATTCACTAGTATGAAGTTTAGTGATCCATTCAATTATTTCATATGAGCAATATTCTCCCATTCCAAGTGCCCTTCCCTTTAGTTTTGAGGATGCTGTGATTGTATAACATCGAACACTGAGAGAAATTAGAGGAATCGAGGAACTAGGGGAAGAAGTAAGATAAACAGATATTAAGACGGCTAATGAGGAAGTCAGTAAGCACGTCAGCACATGAGTGTTTATAATGTCACGTAACATTGATGACAGCCTTATTGTAGGCTCGATTTCCGCCGCTTTCTCGCGTCCGGTCTCTGAGCGCGGGCTCGTTTCCCGAACAGCGGCTGGCAGTCGAGCCTAGCCTTATTGGTGACCATTTAAATGAAAGTTTTTCAGCAGAACTTACGATCGTACTATTTGTTTTCCAGTATTTAACAAATGAATAAAAGTTGGTATTTTTCTTGAATTTTTTATTTTTTAATCTGTTAATTCGGTCCGTCTAGTCAAGCAATTGCCCGTACGATGATGTCATCGGTACACATGACGCACGTTGTCAGTGACATGTGATAAACACGTTCGGTCAGACACAGTTTATATAGCCTCGCAAATTAAAACGTAAAAACAAAAACAGTTACACCAGCTACTGAGCTCGCGGATCATTATATCTTGAACAGAATTTTTCGAAAGGTGAGTCTGCAAGACAGAAATATTACAACTACTGTTTTATGTTAGTTTTAACACACGATCGAGCAGTTTTCAGAACTGAGGACCTGCGAGGTCAGTGATATATTATAAAATAGCACAACTCATGTCACAAATGAATACTACAGACTTTGTTTGGAAGCCTAATGCACCATATTCTTCTTCATCTGGCTATCTGTTACAACAAATATCGGGCTTTTCCAAAGTTCATAGCTCTTTTTCGATTCAAATATCCGAGGTCCGTTTAGGTTTTGCCATACAAAACTTCTTTTGCCGGGATTTGTAGCCGAGATGTGTACATGGCTTTCAACACGACATTTGTAACGTTATGTGAACCGCTTAAACGTTAGGTAACCTTGCTAATACTTCGGAAACACTTTTACAACTCGTGCCGTGACTTGTAACTAAAAAAATACAATGCAATACAAATATTTATTTTATAGAAGAAATTTTTGCAGTTCGCTAACCAGTGCATGTTGAAATGCGGAAAGAGCAAATAATTGGCACACGAGATAGAGTAAAGTGAGTCACTTATGTTCTTGACGTCTTTTGTTGAATATTTAATAAGACGCACAGCAAAATAGAATCTGGATTGCTTTGTCCTAAGCTAATATCGTAGGACCACAAAGTTTAATATCAACACAAAAACTACATTAAAAGAATAACATTTTTAATCTCTTGTATTCATTCCAAAGTAGTATTCCTCGGGTCGAGTCGTTGGCAAAGCCAGAATCGGTGGTGGTTAGGTTAATTTATAATAGTCGCCCAAACGCACATGTTTTACAATAAATTCAGTTTGGTTCATTGAGCAGATTAGGCAGACCAAATTTTACGCTGTAATCGCATTAATTAACTTGAAGATAACATTGAATAATTTGTTGACACAAACAGCACAAGTTTATATATTATTAATTTAGGAAAAGATAAAATTAATATTCATGTCCTCCTCTGTAACATAAAACACGCTTTTACGTCAGTTTTCTTGCTATCTCGAGAGTCTATAACGTACGCTACGTCTTCACTGTCGTGAATGTGTTTTTCATCCATCCGCATGTTTATGCAGCCAATCCCGAATTTCTTAACATGAACATGTGAAGAGCGAAGGAATTGTGACCCGTTGCAAGGAAAGAAAAAGAAAACAACAACAAAAAAAAAAACTGAGGGTGTGAATTCCATCCTTGATCAAGTTCTCTTAGTTTGGGGGTACACGGGCCGGGAGGCAAAGGCCAGAGGACAGGAGGGCTGTTGCGTAGTTCTCGTCCTTCAGTTTACTTTTCTTGCTTCTTCACTTTCCCTTTCGCTTGCCACGGAGTTGATCCAATTCGAATTCCATTGGTCTTGCCCCCGGGTCTTGCTATACAAAGTCATATGTGTACCTTTCGTTCCGGGAATCATTCCTTGTCGGGGGGCGAATTTAGCACTTTATTGTTGAGTTACTGTGTTTGTTTTCTTTGTCATTACGTAATATGCATTTAATTTAATTGTAACTGTTTTTGACCGTTTAAATCCAGATACAACGCAGCTCTTTACAACCTCTAATTTCATTGGACCTGGATATCTCGTGCCCCTTTAAATCAACCATTCAGTGAACACTTTTTAGATGCAGATAAAAGTGAATTTAGTACTTGGTTATTTTTTGAACCGTGAAATATGTTTGCGTCCGTGTTAGCCTGTTCCAGGCTCCGAGATAGTGGGGAAGGCGCGAAGTAAAAAAAAAAAAAAAAAAAAAAACGGAAAAATCGCGGGGGAACTGGGGTGAGGGCGGTCGGCGGCCTCCCTCTCCCAGTTCCCCCGCGATTTTTCCCTCCTTTTTTAACCCGTGAACATACGCGCATGCGTAATGAACGGGTTATCGGTAACGGCGACTGATATGCAAATGAGTCACTCACTCGCTCACTCCTTCCATCAGCTGTAAACTTAGTGACGTAATGCTTTGTTACGAATGCGTTTTGTAACAAAAACAGCGTGAATCCAGCGATAACAATAACTGAATTGGTGTAAACGAATATAAACAACAATAAGCTTAAAGATGTTTCGCATTTGGAGTCTTTAACGCAACGTTAAAATCGATCTAAAAGGAATTTTCAACCCGGACACGCGTTTTGATGGTATTTCAAGTCAGTGGTCACGGTGGTCGAGTGGTGTGAAGCGTGGACTCACAGCCGAAAGGCTCCGGCTCGAATCTCGCTCGGGCCGTCTATTTTATTTTTATTTTTCGTTTTTTTTTTTTCTTTCTTCTTCGGACTGAACATTATGAAAGTGATGTACTGTATTTCTATTTTTTGCGTTTGTTAAAAATCCTTACGTTTAATTTTAAAAAAAATATTGAACCGTGACAGAGTGAAAACATAAGCTTACCGCATTGCGTTTAAACGCGTTATGCATTTCATATTCACGGGTTGGCTCTAAGGAGCCTTTGATTTTACTTCGCGCGTTCCCCACTATCTCGGAGCCTGGAACAGGCTACGTCCGTGTTTGTCCTCGTCCAGGCATTACGTAACATGTTTGTCTGTGAATCTATAATTAGCTTAAAAGGCGCATTAAAGTCAAAAGGTTTCAGACACAACGTCGTAAATACGAAGGACTTTTCCCAGCTTTAATTTTTGCATTTTTTTTTAGTTGCATGCAGAGCGTTGAATATAATTTCAACTTAACTTGTGCGGAAATATTACGTTGCAGTTTTTTAACTGAGGTAGTCTTGATTGAACAGGATTCTGCGGGAGCAGCAATGGGGTGGAAAGCAGCGGCGAAACAACAAGACAACCACAACATAACAAGAAGACTTTCCTTGCAAAAGAATCGTCGCCGCCTCGCTGTAGTTTTTTTTTTCATTATTGCTAGTTTACCTTTCGTCTTTCTTTGTAAAATGAAATAGAAATCTGAGCGATTTTACTGTAATGGCTAAAAACCATGGGGGACAGACGTTTAGCTATACGTTTTGCCTCATGCTCTGGTTTGCGCGCGATTTTCTTCTCAACGGTCATGTCACGCCGTGACAAAGCTTTCTCCCGTGACATTTCTTTGAGAAAAAAATCGCCTAAACGGCCGAGGTAAACAGCGGGTCAGGTTTTCAAACTTTATTAAGATTATTGCTGGTGGCGATTATTTTTCGATCCACAGAAACCCTCATTTCGCCTTCAAATTTTGCAAGGCCGTGTTGCAATTAGCCACACAATTAGCCACCCCCGTCATATTTCTCGGCATATTTGCATGCCGTAAGGACCGTAAGTTAACACTTTCATTCGCCGGAACAGCCGATTTTGTCCTCGCTCGATCAGTAGCTTTTTCGAAAATTCACTTTTTCCAGGGAAACTGATCCTCAGGAACTGTCATGTGTTATTGTCCGGCTTTTTCGCTAAATGCTGCCGCGATGGACAAGTGTTGGGTACAACGCTGTCAAACTAGCCTGCGAGCAGGCTCTACTATTTGGGTTTCGCGCAAGAGTGCTATGCGAGCGGCGAAGCTGCGAATTACGAGCGAGAAAATCTCGCCGGCTTCGCCGGCTCCGCCGCTAAGATACTCGCGCGATACCCGAAACAAGTGAGCCTGCTCGCAGGCTACTGTCAAACCGATGACCGCGACAACTGAGCATGGGGCAAACGTATAGCTAAACGTCTGTCTGGTTTTTAGCCGTTACAGTAAAATCGCTCAGATTTCTACTTCATTTACAAAGAAAGACGAAAGGTAAACTAGCAATAAAAAACTACAGCGACCGGCGACGATTCTTTTGCAAGGAAACAGAGAAGCGTGGTTTCGTGACTAACCGTTTGTTTGGATTTCTTGCGGTTTCGAGTCGCTTCTGATTGGTTGCTGCACAATGGGGAAATGTCAAAATCAAATCAAAGTGTTCACTGTTTTTGGATTCGTACAGTTATAAAAACATGAGCTTACCGCAATATTGCGTTACGCGTTATCATTTCTTATTCACGGGTTGGCTTACAGCCCAGGAGCCTTTTATTATTTACAGTGGTAGCCACATGTAGTCCCCGACTATTACTGCGCCTTTCAATAACATGCGGAATTTGAAATTCAAATCTCCACCAACAGTTGCGTTATTCCCTGCCGTCAATCATAATTAATACGAAAGCCAACGGACCATGTAAAAAAGAAACAAACAAAATGGATCGAAATCTGCCAATCGTAAAGCACGGACGTGACCTTTTGACCTCATTGAAGTGAAGATCTGTTTCCTGAGAGGTAAGCTAAGACGATTGACGGCAGTGTAAAACGCAACTGTTGGTGGAAATTTGAATTTCAAATTCCGTATGTTATTGAAAGGCGCAGTAAACGGTAGCCAACTAGACATAGTCTAGTAAAAATTCAGTTTTGGCTAGTAGATTTTGGCTTTCACTGGCCTTTCTAGGGGTATAGAATGGTCTATCGGAAATGATGCGTCTCGGGAAATATTCACCGAGTTTCGAATTCTCGCCATTTGAAATTGGAGTCTCGAATTCTGGTGAAAATGGTAATGAACCGGACGGAAACGACACTAGAAATTATTTCCGATTAATCGCAAAGAACAGAAACTAAAACATCTGAAACATAGACTGTAAACGGACATGCGGAATTTGAAATTCAAATTTCCACCAACGGTTGCGTTTTACACTGCCGTCAATCATGTTAGCTTACCTCTCAGGAAACAGATCCTCACTTCAATGAGGTCAAAAGGTC
Organism: Cladopsammia gracilis; assembly: GCA_022457155.1. NCBI lineage: Eukaryota > Metazoa > Cnidaria > Anthozoa > Scleractinia > Dendrophylliidae > Cladopsammia > Cladopsammia gracilis. Next base: position 132,623 of record JAJGOT010000272.1, on the reverse strand, counting down.
ACGTCCGTGCATTATGATTGGTGGATTTCGATCCATTTTGTTTGTTTCTTTTTTACATGGTCCGTTGCCTTTCGTATTAATTATGATTGACGGCAGGGAATAACGCAACCATTGGTGGAGATTTTAGGGATGGACCATTAGAAAAGTGATTGGGGGGGGGGGGGGGGGGGGGAAACTTTAGGAGAGGTAAGACATTTTTTTTTGTCCACCTAAGGTGGAAATCTTTTTCTTTTTCACTCGATGGCTGGAATATATATTTTTTAATAGTTTATTTTTTAATTGTCCTTGGGCAGATTTTTTTTTTGCGATAATGCGTGGGATATATTTTTTTTCTTAATAATTTACTGGGAAAATTTTATTTTTTTGCTTTTGCCCCACCCCCCCCCCCCCCCCATCACTTTTCTAATGGTCCATCCCTTAATTTCAAATTCCGCATGTTATTGAAAGGCGCAGTAATGCCATAAAGCAATAATTTGAAATAACTAAAAAGCGCCTGCGATTATTATTATTTTTTTGTTTGGAGGACGATTTTCCTTTTCTGTTACGAAAGAGACGAAGGAAAGAATGAAACCATTGCGCTATAATTTGTTCGGTGCGGAGCATCACGTTTTATTTAGCATATAAAACAAAGAGGTCACGTACACGTTTTTCCCAAAAGAAAGTATCTTTCTTGTTCAAGAGTTTGAATGATTTTGAAATTGATTTGATTTCTGATATTTACAAATTCAAAATAAGTTAAAACGGAGCAAATTAGGTCTAAGGTTTTTTATATTTCTTTGAATATAACTTTAGGCTATGTCTACACTATACCGGATAGCTCTGGCGCTTGCACGAAAACCATACCGGATAGGCCTTTGGTTCACACATGAAAGGCTAGTTTCGGAACGATTTTTGTTCCGGAGAAAAGTGAAAGTGAATCGTCACATGTCGGATAGGTTCTCGGTCAGAATCAAACTTGGTTGTTTATTTTTCGAATATTTGTGCGTTTTTTAAAATAAAGGCATTTTTTTTTGAAGCGTGTTCCAACCATTTTGCAACTGGTTGTAGCATATCCTGGATCCCTGTTGCAGCACTCTACTTTACTCCTAGGCCCCGACCACACTAATGCGTTTTCGTTTGAAAACGCGTACATTTTGATGCGTTTTCGCCTATCATCCACACTAAAACGCCCGAAAACGCTGATGACTGAAAACGGCGGCTTTCGAAAACGGTTTCAAAAGTGGAGACATTTGAAAACGCATCGTTTTGGAAACGCTTCTTTTCTAGTGTGGACAGGTGAAAACGGAGGAAAACGGTGACGTAAAATCTCTAGTGTGGTCATGTAAAAACACGATGACGTACTGAGAACGTCACATGCCATCGGTTCCAGTCCAAATCGGAGCATCTATCACCTTTAACACATGCGCAATCCTCGGTCCCAGTGGTTTTCATCGTTTTCGACCGTTTTAAGTGTGGACAGGTGAAAACAATGTGAAAACGTTAGTGTGGGCGAAAATATTTCGCTTCGTTTTCTTCGAGATGAAAACGGAGACTTTTGAAAATGCATTAGTGTGGTCGGGGCCCTAGTTTAAATAAATATTTTATAGAAACCAATTCCCAAACTTCTATTCATCTTGTGTGATTTAATATTCGTTGGCGCACGACAATCATCAAACGTCATTAATCACCTGACTTTATAACATATTATAAGAACCGCTCTTTACTCAGTGAAGACCTAACTGAGTTCCTGACTCGGTTCCTATAAACTCGGTTCCTAACTCGGGTTCCCAACTCGGTTCCTAACTCGGTTCCTAACTCGGTTCCTAACTCGGTTCCTAACTCGGTTCCTAACCCGAAAGAGTGTTTTCACTGACGTCATATCAAAATTCAGAAGCAGTTCTCGATTCTAAAATATTTATGGCATTGTAGAGAGTTTAAAACTACACATCTGGGCCAAATTTTGAAGCGCAAGACCATTTCATTCAAGAGTTATTGACGAATGAGTACAGACATTTTTAGTAAGAAATGTATGGAGCGGCCATCTTAGTGTCCCACTTAGGGACACCAACATGGAGGCCAAAAATTTAAAGACTTTAAAGTCTTAATAACACAAAAAATCTCATCACAAAATATTGTATTCACTATAAGAGGCATGAAATCGGCTTATAAACATCTATAATTCTGTCAACTAGTTCAATTTTGTTTATTTTCACGGCTTATCTGAAATAGCGTGACGAATTGCGTGACACATTTAAAACCTTTATAAATCGAAAGCGAAACATCGTTAAAACCTGAAACTTTTTGTGAAAGATTATAACACTGGTATCCACATACCATGTTAGAAACAGCTTTGTAGGATGTATACTTTAGATTTTTTATTTTTTATGACGTCATGTGAAAACACTCCATTGGTCAGGCTCGTGGTTGTGCACGGTCAAGGCTGAAAAACGATATCAAAAACATCCAACAAAGACATTTCTCAGGTTTCATAACAATAGAGACCTCTTTGGCTTGAATGTTTTGTTTTCCCAATGTAGATCACGTGATGTTACCCTTGAGAACTGCTTCTTTTAAATTCGTTTTCTTCACGTGCATGTGTAAGCATAATTTATGAAAAGAATAAGACAAATTCCCTTGAGAACATCACATGACCTACATTGGGAAAACAAAACACACAAGCTAAAGAGGTCTATTGCGCTTTATTAACTACACTTAGAAAGTTTTTCATCTCGGCTTTGTTACTTTTTTTTTAAGGACGAATTTCAACTCAATTGCGCGCGATTCTTTAGGGTTCGTATGACATTTCAGCAAGCTTTACCGTGAGTATGAATAAGCGCTATATGGCTAATTTATGCATAGGCTGGTATGTCTTCCATGAGAATTTGCATGTAACAAATTAAGTTTCATTTGCGCGGTTAACCACCGGTGAAGGAAAGGACTGCTTGAGACCTCAGCGGAAACTGTGGTAAAAATTACGGGCACTGAACCATCCAATAATATTTATACTCTTCTCTCGGCTTTATCAAGAAATTCTGATTCGCTCGAAGACATATCTATATGACATCTCAAGGGACATAACCCCGCCGGTTATTTGTAATAAGGAACTGAAGTTACAGCAATGATATTAGAGATGCATGCACAGGACGTACATTGACGTAACCAGCGGAAAACCTGCTGAGACACAAGAATTAAAACAGCTTCGGCAGACAAGTTGGGTTCAAATAACGACGAATAGACATTTGGCGGCTCGACTGAGTTCAACTGCTAGAGGGAGTTCAATCAGGTAATTCCATAATTCAGTTAATAGTGGTGTATATTTCAATTTAAAATTATTGCAGCTTTCTTCCGATAGCTTTGCATTAGTAGTCATTCTAATGAATTCCCTCCTTATATCGCTATGGCAGAACGCAATTTGCAGTCATTTTAATTCGAGATACTTCTCGCTAAATTTTTAAAAAAGAATCAGGAACTTTAGGCCCCGTCCACACGTATCCGGATATTTTTAAATCCGCAACTTTTTTGTTGCGGATTGGCCTTGCGTCCACACGTATCCGGCGAATTCGGGCAAATACGATTCGAATACGCTACGTGTGGACGCGAATATTTTTTAATCCGTAACAAAAAAGTTGCGGATTCAAAAATATCCGGATACGTGTGGACAAGGCCTTAATTTCTTTGCAACATCAAAATGCAAAACATGTCTCTATGATTTTCGCGCGTTTATAACCTGGTTAAAGCATTTTTTAAATTAATTTGCAATCGATTCTGCTTAACTTTGCTGAGCTCGTATTTCTGAAGTAGCACACGTCAACGTGGACTTGTCTTCGATGTCCATGTGCGATAAGGCATAATTTTTTCTCTTTCAAAATTAGGATCAAAAATATTTTAATACCTCCAGTATAAAATACTTCAAACCCTTAAACAAATTTCAATATACTGCATAGCAATTTAAGATATTGCAGTATTTAAATTCGCAAAAAAGGCGATTATAACGCGGAAGTTAGGGTAAAAATTGACAAGATGTTTTTCTGTACAGTTTTATACTTAGAGAATTAAACTGATATTTTGCACCGTAACATAAGGTTCTATGTTTTCATATTTCGGGATTTTCCGTAAAACGTCGCGAATGCAAATTACAAATTTCTTCAAATGAAGCGCTTTGTGTTCGATTGAAGGTCATCCATACGGGAACAAAACACTTAATCTATCAAACCATTTCATTTGTTATTGGACAACGATGTTGTACGTCTGAGATAATAAACACGCCAAGAGTGTTTAATTAGCATAACGAGGCCGAGGAAAGGATAAATTTTCTTTAAATCATAATGTTTTTGTCGGTTTGTTTTATAGAAACAGAAACATGTTCTTTGTTCAGTCGTGGGGACCGAAATAACCGAAGATCTCATGGTTTTAAAAATTAATGTCGACTTTAACGAGTTTCGCTTACAAGAATATTTTGCTTGCATGACGTGGTATATTCAATTGTACGTAGCGGGGCATATTCTGAATGACATCATGTCAGTTTCTGGCCATTTAAATGCAGTTTAGTTGTTTCAAAACAAGAACGTTTGCTGATAAAGAAAACCAATCTTCATGTTTCCCTATAAAAATATTAAAACTGGCAAAATGGCAATGGAAAAATAATGCATCTACGGAGGATAACGATTTTTCATTCCGTTGTGGGGTTTCCCCGCAGAAATGACGTCATCGAGTTGTTCTTTGATTTGCTGAGAAAACAATAGACCAAACAACGCAACAATGGACCAATCACAATCACAATAGAGCAGCGTGATACCCAGGCCCATTGTTAAGAGCTGCATGGTATCTGATCGAGTTGCTTCTTCCTCGCAGCCTTCTTGCAAGCGTCTCCTGATTCCTTTGAGACGTCTACATTTAGGCTCTTACTTTCTATGGTGTAACCTGCGACCAGGGGCCGTTTCTCGTAAGTCCCGAATATTTTACGGGCCCGGAACTGTGTTTTAAAATCAGAATACTTGTTTCGTAACTTCAGAATTTATTGCTTAGCTTTCAAAACCAACAAAGTTTTAATCGTTAATGAATACATTGCGCACATAAGATAGCTTTCTGGGCCCGAAAAGTTATCGGGATGTTTGAGAAACGGGACCCAGGGACCTATAGTTTATGTGCGCATTGTTTACATTTAAGATTTAAATTTTGTTGGTTTTGAAAGCTAAAGGCTGGTTCTCATATAATCGTCCCGGTCGTCCGAGTCGTTTCAAAAAGTGCACGGACGACCGGGACGATTATATGAGAACACTTCTGAGACGACCCGGGACGATCGCAAACGACCCGGACGACTGGGACGATCGCGGTCGCTTGGATAGAACTGTGTTCTATCTGGACGACTGGGACGATCGAGAATAATCGGGGACGATCTGAGAACTACTCTCAGGCGACCGGGACGACTGAGGCAATCGAAGAGACCCGAATCTACCTCAGAATGCAATATTATTGTCCAAAACATGTTGTAGGACACAGTTTACGACTACGCTATTGACGTTCGAGACGACCGGGACGATCATATGAGAACCCAAATTGCTTGAGTCGTCCCGATCGTCTGAGTCGTTTGCAAAAAACTTTTGAAACGACTCGGACGACCGGGAAGTGATCGCAGTTTATTATTATTATTATTATTATTCGATTCTCTCCAGTTGCCGGATGTTCTACTGGGTAATGTTTATTGTGTCTCAGCCACTCCCCGTAGCTTAGAGACACAACACTTTCCTCAACAAGTGCGCAGTTCCGAGAATGGCCGATATTTGTACACTTCCAAGGAAGTCAGGTACATCTAACTTTCCAAACCAGGTCTTTGCACGTTTCGATATGCTTCCAAGAGCACCAATCACGATAGGTATTATTGTGACTTTCGAGGCTCCATGAATCCTTCTAATTTCAAATGCTAGTTCCTGGTACTTCTCAACCTTCTCCTCCTCAGTCCTGGTGATATTCTGGTCCGCTGGCACAGCTGTATCAATAAGTGTCCATTTCTGTGTACCTTTATGCACTAGAGTTATATCAGGCCGATTATGCTTCAGCACTTTATTATTACTATTATTATTATTATTATTATTATTATTTAGTATTTTAGAAAATGAAATTTGGTATTTCTCGTGATTTTTAAAATTATTATTTACCAAATTATCAAATTTGGTAAAATAGGAATTATTGACTAAAATATTTCAGTGTATTTGGGGCTTCCAATATCCGCTATTTTTTTAATACGTCGCCATGGCTAAATTCCATTCCTTTCCACAGCGCGAAACATTGACCCACTGCATAATGGGCTTTTTTGATTTGAATGGTCACACTATTGATATCATCCACGGACTCAAAAGTTACAACCACCTTCTACAGCATAATAAACAGTACCACAGGAAAGTACTGCTCAGTAGCTTTCATTTGAATGGTCACACCATGGATTTCATCCACAGACTCAAAAGACTCAAAAGTTAGAACCACCTTGTACAGCATAATAAACCTTTTCTTCACAAATTATTTTCCCGCGCGTACAAATTTTCTTGGATAACTTTCACGTCTATGTACCGGCAATGATGTTTGAACATTTAAGAAAATAATTACCATAAGCATATCGGGCAGGGCCGGGTTGTTCAAAGCATGATTATAAGCTCTCAACAACTGAAAAATTTCCATAGTTTTTTGCCCTTCAGTTTCGACTTTAACCCTATTCAGACCGGGGGGGGGGGGGACGGAAAGTGCCCGCGCCGACTTTGAACGTTTATAACTTCTAAGCCTTTCTACCAGGGGGGGGGGGGGGGGGGGGGATAGAAAAAAGGCCTGGGACCAAGAAACGATGTTCTCACAACTTGCAAAGCGCTCTTCCTGGTCAGCGGCGTCTTTTTGAGCGGGGCCTGTGTTCTGGTGTTTTCGAAAGTAAAAAGATATGGCGATCTCTGTTAAATCTGTGTGTTTGTTTGCCTTTTTGTTGGTGCTATTATCGCGAAGTTTGACTTTAACCCTATTCAGACCGGGGGGGGGGGGGGGGCGGAAAGTGCCCGCGCCGACTTTGAACGTTTATAACTTCTAAGCCTTTCTACCTACAGCCTTGAAACTTCTCGACTTTTCCTAAAATATTTCTGTGAACATTTTGGCGGAAAGAATGTTCTCAAAGAAAATTTGACGTTGCCATGGCAACCACATTTTGATGGATGCTTTTTGCTCCTTTTGAGAGATAAGTATTTCCTCTGTTTATTTTATGTTATTCTGTTTTACACTGATCTTTACTATGGATTTAAACACCAAACGATGCATTGTTGTCGTCCTTGATCCAAAATTAAAAAAGTAAGGAGGCGTTTCCATGGCAACCGTAGTTAAAGAGGCTTTTTTGTAGTACTTTCAAATTTCACTTTTTACTACCTTTTATCGCATATTTTTTATTTTTGTTTTTTACTCTTTGCTTGATTTAAATGTTAATCTTTTAATTTGGAGTGATTTTGGGTAATTTTAGCGTATATTCCGTGCTCAGGATACGATATTCCAAATCCAAGATGGCGGATCCAAGATGGCGGATCCACGATGGCGGCTCCAAAAAAATATTCGAAATTTATTTTCTTTTTTTTTAATGTTGTTTTTTCTTTATTTTTTGTTATTTTAGCTTTATTTATTTTTTATGTATTTTTTTTAGAATAAATACATTCTAAGTATTTTAAGGTGAAAACAAGTAACTGTATTTGCAAAGACCACCGTAACGAGATAGAATCTGTCTTTCCTTAACCAAGAAATAAAACGCGTTCACAACATCACACGTACCGAAGCTATTGCACCTAAAGACACTTCTGAAACTAACCAACCCAAACGAGTACCCCTTGTTATCACCTATAATCCAGCTCTTCGCTCTATATCATCCATTATTCACAAGCACCTTAACATCTTGTCTTCATCTCCCTGCTGTACTAACGTTTTCAAAGCTCCACCCATTGTTGCTTTCCGACGAACTAACAATCTTAGTAATTTATTAGTAAGCTCCAAACTACATAATCCTTCACAAAATAACCAACCTTGTGGTTCTTTTCAATGTGACAGCAACTGTTTGACATGCAACTACATAACGGACGGACTTACCAATTATACATTTCATTCTACCAGTGAAACAAGACGTATTAATCATCACATCGACTGCAACTCAAAAAACGTCATTTACATGGTACAATGCAATCGTTGTCACAAACAATACATAGGAGAAACCAAACGACGACTTAAAGACCGCTTCAACGAACATCGAAGACCAGTTGACAAACAAACTAACATCTCTAAACCTACTGCAGTCTCAGAACATTTCCTTTCTAACGACCATACCGCTTCTGATATGCAACTTATCCCTCTTGAACTCGTTAAAACTAATCGTGACGGTGTACGTAAAGCAAGAGAAGCATATCTTATTGAGAGAGGTCAGACCCTTGAACCTTTAGGTTTAAATAGAAGAGATGAAACATGACATCTTTTCTCAGTTTCCATTACTTATATTTACTGTAGTATTGTGTTGCATGTTTTTCTTACCTCTATATTGCTTAGTTATTTACGGTTATTTACATTTACTTTGTCACTTCAGTTTATGCTGTCATTGTATCATATTTAATCACCCGCCCCCTTTTAAATTTAAATTGTAACGTTTTTTTGCCTTACGAGTTATTATCTGTAAGACCCTGAAGAAGAAAGGCTGTGCCTTTCGAAATATTGGATTTTTTACAATTATAGTCGTTTCCGTACCGTTTATCAGCCTTGCTTTTTTATCAAATCGTTTTATTTTAAGATGACATTTTCTCGCCTTTTGGACGTTTTCTTGCACATCTGACGTCACATTGACGTCATGATGACGTCACATTAACTGTCATGGTAACATAAAAAGTTGTTGTTATACTAATGTTTAAACAATTACAGAGTAAGAAAAATTTATACTTCCCTTAGATTGCGGTTTAATTACAAAAATTAAAACATCAAAACAAATATATTTTTATGACGTCATGATGACGTCATCATGTTGCTACAAGTTACAAGTACCACTATATACATTAAAAATGTTTTCCAACATCATCGGAGAAAACATTATTTTCATTATTAAAAAACATTTAGAGATAGGTACGGCAAACACTTTCTGTGAATGAAATGTCAATATATGACGTAATTATGACGTCATAGAAGTTGTCATGACAACATAATTATGTGGATCGATAGAATTTCGGACATACAATGTCTCCTGTGTCCATACCTACTTTCCTGTAGAAGTTACGAAGGGGGGGGGGGGGGGGGGGGTCTCAGAAGATCTCAGAAGATCCAAAAAAGCCCGGTCTGAATAGGGTTAAGTTGTCTTCACTACTAGCTATTAACGACCTTTTTTATTCCTGAAAACATTTTTAAACAGAGAAATGAAATCCTCGGTTAAATTTTAATCCTTGATTTGCTTTAATCGGGTTTCGAACAACCGGACCCAGGGCTCAAAAGACGCGCACGATCGAGCGGAAAGCCGGCAAGACTTCGCCAACGCTTCCTCCCGAGCAAATTTTAGATTTGACAATTTTTCTTCGCTTTATTCGTGCCAAAGACTTTTTATTTGCAGATTTAACAAATAACCAAGAAAGAATCAAACGGACAAAATAAAACAGATTTCTATATGGTTTTGTGGAGAACGTGAACTGACACGATGGTTAATTTTTCTTTCTCCATATCATTTGAATTTAAAAGCCGAACCCTAACATGCAATTCAGCTCCTGGACAATTATTGGACAAAGTGAGCTACAGTGGTAATATAGGTGACCCTGAAGATATCAGTCCGCGATAGTTGTTGATTATAGAATGACAATATATATCAGCTGCAATCTCGCGCAGTAATGTTCCTCTAAATAATTGAAGAAATATGTTTTTGATAATCTTCATTTTTTCATTCAATCATATTATATGAATGTTAATCATCAGTAGTTATTTTTATTCTTATTGATGACATGTAAGCGCATTGAGACTCTAAATGCGCTCATAAAAACTTTACTATTGTTACTTTATTATTATTTTTAACAGTTGTTAATTGTAACAATGGGATGGAAATTTGGCTCAAATCGACCAGACAATCCTCAACGAGATCCAAGCATCGAAAGACGTCGATCACGACAAGACGAGCTATTAGGATTACCCGAAACACGCCGCAGGAGAAGAAGAAATGGGATGACATTGTGTATGATGGAAGATCTTTTGCAGACAGAAAACTTTCAAAGCCTGTTAAACATATATTCAGCAAGGAGAAATTCAAGATCCGGAGAATAGTTTCCCTCCCACGTACATACATACATACATACATACATACATACATACATACATACATACATACATACATAAACTTTATTAAAGTGTCAAAAAATATTTAGCTGTAAGGCTAATTGAGAACACTATCGGCAGTAATTGTAATAACATAGGATGGTGCACGCCTTATTGTCAAAGAAAGGGAAGCCACAAAGTGACTGCTGTATTAAAGTTACTGTTGAGCGTGTCTTCAGGGAAGTTTGCCTTCAAAAAAACTCTACTCCACATGCAGGGGCGGATCCAGGATTTTTCTTAGGAAGGGGTGCACCTCTAAGGAATGAGGTAACCACGTTTTTTTCTTTTCTTTGCAGAATACCAGTTATATTAGAAGGATGCAGGTCATCTCGACGGGGGGGGGGGGGGGGGGGGTGCGCACCCCCTGCACCCTCCCTCCCCTCCAGATCCGCCCCTGACATGCATTGTCTCTATCCTGCCAGGTTTATAAATGGAGACAGGTCAATCATTAGGACCTCCATAAGGGCTGGTTCCCACTAGCGACGCTATCGGAAGCGAAGTCGGAGTCGCCGGAAGTGTAAGAAGCCTTACCTTCTAGTGTAAATAAAACATGGCGACTCAATCGGAGTCGGATTCGGAAGCTTGACGGAAGGTTTCCTTTTTCTTCCGATTCCGCTTCTTCTTCCGTCGCTTGTGTCGCTAGTGGGAACCAGTCCTTAAGGATACCTGAAAATTTGGGAGGGAGAAATGGACCTGCATCAAATCCAGGGAGGAGTGGAGGGACACTTATGAAAATCTTGTCGTAGTTACCCATTCCCTCGTCTCCATAGGCAATGTTGATTTGAAGTGCTTTGATTTTATACATTTTTAAAGACTGATTAATAAAGGCAAAAACGCAGCGACAAAGCAATGATTGGTGCCGGATTTTTTGAGAACCTGGATGAGTAAAAATCTTGAGAATTTTAATAAGTAAAGCAAAGCGATCCTTATAGCAAGGAGAAGAGGTTGAGTTTAATAAGAATCGATCAGTTTGCCGTTTTTTATAACTTATAGAGCGTTTTTATCTGACGTCACGGCGGCCATATTGGTGTTCCAAAACAAAGAAACGGCGGCCATATTGGTGTACCAAACCAATCCTCCGGAAATTGAACTCTATTTTTATGCAAACATTTTCTTTTGTTTCAGTAAACCAATATGGCTGCTGGTCACGTGAGTGAAAACGCTCTATATAACATGTTATATATCTTTAGCCTATTCCAGGCTCTCAAATAGTGGGAACGAGCGAATATAACCGCTCGGGGATTGGGAGAAAAAAACTGATAGACAAATTTGAAATTTTGCGTGTAGTTTTGCCAGATGAACCAAAAACTTCTCACATAACAAAACGATTTGGCCAAAAAATAAAATTAAATAAAACGAATGTATCGGCTTCTAAGAGACCAACGTAATCTGCTCTGTTTGCTATGCAGGCCCTAGATCAGATCAGGTTATGTTGCTATTCCAGGGCGCTTCACTTAAAAAAATATGTATTAAAATCAAATTGAGCATCAACTCGGATGTATTACCGCGCTTTGTACAAGTCGCATGTATTTGCTTCGAGCTCTTATTTATTTCGTTCAATCACTGCGGTATTTGTATTCAGGTTGTAGTTCGTCAGATGTGATTCCACTGTATTTGGGACTTGATCTTCAAACAAAAAATCTAAAGCCGCTCTCAGAGTGACATAAATAACATTTGATTCTGAAAATACATTTTACCAAAATAGATTTCATCACAATGAAAAGAAAGGATGCTAAAGAGAAAAATGAGGCCTCTATAAATGGAACTATAGAGAGCCATTTTCATTCCCATTGGTCATGTGACTGTCCCTATCACACTAAAAATAACAATTTTTTGCAATCCGACGGCGTGTTGCTTTATAAAAAGAAGAAAAGTACGGCAAGAAACCGAGAGGTCCTGAGTACGAGGGCGAGCACAGGTATTTCACAAACGAGCCGCGGGTACCATGCAAGCATTGCTGTGTGACGTCTCACAACACCCGTCGAATACCTGGCGGCTATCAAACACATGCTGTGGATAAGAGTAACAAGGCCATGGACGACAGACTAACTGAAAATGTTCACGGATTACACAGCACTTTCTTGAAATCAGTAAATCCACTTATGGCCCGTAACAATGCGGTTCGATTTCCAGTATCATGGCATTCCTGCCCTAAATTGTTGTGATGGCGTTAATTCGTCGAATCACCCGATTAAGGGTTCGTCGCGTTCATCTTGTTTTCTGTGGAATTCTTTTCTGCGTTATTTACATTTTTACGGTCTTGTATCGGGACATTGGCGTACCCTTGCCTGCCATAGAACTTG